>OY730197.1:43279606-43879606 GCA_963422505.1 Pseudognaphalium luteoalbum
CAAGGATTTGGAGGTTAAAGCTGCACAGGTTGATGAATTGAAGCTACAGGTGTCTAATCTTGGGTCTAGGTTGCTAGAGTTGGAGTATGTTACTGTTGTTTCGGGGGAGGAAGGTCAGCGTACCTTGGAAACAAATGTAACGCCTCCCCCAGAACCTGAAAATGTAAATCTTGATTCGACAATCAATGAAAATGTCTGTTTGGATTATTTCTCTGTTGATGACATTCCGGGCCAGCCGAGACCTATAGCTGTTGACTATTCGTTTGTTTATCTATCATATATTCAGAGGATGGTCAATGACACTGGTTCGGAGACTGAACAAGGGTATGTATTCGATATGGATGATGATGTGTCGGTTGACGATGAACATTTGGGTTCAGATGAGCATTACGATGATGCACCTGTTATTGAGACAAATTCGAGTGATGATGAGGTTCCTGCTAAAACTTCTCATGGAGAATCTAGTTCAACTCATGCAGCGCCTGCTCAGGAATCTGTGTCAGTACCGCCAACTCAAGAGACATCTGAAAGTGAAACTGCTGAAGAAAGAGCAGAAAAACATAAGCAATGGTGGCCTCAAGGTAGATCTGCAAAACCAGTACCTGTGACTTGCAAAACTTACAAGGTTCGCGGAGATTACACAGGTTTGATCAAGAGTTGGAAGGTTCGTCAAAGGATGATTATGATTAAGAGAATGGATGGTATTCAGTATTTCAAACTGAGATTTAATCAATTGAGTACGCTACTAAAGGGGGAGATCAACAGGTTAGCTCAGTTAAACTTGATTAACCCTGTCAATGATGATTATGCTAATTACATTCAGAGGACATTGCGTCAAGAGGTTAGAACTAAAAGATACAATAAGTTGAAGCCGACGCTAGGAACAAAGTATACTTACAAGAAGAAGCTGGATCCTACGACAGGTCGCCCTATGGTTAAAGTTCATTATCCACCGGCTGACTGTCTGACCGAAATACCTCTGGAGCAGGTTCCTTATAATTCTCTATGAAGATTTGTTTATTGGGAACTTGATCCATATATTGGTGAAACGGTGATAGTATTCGTTCCTGATTCAGAGTCGCAGCTAGAATTTGGGGGTATTTGGAATTTGAAAAAGATTACGTTTCGAGTTTTTGATCCTATGAGTTTGATAAATCTTCATGAAAAAGATTTGAGAAAACTATTCGATAATAGGATTCGGGTAAATGAAAACAACGAATTCAACAAGAAGCTTGCAAGACAATTTCAGAAGGTTGTTGAAGTTTGTGTTACTTATGGAATACACGCAGATGGGAAGTTTCCTGCGGGTTTGGTTTGATCAAAGTCTCTGAAGATTTTTGAAGACCAAGCTTAAGACACGAGGGAGTTTGTTGATGCATATCAGTGTATCTGTCAGTTGGTCTATCGAGTTGTAAAGTGTCATTAGTCGTTAAATAGAAATATAGATTTAGTATGTAGCGACACTTAAGTTTTGGTTTAGGCGACACTTGCCTTAGTGACGCATAGCGACACTTAGGTAAGTGACGCATGAATTCGGCCACATGCGACACTAGCCAAGTGACGCATGTCTGCCGTTTTGTGTTAGTATTTAAGCAAACCTACGGGCTTCTTGCTAAGGTTGATGAAACCCTAGCACCATTTGTCGACTAAACTCACTTGTAATCAGTTCCAATACGTTAGTTAAGCTAATAAACTCGTTTTACTTGTTTAATCAATCTTTTCGGTTTGAGTTTATTATTGTTTCGTGTGATTGTTTGATTCCGCCTTACAATCATTGTCAACTGTCACTTAGATCTGAGGCAGAGGGAACTCACAACCATTAGGGACCACGCCTTACATACTAGTCTATGGATAAGCGTGTCATCTGCCAATCGAATTGGAATATAAGGCTTACCTGGCGCTGAGAGATTGTAATCTGGACCCTTCCATAATTGGATTACATCGAAAGATGTAGCTGAACGAACTCGCCGAATTGAGAGACCAAGCTTATGATAGTTCTCTACATTTCAAGGAGAGAACCAAGAATACCCACGATGCCAAGCTCAAGTATTCTCGATTCAAACCTAGAGATAAAGTTCTTCTATTCAATTCACGCCTCAAAAAGTTTTCAGGCAAATTCAGATCAAGGTAGAGCGGACCATTTGTGATATCAAAGGTCTTTACCTTTGGAGTGGTCGAATTAGAAGCGTCGGATGGTAATTTTAAAGTCAATGGTCACCGCTTAAAGCACTACATCGAAGACTCGCCTTCCAATGAAGAAGTCTTTATCTTTGAATCACCTTAAGCTGACAAAGTAGGTAACAGAGTCAAGCTAGTGACTCGTTAAACAAGCGCTCTTGGGAGGCACCCCATTGCTTATCTTTATAATAGCTTTAATTTTATTTCTCAGTTTATTTTGGCTTAGTATTATCATCACTGGACTAATGATGCAGGATAATCTAGATACCCGACAACACCGCACTCTTACATAAACATTGGAGATAAGTTTTATCTGAATTATACAAGTGCAACTATTCAGATGACTGAAAATTTTATAATAATCTTTTAAAAGTCATCTGACTCTGCTGCATTTGTATAACCTTATAAACTATAGCATTACCTGTTTTCCTTATGTTTCAGGATGGACGCTTCAGCTGAGACCTCAGGACACACTTCCCAACAACAACAAAAGAAGAAGCTGACCACTGTTCCAGAGGAGGATGCGATAGATGTGATGATCACTCCAGTATCTGCCCCAGTAAGAAGAAGAATAAGAAGAAGAAGAAGAAGAAGAAGAAGAAGAAGAAAAACCACAGAGGAAAGAAGAAGCTGACCACTGTTCCAGAGGAGCATGCGACAGATGTGATGATCACTCCAGTATCTGCCCCAGTGTTCGACTATGAGATTACTACTGCTGACCCAGCTGTGACTTGGGTGATTCTCCGAGAGCTCTCCATCCAGAATGACTCTCACTCTGACATCAGGGAGATGGTTGGACTCCCGATACTTTCAGACCAGTCCTTCAGACTTGGTCAAGGTCCCAGACCACCTCTTCCGCCATGGTCATTTTTCCCAGCTGCACCTACTACAGAGACCACTCTTCTTACTGTTGCTGTTACATCTCCTGATCTCCCTGCTGCACCCATGATGCCTGGTGCCACTATTGCCACATCACCTACTTCCATCCCGGACAGTGACGCACTTGCGGCATTTGACCCAGACATGGATGATTTACTAGACAATTTTTAGTATATTTTATCGCTGTATGTTTTATTTATGTTAGACTTTTATGTTGTTGAAATGGTGTACTGTGACTATATTTTATGGTATTTGCAGAACTTAGCTTCGTGTGGAATGGATGAGCTTGAAACAGAGCCTGGTCCACAAATCCATCAGATCATTAGCACCGCTCCTTCACGAATCTGGTCCTAAATCCAGTACTCCTTAACCGTAGGGAAGTCCCTCTCCTAAACTTTTCTAGTTTCAACGTAACTTAGATATGCTTATGCCCACTTAAATCCCTAAGTGTGGGATCCTCCGTACCTAAAACTTTTAAATTCACATTTTTCCTAAAACAAAACCCTAAGTGTGGGATTCTCCCCGCTTAGTGTAGAAACATTAGGGACAATGTTTATTTCTAAGTGTGGGATAGCAGTATAACTCGTCTAATTATCTGTCAAATTTGATTTTGAGACATGCAAGTCTTCGAATAATTTTTCAATCCTTATTTTTGCTAAAATTTTCAAAAATTTGAAATCTTTTTGAGTCACAATGAAAGAAAATTGGTTAAAACTTCGATAGTGAAATTGTCACTCATTCAGTAAAGCCTAAACAGTTTTACTTTAACAGTGAAATTGTCACTCATTCAGTTGGTCAAAAAGCTTTTCATTAAAGAAAGAGTACAAATTTTTTTTGTAAGTATTCAAAAGTTAGTAAAAAGAGGTCGAATCATGTCAGATTCCAAACAATTTAAGATGAGGATCTAAGAGGGGCATCGCACGACTGGACACATATAACCTATTTTTGCGGTGAGGAACTTTGAGCCTTATAAGCATTCATTTTAAATGCTTCACTGTTCGTTTGTTGTGTGTGACCGGTGCATCTATTTCTAAATTAGAACTTGCCCTGGGTATACATGTCAAAATCACATTGATGGGTGTCATATGTGGCAGAGGTACAATTAGAGGACCTTGACATTCCCTAGGATTAAAGCCCATTCCAACATATCTCTTTCAAGCCCAAAACCCTTCCAACACTTATCTTCGGTGTTGATGATCCGCCTAGATAACCCTGTTGAGCCTTAGCATTTTCATTTCTTTCAACCCATATTTTAAACCCACTTATTCCCTTACCTACCAAGAACTTATCTTAGAATCTTTTAGATCTTTTTGAAAAAACGCTATTTGAATATTCTTTTTGCTTTCTACCCCAAAATCACAAAAATTTCGTGTTTACTAAAAATTTCTCGCGTGCGTTTCAATATTTAATACTCAAAAGAAATCGAGAGTCTTATGGTGCGAAAAATTGGCACCAAGTAAGTTCGAAAGTGACAAGGGATTTAGAAAAAATGAAAAGTAAGAAAGGATGCCCAGAGGGCAAGAAAAAAAAAATCCCCCTGAGAAAGTCTCTTGCAAAGAATTTCTAAGCCCAAAAATAAAATAAAGCTAAGTGCTTCAAATCTCTCAGAAACTACAATTCTTAAAAGTGTGAAATCATCCATTTGTTTTCAAAATATAGAAGTCAAAATAGCTATCTTCCCTTCGCGCTATCCGTTTCCGTTTTCATTAAAAAGAATGTCTAAATGGAATTTTTCATTAAGTTTTAAAACGCCTAAGATAAGTAACACCCTTAACCCTTAAAAACCATACTTATCCATACCCTTTAACCCTCACCAAATATCACAACCCACTTGAATGTCTTGGGAAAATTAGTACCGTCCCCGTCTAAGTGGTGGAGATATGATCCTTCGGCAAGCCTATGATGACGAATACTGCATGATATATATTTGAGCGATTTTTCATTTGGCTTAGGATAATAGGAAACCCGATACACTTGAGTGAATTGAGTGACCACCAGTGAGATCGCCCAGTCGTGTATATTCCGTATCTTGAGAATTGAAAGTTTGCCTAAGTGAATCATCTTGAAAAACTTTGGATATTTCATGTGAACACTTCTTCTTTACCCGACAGGCGAAATGCTTGTTTTCAATCTGTACAAATTCTTACTTGTGGCTCAAGAAAGAATCTTGAAATTCGAGATTTTGGCAGATAAGATTGTGATTTGCTTGAGGACAAGCAAAAGTCTAAGTGTGAGATATTTGATAACACGCAAAAAGTCAAGTTTTTAAGTGTCATTATCTCACCTTTTTGGCCCAAATTATGATGAAATTATCCAAAATGAGCACTATATTATTAAAACTCATAACATGGGCCAAAATATAGACAACGTTTCAAAAATCAACTCAAATGGTCGAAAAACATGATAAATCTAACGAATACGATCATGAGCATTCTCGTTCACTCGTTCTAGCATTTTTGGAGCTACACAAAGAATTATGACCTCTAACTTATGTCATTATCTTCGTTAGGAAAATACGAACGCATGGATATAAAGATTACTAAAAACGGATAAACGACGAAGAAGTTACGCCAAATTGAAGAAACAAAGAAACGAAGAACCGAAAGGACCGAATACGGCTGTCCCAGACCGTATACGGCTGGACCAGGCCGTATACGGCTCGACACAGACCGTATACGGCATGTGTAGACTGTATATGGCTTGTGCCCAACCGTATATTGCCCAGTCCAGCCGTATACGGTTGGTGCCCACCCGTATTTGCTCCAGTCCACCCGTATACGGCTAAAACCAACCGTATTCCGTGTTCAGGCAATAAAAATCAGATTTTTATAGGGCTGTGCGATACGGTTGTCCATTTGGGGGTTGGAATACGGTTGAAGAATACGGCAGTGCGATGCCTATAAATACAACCACCTCCTTACTATTTGAAAAATATCTCAACTTGTTTTCTCTCTTTCTCTCTCTACTCTCTCTCTAGAAATAATTAGTTAGTGAATTAGGTTAGTTAAGCTAGTAGATTAGTAGCTTACTTGTAAGGGAGGTGCTGCGAGATTGCGGTTACGCCAGTTTGTAATAACGCTTTGTCAGGTTTTATTTTAAATCTCTATCTTGTTATTTTTAATTATGTTATGCTGTTGCTATGCTTATTTAGAAATGCTTGCTAGAATTATTGCCATGCTGAGATGAACAAATCTGTATTTGCTATGATAGTCATTATGCTAGGGTAGTTATGCTTTAATCATGCCGTTACTCTGTCTGTATGCTGTTGAAATATATTTGAATCTAGGAAATGAATCTCCAATGTTTATCTATCCAACTTATGCTATGGTTAGTAACTTACTACTAAGAACTTGGCCAACTTCTAATGGTACGGCGCTAATTATTTTGTGTCTGATGATCGTTGAACTCGACATGGCCGGTGTTCTCCTGGTTGAAATAAGACCGGAGGGAGACACGGAGCGTAGGATTAGAGATAGATTAGATCCATTTCATATAACAAATGTTTTTGAGAGAACTTTCGGAACATTTGTGACTTAAACGTTTATCCAGACACTCTGCATGAAATAAGTTGATCCATGTATGCTACTCTACTGCATGTTCTTGTTTGATTATTGCTTTAGGGTTTGCATGCTAGTATCACTTGTGCTATTGGATATATGATTAGGTTTTCAGATATATGTTGATTGCATATACCTGTTTAACATGCATAGAATAGTTATGATGATTTATATGAAATAATAATGAACAATTTAATTAGCCATTAGACCAGGCCATCCCAACTTGTTCCGGTGGGAAACCCCTGTTCATGTTTTTGTTTACTCAACAATTCATGCCATGATTCAGATATCTCAAATGTCCGAGATTGGGGAACAAGACTCGAGGATGGTTGCTGATTAAATTGGTTTTTACATTTGGGACAACTTCCAGTGTAGTTTACATTCCATAGCTGTTATCTTCGTGACATGTTATTTATCTGATTGCGGACAACTCTACGTTAGATTGATAATAGGCTAGGAGCTATGGCTCATTAGGATGTATAATCAATCCAGGATAGACAACAAGGACCTTTCAATTGAAGCAACGGAAATACCGTAAAACAGCCCAGTACCTGGTATAACGTTGGAAATACCTCTGGTGTAGTACAAACACATGGAAGCCATGGAAAGGTTGTAGTTAGATTACTTTGTATCTCAATGATTGTTCCGAGTACGTCTGCTAAATCCTGCGCCTGTCATCATAACTAAGGCCCTAATCAAAATAACTACCCCTAAATAGCATACATGACTGTCATAGTAAACACACGCGTTTAACCTGTAGTTCTCGTAGCTACCTCACCACACCTCCCTTATCTTAGTTTAGTATTTTAGTTTTAAATTAGTTAGTTAATTAGAAAACAAAATAACACCCCTATCAACTCTTGATAAAACCCAGCTAAATTACGAAAGAAAATTGAAAACCTAGATCCCATGCCCGTTGTAGTTTGAAGAACGACCCTAGGTCATACTTATCGCTGTACTCACCTATAGATTTAGTATACTTAGATAATTTGCTACTCGTTCAAGTTGAAAGTTTGGATTATGACAAGGTTTTTGCTCCAGTTGCTAGACTTGAATCCATTCAGATTTTTCTAGCATATGCTTCTTTCATGAATTTCAAAGTGTATCAGTTAGATGTCAAATGTGCATTTTTGTATGGGAAAGTGCATGAAGAAGTGTTTGTCAAACAACCACAAGGTTTTGAAGATCCTAAATACCCAAATTATGTGTTTCGTTTGGATAAAGCCTTATACGGGTTACATCAAGCTCCTCGAGCTTGGTATGAGACTTTATCTCAACATCTTCTCACTAATGGTTTTTGAGGGGTCAAATTGATAGTGTACTCTTCATTCGGAAAACAAAAGATAATTTGCTACTCGTTCAAGTATATGTGGACGACATTATATTCGGGTCTACGAATGACAGTTTGTGCAAAGAATTCGAGCATATCATGAAGTCTAAGTTTGAAATAAGTTCAATGGGGGAAATGTCTTTCTTTCTAGGTTTGCAAGTTCAGAAACTAGAAAAGGGAATTTTCATACATCAAATGAAGTATGTTCATGACATCTTAAAGAAATTTACGATGTTGGATGCCAAATCTATATTTCAACTCCCATTGATCTTGTTGACAAAATTGGACCTGTTCTTGTTGACACACCAACCGATCAAAAGGAATACCGGTCAATGATTGGTTCTCTCATGTACTTAACTGCTTCAAGACCTGATATCATGTTTGCTGTATCTATTTGTTCGCGGTATCAAGCAAATCCCAAAGTCTCACATTTGAGGTCCGTACAGAGAATCTTTAGATATTTGAAGGGCAAGCCTGATCTAGGCATTTGGTATTCGAATAATGGAGACTTTACACTTTCAGCATACTCTGATTCTGACTATGGGGGATGTGGTATTGACTTCAAATCCACATCAGGTGGATGTCAATTTTCGGGAGATCGACTCGTGACCTGGCAATGCAAGAAACAAAACACGGTTTCTACCTCTACTGCGGAAGCAGAATATATTGCTGCTGCAAGTTGTTGTTCGCAAATCCTCTAGATTCAACAACAACTTCGAGATTATGGTTTACTTCTTACCAAAACTCCTTTGCATATTGACAATACTGCAACCATAAGTATCATACGTAATCCCGTTCAACACTCAAAAACTAAACATATTGAAATACGTTTTCACTTCATCCGGGATTGCTATGAGAAAAACTTGATCATTTTGGTTCATATTGACACATTGAAACAAAGAGCTGATTTGTTTACCAAAGCTTTTTCCAAATCACGTTTTGAGGAACTCATTTCGATGCTCGTCATGAAACATTTGGATCAAATTAAGTAAACTTTGGATCTTTAAGATTTTATTTTCTCTTTGTTGTTTGCTTGTTTTCTTTTATAAAAATAAAAAAAAATCCAAAAACATTTGAAAAATAAAAATCGGGGGAGATTTTGTGTAAAAAGTTGGGAAATGATAGTACATTGGGAAATGTATTAATAAATAATACGTAAAAGAAATGATAAGTATTATATTTAATGTGTTAGTAGGTTTACATAGCATCTTTAAACCAAATTTTATACTAATTAATTTTATATGTGATATATTGGTAGGCATTTTTGCATTTAAAATATCTAGTTTAGGAAATATTAATCATATATGCATATTATTTTACATAATCCAAAATATTAATATATGACAATCAAAGGTCTAATGACCAAAGGTTATCAAAATGATAATAAATGTCTTAAATTTTGAAGGATTAGTATATTATGATTCATGATTTAGGTTCTTAATATTATGATATCTGGGGAAATATATTGACTATTTGTTGTACTGAGTACAGACCTTAGTCGGTATATTTTTATAAAAGGACGTGCAAATATTTCAAAGTTTCATATATCAAATCAAAATAAACTCTATCACTCTGTTATACGATGTATAGACCTGTGATACAGTTATAAGTCCAACCCGGGGTATGACATATGTGACTAAGTGTCATTCCAACATATGTGTGTACTTCTAAAGATATCATCATATTTTCACTCTTTATATGAAAATATTAATATATTATGAATTTAAAAGTATATTTCTATTTAGATTATATAAAGTAATATGCATGCTAATAATAAAAGAATTAAAGATATTTAAATGCAAGAGTGTTTAAGAGAACAATAATACTAATAATTACACGTAGAATGATTCTTAGAAAGCATGTTTTATTAATGCTAAGTAAATTTAAAGAGGTCAAAAATATTAAAAATCAAAATAGACTTTCATTTCAAAACAATAAAAATAAATACATTCATTTATCCCAATATGATCCCAACTCATGAGTATTACCCCAACAAAAATATTTTACTTTTATTTTGTTATGTTAGTTTATAAATATCTAGTTTGAAGATTTTTCATTGTTTCAAACTTTTAGTTTTTAAATAGTTTAGCATTTTATCCAAAGTAAATTTGATTTGATTAAAATGTTTCATTAAAAGTTATTGTTGGATTTATATATATTGGATCTTATTCATGGATAAAAAAAAGGAGTGTATAAGTATTTCAAAACTTGAAATTTTTACACACACTTTCAAAAATTATCCGACAAACACATTTACTCCGACAATATATACTCCGACAATACGTTGCCGGTTGATTTTTTCTCCGATTACTTTCTGTGTGCTACGTTTCATTTGATTTTGTTCCGATAGAATTGAACGCCTTCTCATTCCGCATCGATTGGTATAATTTTCCCTCTTTATCTTCTTATAAATAAGCTTTAATCGTTGATTTTGTGCGAAAAACACTGTTCAATGAATAGTACCCTAGGAATCATCCGACAATAACCATTGTCGGATGAATAGTGAATTAGGGTTTTGATGCGTGAATAGCTTATTCACGCATGAACAGTGTTCCATGAATTTGACTTGTTGACTTTGACTTGTTTGACTACTTGTTACGACAATCCATTATTATCGCATGAACAGTACTTATTCACGCATGAATAGTTCTCCAACAATGTAATTCACGGATATCTATTCTTTTAAAATAGCTATTGTCGTATAAAATTGTGATTGTCGCATAAATAGTGCTCAAGTGATTATTGTCGCATTATTTCAACACTTAGAAAATTTTCAGATTTTTGAAACTTGAATTTTTTTTCAAAGTATGTTTAGATTCTTTGCTTAACATATACTTTGTCCAGCTTGTGTTTATATATCATGGCAGAACCCGATCCTATTGCTGCAGCTCAACCTGATGTGGTTAGGAGGGCAGTAATTTTTGAGAAACGTCACAATGCAACAGCTTATTTACTTGAGGCACCGGATAAACCTGAAACCAGGAAATTCTTTCCCATGGTTAGGTTTTTATTACGATCAAGGATTTCTCATGCTTTGACAGTCCAAGTGGAAAATATCTATGAAGATCATATGACTGATTTCTGTATAACTGCTGAATATCACACGGATGTTCAACCTTCTTGTATCACAGCCACGGTTGATGGAAGACCACTTGTACTCACTGAGGAATTGATTAGACATACTTTGCAATTAGGTGATGATGTCGCTTTAAATAATATTCCAAGAAATATTATTGATGATTGTCTTCAAAAAATGGGTTGTACAAAAGGACCACGAGATGTTCAAATTATGAAGAATCATTTTTTCCCACATTGGAAATTTCTGGCTCATACTTTAATTGGTTGTATCTCTCCAAGAAAAGCTGGATTTGATGCAATGATTTACCACTTAGCTGGTTTAATGACAGCTTTGGTACTCAACATTCCATATAACTTTTCGAGATATATTTTTGACAATTTAGTTGGGAACATCAATGAAGATGGATTTTTCATGTACCCACGATTCCTCCAGCTGATTTTTGATCAACATATTCAAGAAATTACATACCATGGAGAGATTTTGCATCATACTCCGATTCCAAAAAGAGTGTTTGCTGATTGTAATAGTTATCGTGGTAAACCTACACCACCAACTGTTGATCTCTTTGGGAATATTATTGATGAAGAATTTCTTCCACCTCAAATAGACATTCAAATGGAATCAGATGATGATAGTGAGGAAATTTCATCTGAGGGGGAGTCAGTTCAAGAAGAAGATGAACTTCCAATAGTTCATGAGATTGATGATGTTGTTCTACAAAATCTTGATCATCCTGTTGAGATTGAATCATCTAGTTCTGAGGATGAGGAACCTATTCGTCATAAGACTTTTGAAGAATCCTTAGCTTCTCAACGGCTGACTGAAGAAAATATCGAGAAGGAAAGACAAGATTTGAGACGTCAAAGAGAAGAGGCCCAGGATCCTGAGTATATCCCTGAGCCTAGACCTATTCAAAGAAGGAAGCTGATTGTAAATAGAACTTTTTCTTCTGAAACTGGATCTTCTTCTTCTTCATTTCCAGTGACTTCTTCAGCAATATCTTCTTCTATTTCTCTGCCTATATCTTCTTCAGCATTGCATTCTTCTGTCTCTCTGCCTATGTCTTCATCAACAATTTCTTCTTCTATATCTATGCATGTCATTTCTTCTGAACCTGGTATTTCTACTTCTAATCCTATTACTTCATCAATACCTGTTACTTCATCTTCTGCAGCTGCTGGAACTTCATCTACCACAACTACTCCTACTGTTGGGACATGTATGTGTGACAACAGATCTAGCTTGTAATAGTACTAGTGATTATTGTAATCAAGTTTGTACAATTGATTTGGATTTGTAAATGATATTAGTTTGGTATTAATATTCGTTAAATATATTAGTATGATAAAGTGTTAGACGAATATTGAATAAGATGTTACAAACTAAAGTCTGTGAGATAAGATCTCAAGTCGCAGAACTTAGTTATGCGAGATGAGATCTGGGCTCGCAGAGCTGCGAACCGAGTCGAGATGGGCTTGGTTGTGGGCTGCGAGTTGAACTCAACTTGCAGAGTCCATCGACCTGCGAATCGAGTTTGATTAAAACCTATAAATACTCAATTAAGTTTAATCCGTAAAGGACTTTTGGCCATTCGTTTTCCAGAGAACAAAAACGCTATTCTAAGCAATCATAAGGTTAGGTATTGATCGATTAACGTTAATTAATCGATACAAAACCTGGTTGATAAATCAATTCGCTATTATCTTGCGAAACAAATTGTTCACTTATTGTGAACCAAGTATTGAGGAATTCCGCGCCTTAATACCTAAGATAACCTCGTTATCAATCCACATACTACGGACTTACAATTGGTATCAGAGCTTTCGGGCTAAATACTTAGTTAGTTCGAGGTTATTTGGATAATAACGATAGATTTAGGGTTGTTGTTACGATTAATCTTCGTAAAAACGATCAAAATCAGTCTCTGGAAGTGTTTAATTTCGTAATCAACCGAAATCTTAGGGTTTAATCGATTAGAAAACTAAAATTTTCGTTTTAGGGTTTTTCAGCCGATTCTGCGAACTGAGTTCCCCCTGCGAACCGAGTTCTTCTGCGAACTGAGTTCCCCTCTGCGAACTGAGTTCCCTCTGCCAACCGAGTTCTTCTGCGAACTGAGTTCCCCTCTGCGAACTAAGTTCACGCTGCGAACTGAGTTCCTGTCCTGCGAATCGAGTTTCTGCGAAGTGAACTTTCTGATTTTTCTGATTGTTAATTCCGAAACTCTTAAAAAATGTCTGACATTAGCAAAATGATTGAGATGGAGCACGAGGTTGGAAAATCTAATACTCCACCTAAGTTGTTACGTGTTGAAGACTATTACAGTTGGAGAGATAGGTTTGAATCTTACTGTAGATTCCATAATCTCTCAATCTGGATGTGTATCAAAGGAGGATACACGACACCCACCCAAACTGTTCAAAATGCTGTTGTTGTGGTATCCTATAATCTGATGAGTGAACAACAAAAGAAAGACTATGAGAATGAAAATAAAGCTCATTCTTGTATCAAGATGTGTTTATCCAAGGAAATTAATCATCAGTTAAAATCTTTTCATACTGCTAAAGCACTCTGGGAAGCGCTTGAGAAAAGATGTGAGGGAAGTCCACAAGTATAAGCAAGCAAGAAGAAGCTTCTGAAAAAGCAGTTTACTCTGTTTAAAGCTTTTAAAGGAGAAACTCTTGATGCTTATGTTACTCATTTCTACCATTTATTATCTGAGATTGAAAACCATGAAATCACTATTGAGGAGGTAGAGAAAACCGACAAGTTTCTTGAGGGTTTACCTTCTAAATGGGAGATGTATGGTGTGATGATTACAGACAATGAAACCAGATATGCAACCATGACACTTGAGCAGGTTATTGACAAGCTCAAAGGATATGATTTCACTAAGAAGTCGAAAGATACTGATTCTGATCATGTTCAGGATCCAGGATTGTATCATGGAAAAACTTCTATCTCGACTGCTTCATCCAACTCGACCACTGCTTTGCTTGTTGGTAATGCTGATGGAAAGGGTGAAATGATAACTGATGAACTGTGCTTCATTACATCATCCGGAAATGAAGCTAAAGGGAAACCTTCTAAGAAGTCACCTCAAGAACATCAAAAGATGCCTATGTGTGTGAAATCTGCTGAGCAGCAATTGTCTGTTCTTGCTTTATTTGTAGCTTCATATGAGAATTATATTGATTGTAAGATCAATGATCCAATTCTTTTTGATGAAGACTATGATCAGATAGATCCTGATTATCTTGAAGAAATAGATCTCCAGGACCAACTTGCTTTGTTGTCAAGGAGAGTTAAAAATTTCTTAAAGAAAAATGGAAGAAAGGTTGTTGGCAACAGATCAGGGTTTGATAAAACCAAGGTCAAGTGTTATAACTGTAAAAGTTACGGACATTTTGCTAGAGAATGCCAAAGACCTAAGGTAGAGACTGTTGAAGGGAAACAAGGCTCGGGAAATACTTTGCATTCGAAAGCATTAGTAGTGAAACAACTAGATGGGTCTTATGATTGGAAAACTCAGTCAGAGGAAGCTTTGATGGCTGAGATTGACAATCAAGAGATTGAAGCTGAGTCATTATCCTATATGCCCACTGATCCAGCTTTTGAAGTAAAGGTGCCTGAGACTCCTGTTAAAGCTAATGTTGATGATGTATTAGACTTGGGTTCAACTGAAGATTTGGATCCCGTAGATTTTGTAGCTAAGATGGCTGAACTGCAAACTGATAAAAAACGAGTATGCCTAGATCTTGTTTCTCTTGTTGATCTGTGTCAGTTAGTTTCCAGTTTACAGTCACAAGTTAGTGCTTATGCAGATTCCTATAAGACTTTGACTGAAACTAATAATACCCTGTCATCTCAATTTAGCACACTTAGTAAATCCAGTGAGGCTGTTAGATCTGAACTTGACCTAGCTAAGTTAGATATATGTAGGTTAAGTGATGATAAAGAAGCCTTAAAGGATAAGATTAAGGCAGATGTGGCTGACAAGACAGCTTTTAGAGATACTGTGAATGAGAAATTAATTATCATAGACGGTCTCTATATGAACGTAAATGATTTGAATCTGTCCATTGCTAATAAGGATAAGGAGTTAGCTGATTGCAAAACAAAACTTGTAGCTCAGAATTGTAAGCTTGAGAGCTATAGAACATCTGAAATGGATAAAATGTTAGGTGCTCAGCGTAGTGTGAAGGATATGTCTGCTTTAGGATATAATGATATGCCTCACCCATTCAATTCAAATTACACTAAAACTCCTGTAGATATTGAAATGGTAGATGTTAACCCTGAAACGAAAGAATCTAATAAACCGGATAAGTTAGAGGCACAGAAGAGTGTTATTAAGAACCCTTCATTAGATGATAGTAAGAAAATTCCTCACACCAAAGTACATTTTGTATCGGGTGGAGTAATTAATGATACTAAGATTAATGAAGTGGTTAATAAAGAACATGTCATTGAACCTTTAGTGCCTAAAACTCCGGTAGCGGATGCAAAAGCTAGTAAGTCACGTAAACAGATGTCTTGCTTCAAGTGTCACCAAAAAGGACATGTAGCTTCTTGTTGCCCAAATAAGAAGCTGGAAGCATCACATAAGTTAGTGAATACTGAAAAGACACCAACTATTTCTAGTTCGATTGTAGATAGGTTAGGCTCCAAACCGGGATTAGGAAGCAAACCTGTAAACATTTTGAAAAGAGATGGTAATCATAGTGTCTCTCCACCTAAACCTAAAAGGGCTTATACTCTAAACGAAAATACTTTCAATAAGTCAAGAGATAAGACACCTTCGAGGTTTAGGATCCCAAGTAGAAACCATAGTCAATTTGAGAATGGTTCTACTTCGAGTACACAGGGAAATAAGTTTGTGCCTAAGAGGTTTTCTACTCACTCTCCTCATAGGCCTAAGACTACAAATCGTCAACAATCTCAAACTCCTGTGAAGGTTACCAAGACTCCTGATGGGAATAGTTATGGTTACTTTAAGGAGGTTCAGATTGTAGATGACCAGGGACAAACCAAGACCGTAATGGCTTGGGTCCCTCTTGATAACTAACTATGTACAACTTGTGATGTGTAGGAGTAGACTGTGAACAAGGACAACTGGTGGTATGTAGACAGTGGATGCTCAAGACACATGACAGGTGAAAGAAGTCTACTGAAGGACTTCAGAGAAGGTTTTAAGCAAAAAGTAAATTTTGCAGGAGACAAAGGAGGAGTAATTACTGGGAAAGGAAAAGTTTCAAATGGAACTTTAACTCTAGAGGATGTGAATTATGTTGAAGAACTAACTCATAACCTAGTGAGTGTTTCCTAAGTCTGCGATAAAGGTCATCCAGTTCATTTTAATGAAGAGGAGGCTTTAGTCCTGAAGCCAGGCTTCACAATTCCTGAAGAATGGATATTGATGAGGGCACCAAGGAAGAAGGACATCTATGCGATAAACATGGGTGTTCCTAATTCTTCACTGGTATCTACATGTTTATTATCCAAGGCTTCGGAAGCAGACGTGCTACTATGGCATAGGAGAATGGCACACCTAAATTGGAGAAAAATGAACTATATAACCAAAAATGGTTTAGTTTTGGGTGTACCGCAAAAACGTTTCGAGTCTGAGGATAAGTGTGTTCCTTGTATGAAAGGAAAGCAGCATAAGAAACCACACCGATCTAAGACTGAAAACTCAATCTCCTCTCCATTTAATTTGCTACATATGGATCTCTTCGGCCCAATAAGCAAAAGAAGCATAGGTGGCAAATGGTACTGTCTAGTTGTCACAGATGACTACTCTAGATTCTCGTGGGTATTTTTCTAAGGATCTAAGGATGAAACTCCAGGTATTCTAATTGAGTTTTTAGATCAAATTGAAAATGTATACAAAATGAGAGTTAAGCGTATTCGTAGTGATAACGGAACAGAGTTCAAGAATTCGACGTTAGATATCTATTGCTTAAGCAAAGGGATAATTCATCAATTCAGTGCACCATATGAACCTCAACATAATGGTGTGGCTGAAAGGAAGAACATAACGTTGATTGAAGCTGCTAGAACAATGCTTGCAGATTCAAAGCTTCCGGTCATCTTTTGGGCAGAAGCAGTGAATACAGCATGTCATGTTCTGAATAGAGTTCTTACGGTTAAAAAGCATAATAAGACTTGTTATGAGCTTTTGAACAATAAGAAACCAAACTTAAAAGGATTTAAACCCTTTGGAGTTGCTTGTACAATATTGAAAACTGGGAATCAAGCTAAATTTGGTGAGAAGGCTGACGAAGGATTTTTCTTGGGTTATATGCCTAATTCTCCAAACAAAAGGGTTTTCAATAAGGTCACTAGTCGTCTGGAGATAGTTTATAACATTGAAGTTACGAGCTATGTACCTGCTGTGCATAAGGGATTAGATTGGCAATTTGACTATTCAGATCTCTTTCAGTCATTTAAGGTTCCCATAAGTGACTTTGTCAGAGATTCAGAGATCTCTCAGCACTTATTGAATGAAGAATTGGACAATGGTCCATCTTCAACATCGAGTGTTACGAAATCTGGAATCAGGACATCAGATGACTCAAATGAAGCTTCTTCAAGTGGGTCTCAACAATTTTCAAAGGATAAGTATCAAGAAACAGAAGATTCTGAAAAGGATCTTCAAACAATGTTTGATGATGTGCTTACTTCTTTGAACCATTTAAAGATCTCTTCAGAAAATTCAGAAGAAATGCCTTCATTAGAAGAGATTGGTACTAACTTAGGAGATGAGTTAATAGTTGATCCTATACCGGTTACAAGAATGAGTAAGAATCATCCCGTTGAAAACATCATCGGTGATATTAATACTCCTGTTCAGACTAGGACTCAATCTAAAGCTAGTACTTCTGAAGATTTAGAAAGCTTGTATACTGCTATGAAAGAGACAGGGATTCCTAATCAATGTCTATATTCATGCTTTATCTCACAAGTTGAGCCTAAAAATGTGCAAATGGCTCTCAAAGAAAGCTCATGGGTTGAAGCTATGCAGGAAGAACTGCAACAGTTCTCAAAATTACAAGTTTGGGAGTTGGTTGACCTACCAAAGGGAGAATATCCAATTGGAACTAGATGGGTATTTAAGTGTAAGAGAGATGACCAGGGAGTCATTACTCGCAATAAAGCACGTCTAGTGGTTCAAGGTTTTAATCAACAAGAAGGCATAGATTACAATGAAGTGTTTGCACCAGTTGCTAGGCTAGAAGCAATTAGAGTATTTTTAGCATTCGCATCATTCTATGATATAAAAGTTTATCAGTTGGATGTTAAGAGTGCCTTTTTGTATGGCAAAGTAGAAGAATTGGTGTATGTTGCTCAACCTCCAGGGTTTACTGATCATGAGTATCCAGATAGAGTATATCGTTTGAATAAGGCTTTATATGGATTACATCAAGCACCAAGGATGTGGTATGCAACACTATCAACGTATCTACTTGATAATGGATTTACAAGAGGAGCAATTGATAGTACATTGTTTGTAAAATGGAACAATAAAGACTTTCTATTAGTACAAGTTTATGTTGATGACATTATCTTTGGATCTTCTGGTGAAAAGATGTGTCAAGAATTTGAGAAAGTCATGAGAAAAAGGTTTGAGATGTCTGCAATGGGAGAGTTCAAGTTCTTCTTAGGGTTAAAAGTTGACCAAAAGAAGGATGGCTTCTTTATTCATCAATCTAAATATGTTTATGAGTTATTAGAAAGATTTAAGATGGATGACAGTAAAGTCTACAATACTCTGATTCCAGTTAATCACAAACTAGGTCCGGATACATCGAGTGATCAGGATGTGGATCCTACTTTATATAGGGCCATGATTGGATCACTAATGTATTTGACTGCCTCTAGACCTGACATTATGTTTGTTGTTTGTTTATGTGCAAGATATCAGGCTAATCCGAAAGAGTCACATATGCAGGCTGTTAAACGGATCTTCCGTTACCTCAAAGGGCAACCGAAGCTGGGACTTTGGTATCCAATTGATGGAGACTTAGATCTAGTAGCATATACTGATTCGGATTATGGAGGATGCAATCAAAATAGGAAATCTACGACCGAAGGATGTCAATTCTTAGGAGGTAGATTAGTATCTTGGCAGTGCAAGAAGCAAAGCTCAGTAGCCATTTCTACATGTGAAGCTGAGTATGTTGCAGCTGGCAGCTGTTGCTCTCAAGTTCTTTAGATACAACAGCAACTGCGGGATTACGGGTTAAATATAACCAATACTCCTATGATGATTGACAACGAATCTACTATGTCGATCACTAATAATCCTGTGAAGCACAGTAAAACTAAGCACATTGATATTCGACATCATTTTATTAGAGATTGTGCTGAAAAGAAAATGATAAGGTTAGTTAAGGTTCCGACTGCGGATAACTTAGCAGACCTATATACGAAGGCGTTCGATAGAGCACGATTTGAGACATTGGTTCAATTTAACGGAATGAGAAATCCAGAGTGATTAGTCTTCCAAGGGTATTTTTGTAATAGTTAGTAGTCCGTGTTATGTTTATTAAAAAAAAAAAAAAAAAGGGCGTATGGCATTCATTTGCTTGTTACCTGCGGGGAATCGCCTCCAATAAAAGAACAACCGGAGTTCTTTTAGAAAAAGCTTTAAGTTGTGGCTGTAAAAACTTGGGAAATGATAGTACATTAGGAGAATAAGTCTAAGAATAATAACCTTAAGTATTAAGTGTTAATCCCAGTCAGGATCTTAATATGTATTACTTTGATTAATTATTAATAAGCTTGCGAAATAGTTTATTAATAACTTGAAGAACAAACTTGTAACACAGAATATTAATCAAAAGCTTCAATATTATTATTATCAATAATACGAACACACAATTTGTGTTAGGGTTTACAACCTTGAAGCTAATAACTAGAATTCGTCTATCATCTAGGGTTTTACAGGATCTCTATTTATATCACATAGAGTCCTTTACAGAATCAAACTATTATGGAAATTCTATCTATTCCATATTTCTCTCTAACCGACTACTAACAGTGGTTGAGCTATACACTAACAGGGGTAGTATTCGTGTATTACCAACAGTGATTAAGTACTTGATACAAAATACAAACTTATACCAACAGTGGCACTGTTAGACTAATTCTAACTGACAGTGGCACTGTCAATACAAAACTAACTAACAGTGGTAGACTTCTTCTAGCAGTGGCACAAGACTTGTCTTCTGAGCAAATCTGGCAATGGCTCAGGATTCAACAATCTCCCCCTAAACTTGATCATTCTCAGCAATGAATCAAGTTTCTTCATCTTTCTTCTCATCTTTAGGAGCTTGATTCTGTTTTCTCTTTTTCTCCTCCTCTCTTAATCTTTCCAACTCCATTCTCTTATGAAACTGATTGAACACCATGTATAAAGCATTGAATGCACCTTCTGAAATCACTGTAGTTCTTAGTTGAGATGCAAGCACATTTCTTAAAATCTGAGTCCCCAAAACATATTGTCTTTCATCAAGCATGTAGATTGTGACTCCATCTCTGAACAAAATCATGTGAACTCCAGCTCTAACAAAGTGTCTCCAGGTATTCACATGTTCAATGCAGTTTAAGAACAAATTAGTGAATGGTTCAGGCTCAAACAACATATTCAAACATCTTCCCAAATCTCTTTCCATAATCACCAGTGAAGCTTGCCTGTTTCTTTGACTGTTAAGCTCATACAGATCTAGAATGTCTAACCTATTCACATTTTTAAGCACATCAGCTACAGATGTCAAATATTGCTTATTCCCATCCTCTCTGACAATCTTGATCTGTTCTTTAACAACATCAACAACTTTTGATTTCTGTCCTTCCCATTCAACTATTCTTGATGATCTATCATGATTAATATGAATATTTTCTTCGCTATCCTTCACCTCTTTGATATATTTTCTCAATTCTGCTGCATCCTTCTCCAAATCAGGAACTACATTATCACAAGCAAGAACTCCATCCCATCTAATCTTTAAATTTCTATCAGAAAGCCTTTTTAATTCTCTTTCTTCAGCTTCTGCTTTCTCTTGCTCTTCCTTTTCAATTCTGTCTTGTTCCTCTTTTCTTACCTGCTCAGCAATCTTCTTTCTATCCTCAGACAACTTTTTCTCAATGAATTTGTCTTGCATGAGCTTCTTTTCAAAATCCACCTTTCCCTCATTCTGATGTCTAGCATAAGCTTTCTCTAACCTCTCTAAATCCCATCCTTCTAGTATACTTCTTGGTGCATATCTTCGACCAAGAATTCTGATTAATTCCTTTTTCCTTTGAGCAGCAGTTGGTGGTTTGTTTCTTTTCTTTTCAAGCTCTGCTTGTCTTTTCCTTCTTGCCTTTTCTTCATTTGCTTGTTTTAGCTTTGCAAACCCTGGATCCAAATCATCATTACCATCCTTTTTATTGATCATATCATGAATCTTTTGTGCAGATAACCCTTTACCAATTACAGCCATATCATTGAGCATCTTTGCAGCCTTCTGAGATAAGGTTACCACACTCATATCTTCCAGTACAACATCAACATCAGGCCCTTCTAGTCTCTTGGACTCAACTGCCATTCTTAACATTCTCTCATCATGCTCCTCCTGAGCTCTCCTGGCCTCATCCAAATCAATTTGAGGCTCTACAACCTTCTTAATCTTTCTTTCTTCTTTTAATTTTCCCTTACCTTTGTCCTTTGAATCAATCTTTGGAAGATCAGACTTAGGTTTGGGTGATGATGAGGGTTCTTCAATAATGACAGGGGGTAGAATAGATCTTGGTGTAGTTGTGGTGACAGTGGTTGTTATGACAGTGGTTGACTCTGTGATAACAGGGGTAGGTAATATAACAGTGGTTGCTGCTGAAGTACCAACAGGGGTAGATACCTCAACAGTGGGAGAAACCAAACTGCTAACAGTGGTTATAGGTTGAGTTGTAACAGTATTTTTCTTAACAGAGGAAGACTTTCTGAATGGAATTGATTTCTTTCTATTATAATTCTTCTCTCTTACCTCCTCTTTAGCTTCAGATTTGAACTCTAAACACTCCCCCTCAACCTCTACATTTCCACCTTTTATCTCTGTTTCAACAGATTTATCAAACACCATCCTATCACTAAAGCTCACTCTTTTGCCCATATCAATATTTTCTCCCATAACATCCCAGAAATACAAATTAGCCACATCCTCAAAAGGTAATCCTTTGTTCAATGGAAAAACATTCAAAGCTGGACCTCTTTGTGCATTATCATCTGCAACATTCTGACTTGCTTGCACATTTTCACCCACATATACCACCATTCTTCTATCAAGCTCAGCATTCACCATTTCATCATCCATGCCTTCATTAACCACATAATCTGAAACATTCAACTCATCCTCAACATTTTCATTAATCTCAGATGTATCCATGAAGCTAATTCCACCTGCACCTCCATCATTATCATCATTATTCCCATCAGAACCATCATTATCATCATCCTTATCTTCAGGCACATTATCTTTCTCTTGATCTTTATCTTTTCTCTCCCCCTTGCCTGAAGATTTTTGTAATTCTGCAGCAGGCTTTAAGACCTGTAACACAACATCCTCTACCACAGCCAATCTGGTTGGGTCTTATTGATGTTACCACTGTCCTGTCCTGCCAGTGGGCTAGAAACAGTACTGGCAGCCCTTCCAGTTTGAACATTTTCATCAAGTATGTTCACCTGTTGTGATTGATCATTTGACTGAGACTGTGGAGAAACAGGAATCTCCATAGCCTCTTTAGTTTTCTTGGACTTTTTGGTTTTGCTTTGGGTAGGCTGTTAGTTCCCTTGTTTTCTTTTTGTGCCACCTCCTGATGTGTGTTCAGAACCAACTGGTTTTGTTGTCCTGTCATCATTTGGTCCAAGTGATGTTGGTAATACACCACCAGTGGCAGAAGGAGCAACTAACATTGTAGAAAACAATGCAGTTTCCTTCTTGGAAAAAGTGTTTTGATACTGGTACATGGCTCTAATAGTCTTCAAAGATAAAGTAGAACTAACTATTACACTTCTATCTGCTGGCAAATTTGGCAATTGTTTATTCAACAAAAGTTGAACAAATCTAGGGTACATAATAAATGTATCACCCTTTACATTTTTGATCATATTATCTAAGATGAACCTAGACATATTAAATTTAAGACCCTATGTCAAGCAGATTATAGGATATGCAATACTAGAACTAAATTCATTAAAACTAGTCCTCTTTTGAGATAAACATACCAGAAAAGTATGAATGTAGAACTTCCATTGAGGACAGAACCATGACTTCAAGAACGTATATTCAGACCTTGCTTTTCCAGCACCTTCATAACCCATATCATTTATTCCTTGAAATAGATCCTCTCTTGACAATTTCAGAACTCCTCCTTCATCATCAAACTGCAGAAGTTCTCTAAGAACAATCTCAGTCACCATTACTTTGTTTCCCTTGACAGTGGAATGAATGTGAGTAATACAATTAACATTCCCTTCCTTTGCATTCCTCCAGAATTCTTGAATATGTGATCTGATCAATCTTGGAGCAACAGTAAGAGCATATGTAACTGGACAGTTACTCAAGAAATCAATAATCGGGTGAAAATACTCATCTGCAACTTCTTTGTCCAAGAAAGCCCTCATGTTGTGTTCAGAATGAACACTCAGATTAGAATTACCAGAATCAGATGAAGATGACGATGCCATGAATGAAATTGATGAAAGAAAGACGAGTGGTGTACAATGATCAAACACAAACGAGAGCGGTTATTATAAAGTTTTGAGAATTTTGAAAGCGTAATTGAAAAAGTGAAGTGTTTGGGTACTTATGTGATGACAGTGCCAAGCCCTAGTAAATAGAACTAACACTGGCACTGTCAGATATGTACCAACAGGGGCACAACTAACACTTAAGTCCAACAGGGGTACCTCACTTAATCAAATTCAACCATTAATAACCCTCAATAAAGCCAACAGGGGTACTAGTACTAGCAGGGGTACACTAGAACTAGCAGGGGCATAGACTTCATAAAATAACATGATTTTTTTTATTTTATTTTTTAATCAAAAGAGAAAAATCAACAAAGAAAACATTAGACTCCAGCTCTCCTAATGTCTCCTGACAGTGGCTGAATCCTGCAATATTAAACTAAGAGAACAACCAGCAGGGGTTAAGCTACATAAATATACAGCAGAGGTTGAAATTACATTGACAGTGGCATAAGTAAACTAACAGTGGCACCAACTGTTATCATGATGAAGCTAACAGTGGCAACACTTGACCCTGTCAGACACAATATACTTCACCTCTGTTAGTATCAAATCCTGACCAAAACACTAAGTGAGATTGATCATACCAATATTAGTTATCAAAAATGTAAACCTTCCTACATCAAATGCTTTTGTAAAAAGATCTGCAAGTTGATTATCAGTATGAATTTTGAAAATATGAATCAATCGTTTATCATAACAATCTCTTATAAAATGATATCTGATTTCAATGTGTTTGGTTTTTGAATGCTTAACAGGATTTTGTATGATACTAATAGCAGATGTATTATCAATGTAAATAGGAGTGTTCATGAAATTCAAACCATAGTCCATCATTTGATTCTGAATCCAGAGCACCTGAGCACAACAACTTGATGCTGCAACATACTCTGCTTCTGCTGTAGATGTAGAAACTGTGGTTTGCTTCTTGCATTGCCATGACACTAGCCTATTTCCAAGAAATTGACATCCTCCACTAGTTGATTTTCTATCCATGTTCTCACCACCATAGTCACTGTCTGTGAAAGCCTTTAGCTCAAAATCTGATCCTTTAGCATACCAAAGTCCCAAATCTGGTTGACCTTTCAAGTATCTAAAGATCCTTTTCACAGCAAACATGTGTGAATGCTTTGGATTGGTTTGGTACCTAGCACAAAGATACACTGCAAACATAATATCAGGTCTAGATGAAGTTAAATACATCAAAGAACCAATCATTGACCTGTACAAGTGCACATCTACTTCCTCCCCCTCAGGATCAGAATTAAGATGTTTGTGTGCCTCCATGGGAGTGCTAGCTATCTTTACATCTTTATAACCAAATTTATTCAAAATATCTGTCACATACTTCCCTTGGTTAATAAAGATTCCATCTGTCTTCTGCTTAACCTGCAATCCTAAAAAGAAAGTGAGTTCTCCCATTGAACTCATCTTAAACTTCTTATGCATTAGTTCCTCAAAATCTTTACAAAGTGAATCACTTGTAGATCCAAATATAATATCATCGACATAGACCTGTACCAGCAAAATATCTTTCTGAATCCTCTTGATAAACAAAGTCTTGTCAATAGTACCTCTCTTGAATCCATTCTTAAGAAGATACTCAGATAGTGTATCATACCAAGCTCTTGGTGCTTGATGTAAACCATACAAAGCTTTCTTCAATCTGCACACTCTATCTGGATATGTTAGATCTTCAAACCCTGGAGGTTGGCATACATACACCTCATCATCAATTAGACCATGAAGAAAAGCACTCTTCACATCCATTTGATAGACTTTGAAACCCTGATAAGATGCATAAGCTAAAAACAATCTAATAGCTTCTATCCTAGCAACAGGGGCAAAAACATCATCATAATCAATTCCTTCTTCCTGTGTATACCCCTGTGCTACCAACCTGGCTTTATTCTTGATGACAATTCCTCTCTCATCTCTCTTGTTCTTAAAAATCCACTTGGTGCCTATAGCTCTCTTTCCTTTTGGTAAATCAACCAAATCCCATACATCCTGCAGCTTGAATTGTAGCAATTCTTCTTGCATGGCTTCAATCCAGCTGGGATCTTTGAGAGCTTCTACTGCTTTCTTTGGTTCCATCTGAGAAAGAAAACAAACATATAATGAAGTATGTAAATCTTCTTCTCTTATCTTTGACTGCTGTCTGGTCAGAACATGTGAACCAATATCACCAATGACCAAATCCAAGGAATGATCTTTATGAACCAGATACTTAGATGTGGATGTATCAAGCAATTCTCTTTCCAAATTAGGACCCACAAGATTATACATTTCTGATTCTGAAAAAGGATCTCTTTCCTTTCTTTCTTTTGAAGGCTTTGGAGTTGTTTCAGAATCTGACAAAGAAGTTCTTTCCAAAACTTGAAATGGTGGACTTTGTTCATAGTTCTTTGATGATCTCTGCTCTTCATCTGATAGTCCAGGTATCTCTAATTCACTTTCTGAATCTTCATGTGAACCCCTTAAACCATGTGTACCCTTATCTTAATCATCCTTTGCAAATGATCCATTTGTTTCTGTAGTTAATCCTTCAGTTTCTGTTTGATCCTGCTGAAAGACTGCTGGTGGATCTGGAGACCAAATTGGAAATAATACATACTCCAAGTCATCCTTTGTAGGCTGACTAGAGCTACTATCTCCATTTGCATCATCACCTGCACTAGTAGACAAATCTGGATATCTAAAAGCATGGGTTAGTGCATCAATATCAAACAATACTTCTGGACCTTTTCCTTCTACATTTGGTGTATTTTCATTAAAGGTCACATCCATGGTCTCCTCTATGATCCTAGTCCTTTTATTAAACACTCTATAAGCCTTGCTTTGAATAGAGTATCCAACAAAGACAGCCTCATCTACCTTACTTTGAAACTTACCTAGGTGATCCCTTGTATTTAAGACAGTACAAGGACATCCAAATGGTTTTAAAAAGCTAACTAAAGGTTTTCTCTTAAAGAATAACTCATAGGGTGTCTTGTTATGAGGTTTGACTATCAAAATCCTATTCAAAACATAACAAGGAGTGCTGACTGCCTCTGCCCAAAAAGACATTGGAAGTTTAGCATCTGCTAGCATGCTTCTAGCAGCCTCAATTAGTGTCCTATTCCTCCTTTCAGCTACTCCATTTTGTTGTGGAGTCCTAGGTGCACTAAACTGTCTTTCTATACCTTTCTCCTCACAGAACTTATTCATCTCATGATTCTTAAATTCTGCCCCATTATCACACCTGATGATCTTAACCTTTTGATTAGTTGAATTCTCAATCCTAGTTATGAAGGATCTAAATGTTTCACCTGTCTCATCCTTGGTCCTAAGAAAGAATACCCAACTCATCCTAGAATAGTCATCAGTTATCACCAAACAGTAAGATTTCTTCCCTTGACTAGCTACATTGGTAGGGCCAAACAAGTCCATATGTAACAGGTGTAAGGGAGTGGTATTTGTATTCACATGCTTGGTCTTATAAGAAGTCTTGTGTTGCTTGCCTTTGAGACAAGCTACACAGTGGTCACTACATTCAAATAACTTTTCAGGTAAGCCTCTAACTAGCCTATTCCTAACAAGTTTATTCATGGTCTTGAAATTCAAGTGACACATCCTCCTATGCCATAAGTCAGATTCAGAAATAGAAGCTTTAGATATAAGACAGTTAACATTTTGAGATTCCATCTTGTTTAAATCACTACAGTATACATTATTCTTTCTTGGAACTCTCATTAAAATTTTATCTTCAGGTATTTTGAGTTTTTCAGAAAGTATAATGCATTCTGTGTCAGTGAAATAAACAGGATTTTGCTTATCTGTGATTTGACTTACACTTAGCAAATTATATCTCAATTGTTCAACATAATAAACATCATTGAAAGTGAGCTTACTGCTTTTTACCTTGCCTTTACCTGTGATTTTTCCTCCTTTAGGATTACTGCCAAATGCCACATCTCCTTCATTAAAAGCTTTAAAATCCTGCAGTTTCTCCCTATCTCCATTCATGTGCCTTGAGCATCCTGAATCAATATGCCATAAGCTTGGCTCGCCCTGCACATATAAAAAGAGAAATAATTAGTTTCTCTTGGGAACCCAAACCAATCTGGCTTTGGGTTTCCCTTGAGCATTTTTGACATCAACCCTCTTAAAGGTGATTGATCTCAATGCTTCATTGATTTTGGACACTTTTGATGTAGATGCAATCTTATGTCTCCAAAAACAATCTGTTTTAGACCTGACAGGGGTTAATGGTCTGATAGTGGACACCTTCAAATTCGTATTTATTACCCTGGCAGTGGTAGCTTTACTTGGTATAAACATTCTTTGTAAATGCTTAATACCAGCAGAGGTACCATGCCTAACAGTGGTCAAACCCTCCCCTGTTCTTGTCTTGCCTCTGTTAGCCTTTGACAGTGGCACTGCTGCAGTATTAACAGTGGCTGCAGCCTTGCCTCTGTTAGGCTGATTTCTCAACACTTGTTCTGTACCACTGTTCCTATTATTTTTAGGATTGTAGTAACAGTCTTGTTGAAGATGATTATACCTACTACAAATAAAACATGATTTTCTTTTCACACATTCAAACCCATTACCCAGCCTTTGTGACACCAATTGATTCCAATTCCTTTGATTCCCTCTAGGTGTAGGTTTGATAATTTTATTTGCAGAAATTTCATCATGTTTGCTAGCATACTTAACACATTCAGCCTTTATATTGGACACCTGATTAACCTTGTTATTCACATAACCTAGACCAGTTCTAGATTTGTTAATCCTATTCACTTGTTCAAGCTGAACCTTAGCTTTCTCCATGAACAACTTCTTACCTTCTTCTAGTTTATCACTCTTAAGTTCTGAAACTAGACCAGTAATGGACTTAACACATCCATCCATAGAATTACCACTAGATGAGCTATCACTATCACTCTCATCTTCCTCAGTCCAATCAGATATTTCCACTTTATCAAAATTTATATTATCAGCACAATTAACTACTGGATCTACCTTTTTAATCTCCTCTGACACACCTACCTTAAGTTTTTCTAAGTCAAAATCAATTTTAGATGGAAAGTAAGTATGATTATAAGGTGGGGGTACAGCATTAAGATTGTAACCTAATCCAGTTTTCAATTTATCATGAATTTGAGACTGATTCAGTTTTGAACACCTTTTGAAGCATTTTCCAATTCATCAACTTTCAATTTTATTGACTCTTTATCAGAAATTGCCTCAGCCAACTTGGCACTTAGCATATCAACTTTTGTTTGTAAAGCTTTCTTTTCGCAATTCAGATATTTAATATCTAAATGAAATTGTGATTCATTCTTTTCAAAAGCCTTAATTTGTTTTTCAAGATTTTCAATAGCTAAGGTTGCATGTTGGCTTTTGACCTCAAAAGCTTTCAACTCATTGCACACAACAACATTATGATCCCTGTAAAATTTAACCATTTTCTTACATTCAGGAGAACATAATTTAACTTGTACCTCATGTGGAATGTCTGAAGGTTCTGGTTCTTCAGTGACAGCCATCAAAGCTTGATTCTTTACCACAAGCTCTTCTTGATCACTCCAGTCAAACCCTCCCATTCCATCTTGTGCTACCAGTGAGTCTGAAGTGGTGTTCTGAACAGGTACCAATCTTCTTTGAGGACCAGAACTATTTCTCATAATTCCATTAACTGTATTCTGTGATCCTCCATCCTGTGTGTTCCTGCATTCTCTAGCAAAGTGACCCAACTTGTGACAGTTGAAACACTCCACCTTGCTCTTGTCAAAACCAGCTACACCATCTCTCTTGAATGTAAAGTTTCTGTTACCAGACCTCTGCATAAATCTTTTTGCCCTTATGGTGATCATAGCCATTTGCCATCTCAAATCCATCTCCTCAAGGTCCTCTTCACTGACCTGCTCCAAATCTTCTGTAGTTAATGATGAATTCACATGGCTAGCAAAGAATGCTTCTAGCACATTATCATTAGCACCAGATGTGCTACTACTTCCAGTTTCACCAACAGACACAAAAGCAGTATTATTAGTGCTACCAGTGGACTGTTTTATAGCCAAAACCTCAGGCTCAAAGTTTCTCTGATCATTGTACAGATCCTCAATTTCCTTCTGATCAAGATCTGCACTTTGTCTAAGTTCCACAGTGTACATGTTCCATTCTGTACCAAGTGACCTTAAAAATTTTCTATTAAGATCATCCTTGTCTATCTTAACATTGTGATTTTCAAGATCTCCTACCAGTTTCTGAAACCTATCAAAAGTTTGAGTTAAAGTTTCTGTCTTTACTCCAGCAAAGTTCTCAAACTGTTGTTTGAGAAGAGACCTCTTGTTCTTCTTTGTATTATCATTACCTCTAAACCTTGTGACTATTGCTTCCATGAGTACCTTAGCATCTACACATTTATCAAATTTCTTTTGATACTCATTGGGAATTGACAAGAGTAATGTACTCAACGCCTTCCATTCAATGGCTCTTTCTTTTCTCTCAGCATCTGTTTTGGGTGGTGGTCTCTCCAATTTTTCACCATCTGGACCCTTTGGATAATTAGGTCCATTGATAACCACCTCCCACATCATATAATCTGTGAGGAGCATGTACTGCCTGATTCTTGTCTGCCATAACTCAAACTCATTAGGGTTGAGCATAGGAATCTTTGTGGCCTGTATTCCTTCCATTGTTTCAGTAGACATCTTGGTATTTGAGGAGAAAGCTGCAAACTTCAATAGAATTCTTCAAGATCAAAGAAATATCTAGCTCTGATACCACTTGTTAATCCCAGTCAGGATCTTAATATGTATTACTTTGATTAATTATTAATAAGCTTGCGGAATAGTTTATTAATAACTTGAAGAACAAACTTGTAACACAGAATATTAATCAAAAGCTTCAATATTATTATTATCAATAATACGAACACACAATTTGTGTTAGGGTTTACAACCTTGAAGCTAATAACTAGAATTCGTCTATCATCTAGGGTTTTACAGGATCTCTATTTATATCACATAGAGTCCTTTACAGAATCAAACTATTATGGAAATTCTATCTATTCCATATTTCTCTCTAACCGACTACTAACAGTGGTTGAGCTATACACTAACAGGGGTAGTATTCGTGTATTACCAACAGTGATTAAGTACTTGATACAAAATACAAACTTATACCAACAGTGGCACTGTTAGACTAATTCTAACTAACAGTGGCACTGTCAATACAAAACTAACTAACAGTGGTAGACTTCTTCTAGCAGTGGCACAAGACTTGTCTTCTGAGCAAATCTGGCAATGGCTCAGGACTCAACATTAAGTATGATGTGTTAGTAGATTCTTATAAGTTGCATTAGAATAACGATTTTTATCTAGGATTACACTTATATTTATCTTATTATACACCTATATCCACTGATTATAACTTGTCCTTTTACTTAACAAGTGATAAGAATAACTTAAGTCTAGTCAGCTTCATCATACGATTTATTGGTAGGCAGGTTATGCTAAGATTTCCGAGCAGTTAAGAAGTATAACTTTCATGTGTAATATCTTATGTGATCTGTTATATAACGTATGACATATGTCTTAATTATTGAATGATAGTACTACCATGCACTGTGATCTAAAATAAAAAAATTGAAATGATACAAAGTATCATAATGTCAAAAGGTGAGTTACATGTTTCGAAAGGGCATCATTTAGTAACCTCTACCTTACATATGAAAGATACAAAGTATCTCGTGTCAAGTGTATGTTATATGCTTCTAAAAAACATCATTTAGTAATCTCTACCTTGCTAGTACAAGATACAGTGTTATGTGTTGTACTTGAATTCTTCAGTATGTTGTATAGTAGAAAACACTAGATATTGTGCACATTAACAATAAAAGTTTGGCTCAGAAACCTGTGTGTAATTTGTTTATGTGGATCATAATATCGGTAATCGTCTTGAACTGTCTATGATATTCGAACATTCACTTTCGTGAATAATAAGAAATTATAAGTTATATTTCAATGAAGTGTTATATCATGTGGATAAAGGTACATAAGATATAATTTTATAAATATAAGTTTATTACTGATTAAAGTTGTGATTTTATTGTGCTTATATGAATTTCATGAGGTATGTATACTAACAATCATCTTAGAATTATTACAATCTATTAAGTACAACTTATTCTTTCTAATATGATCCCTAAGCAGTTAAAACTTTAAGTGTTTATTATTAAGTTAATTTGTTAGAATGTTAGTAGTTTTATTATTTTAACTTTTGTAATTATTTCTTCGAATCAATAAAACTTTTAATTATTCTTCTTGTTTACCTTTTGGAATTAGATTAAACTAGCTATCTTATATCCGTGTTGAATAAATGTAACAAATACAAGTGAAAAATAATTTTTATTTTAGACTTGTATGGTATGTATGGGTTTCACTTTATACTAAGTACTAAAATTGAGTTTTTGTGAAAACTTGCAATTTTGACTAGTCAACGCTGCGAAGCGAGACTAGTGCTGCGAAGCGAGTACATAGTATAAAAGGAGCAAGTCCAACGAGTCCAACTCACACTTGCCATTTACTCTGCGAACCGAACTCACAATTTCTCTGCGACTCGAAATTTGGCGAAACGAATCGAATATACATTTCGATTGATTTTCTGATTTTTAGTACATGGAAGGACTTTTTGATCAGTGGAACTTTTACAACTTTTGATTACGCATCTTTTGAAGTAAGTTTCATGAGATTTCACCGTGTAATTTGTGAGATATCGCGTGGTTTGTGTTTTGAGTGTGTCGGTTTAGTTTATCACGGATTTTATACAAATTAGTGATTTAGAAAACCTAACACATGTTCATAATGCTTAATCGATGGTTAATAAACATGTTATAATCGATTAATTTCTTTGAAACACATCTGATTAGTGATTGATGTTTGAATTCGTTGAGCAGATGGTCCTGCGAACCGAGATCTATCTCGCTTCGCAGCCCGCTCCAACGAATCGAGATAAGTTGCGAAACGAGTTCATCTCGTTTGACTTCTGTTGACCGAAGCGAGACCAGTTTCACTTGTTTGACTTGAGTTGACCGAAGCGAGATGAGTTCAACTCGTTTGACTTCTGTTGAACGAAGCGAGACGAGTTCCACTTGTTTGACTTGGGTTGACCGAAGCGACTCGACTTCAACTCGCAGGGTTTCTACGAACCGAATTGAAAAATTAAATCAAATTTATAATTTTTCAAATTATAACTTGTTATCGATTTGAGAATTGTTTATTTACAAATAATTAACAAGTTACTTGTTTCTATACATATAGACTTAAGAATGTTTGTTTATAAGTTTAAATATGTGTAATATTTTAACAATTTAAGTTATTTCATATCGAAAGTCTTCCGACTCATAGCGTAGTCGTGCAGCGTGTCCCGATATTTATCGGCGGTATGATAACTCAAATTGTTATCCTTAGCTAACGAGCTTTATATATAATTTATAGAATATAATTGAACTTGTTAATTCAATTAAGTTTCAGTGAATTATGTTATTAGTTAATAGTATATTTAGATGTTTGATGATCTTTTTGATCATAATACGTTAAAGTGTAAATTATCTAATGCTCGTTAACTTAACATTTTTGCTATTTGTTTAATTTTGAATTACAGATATGGCTAACAGATCTTTTGAGAAGGGTCACAACATCTTGGTGAATCTAGATGTCAACGAGCGTGGTGCTGAGCGCTTTGAGCAGATTTTGACATATTTAGCACGTTCGAGAATTCGATTTGCTATCACTGAGTCACCTCCACTGAACAAAGACCTTCTTACGCAGTTTTGGATGAACATTGTATATGATGGTGCTGCTAACCCGCCTACTATATGTACGACGGTGAATCAGCATCCGATTTCTTTTACTGCTGATGACTTACGACAGCTATTGCAGCTAGGAACTTCTGAACAAGAAGCGGGTCCATCTGCTTTTTCAGCTGATTTTATAGAAGGAGCTCTAGGTCGTAAGGTTATTCTGGACCTAGGAGAGGATGCCAGTTTGTCAAAGCTTTTGTACTAGGACAGTGGAGATTACTCTTTACTGTTATAGTATCTATTTTTTGAAACAAGAAGTCAGGATTAGATGAACTTAGTCCTGAGTTGATGTCAGCTGTACTGTCACTGGTTTACAATAAACCATACAGTTTTTCTTCGTATATCTTTCAGTCCTTCAGAGGACAGATCACTGGAGCTGCTAGGACATTGTTTATTCTTTATCCTAGATTTTGTATGCTTCTGATTCGAGCTCAAGTTCCAAACTTGTCAGCTTATGCAGCTGATTTTCAAGTTGAGACAATCGGACTGCGAGGTTACAACGCTTGCTTTTTGCTATCCAAGCGTAAAGATGAGATTAAGCCTGAGGTTGCTGATCTTTTTGGGCATCTTCTTGATGCTGATTATGTTGCTCCACCAAACAATGGTTGGATGGATGCTGGAGCTCACGGTCAAGCGCAACCTCAACCTTCACAAGCTCAATCTCAACCTTAACCAGCAGCAGAGTCACAGGAGCTCATTGAGAATGTTTTACATCAGGTTGAACATCAAGGTCAACAAGTTGTGCCTGAGCTAGCTGCTGAGGTTCTACATGAGGTTTTGATACAGATTGACGATGATACAGATCCCTTGCTACGGGATATTGATAGTTATGTTGAACAGCCTGAGGTAATTTTATAATTATATAGTAATATCGGTACTAAGTTGTTTATATAATTATCCCATTAGTGTTATACATAATGCACATGATATAGATATTTAGTTAATTAGATATTATTTCTAATTATGAAATATAAATATTATTATCATCAGGGAGCTGAGACTGCAGACCCAGAGGTTACTCGACCTGAGGGTGAGCAGGGACAGCTTGATAGATCTGAGGGTTTACCTTCTAAGGTATTTATCAGATTAATCATAAATATATAGAACTTGTATGATAGAGCTTTTAGCTAATCATAAATGTTTAATATATTTAATATTTAGGATTCTGATGATGGTCCATCTGGAGGCCGTGATGGTCAATCGGCTTCAGATGATGATGATAGTACTCTTTCTCCACCTCCAGATGCTGGTTATATTAGATATCGATCTCGGATGATTCCAGATCCCGCACTGAAGGAAAAGAGAAAGGCTAAGGAAGTCGATCCGGACTTCAGTATTATTGACGAAGGTCCTGAGGAAGAGGATCTACTTCTTATTTCTCAACGCCGTAAGCGTTCCAGGACATTGATCATTCAGGATGGTATGTTTTATTTAAAGTTAGATAATCTTAACTTGTTGTTTATCAGGAGTTAAACTGAGACAGTTAATTCTGTGACAGTTGCTCAAGATACATTCCAGGTAGAGATGATGATACCGGTGGTTACTGAACCAGTATCTGTACCATTTGAGGTATGAGATAAATGTTTAGTACTACGAGTATTATACATATTTAATTAGATATTGAGACAGAGTTATCTGTAACAATTACTTATTTAATTATATCTAACTTTATAGGCTGAGAAACTGCTTGAGTCAGTGGAACCAGAAATGGTCTCCAAGACTGTTGAGGAGGGAGTTGCAAAACTGGTGCATGATGCTCAGTTTCTGACTAATAAAGCTAGTAGATTTGCAGCTAGTCTTCTCAAGGAAGCGTTATCTCAAGCTATTCCACCACTCACACGTGAATCATACATTGCTTCAGTGACACCGCCTGGACCATCTACAATATCTGTTATTCCGACGACTGATGCTGAAAGGATTACATCCTTAGAGTCACGAGTTAAGGAATTGGAACAGAGTACTTCTAGGATTCCAGGGTTGTTAGCTGAGAATGTTTCTCTTGCTCAGCAGATGGTTCATATCAGTGAATCACATTTGACACTACTGAAGACTCATGATACTTTGCTTGCTGATTTTACTGCCCAGCGACTGAAGCTTGAACACTTAGAACGTTTGGTGTTGAGAATGAATTCAGGATAGTCTGCTTAGGGGGAGATAATGCTATATCATGAAGCTTGCAAAGAGGATGAGTTAGCTAAGAAGAGAAGAGATGATAAAGATGATGATCCCGATGCTCAGAAAGATGGTGAGCCGACTGGTCCTTCAAAGACTGGTGAGCAAGCTATTATTCAGGGGGAGTCTGCATGTGTTGGTGTTAGTGGTGATGGTGCTGGTATAAGTGCTGCGGGTACAAGTGAAGCTGGTAAGACAACTTAGACTTGTGTAGATATTTGTACTTAGTATTTTAGTTGAATTATAATTGTAATTTATAATTGAAATTGAATAATTGTAACTTAATAGTTTTTGTAATATATATTTGGCTTGAGATTTTTATTACAAGATTAAATATATTAGAAATTGTTTAAGTTATTTGATTTTGAAAAGTTAAATAAATTAGTGATCGAAAGTCTTCCGACTCATTGAGAAGTTGAATTTGGATGATTTGATTGTGGTGCAACCTCTACAACATCTTCCACCTGATAACTCTCCTGGAATCATAGATTGGTCTGTTGAAAAATTTTCATTTCCAATTAAGTGTGAGAAAATTAGACTTGAAAGAGCAGATTCTTCTGTTTCATTTTGGAGATCGTTTAAAGAGTTGATCAGGGTGCTTGTTAGAGAAGATTTGAACAGAATGTATGAGATTGGATCTGAGAAAGGACTGAGCACCAAAAAGTTTGATAGTGTTTATGAATTGGGTGTTTGGTATGGGATTTCAATGATGTATGAACCAGAAAGATTTCGATTTGAGTTCAATACTTTCAGAAATGTCAAGCAGTGGATCTATCTCAGCAATCCTAGTGTTCATCAGGTTATTTTTGATGATGCTACTATTATTTGGATGCTCACTGACAGAGAATATGATATGAGTTTGAGTTTGTTAAGAAGCTTAAGGCATGCTAAATTATCTGTGTCATTCAACAATGATTTGGCAGAGGATTTGGTATATATGATCTTGAATCAGATTCATAAGAAAGAAGAGTATGAGAGAAGACACAGAGATCAAAGATAGTTATTCTGAAAGATTGTAGGAAAGAGGTCAACTTGAAAAATCAAGAGAAACTTAATTCTGTTGGGGACAGATTAAGTTTAGGGGGAGATTGTTGGGAAATAAGATTTCTACTGTTACTACTGTTGATTACAGAATGCACAAGGCATTAACACTGTTAGTGTTAATGTTACTACTGGTATTAACACTGTTAGTGTTAAGGACTACCACTGTCTTCACAAGTTACAACTGTTAGTTCAAGGCTTCAAAGATTATCACTGTTAGTGATGATTACCACTGTTATCAGAAGATTACAACTGTTATTGAAGATTGAAGTGAAGACAAGAGTTTCAACTGTTAGTAATTGTTTCAACTGTTATAGTGTTATTACTGTTAGCTTGTTTACAACAGTTAACACTGCTTAGGCTAGTTACCACTGTTGGTATATTAGTCTAGTAAATTGTACAAGTGTTAACACTGTTATAGGAATTACCACTGTTTGTATAGTTGTGGTAGTTAACACTGTTTATATATAGAATAGGCGGAAAAGAAAAGTTTGAATAATTATGGAATGTAACTGTTTCCATGATTATAGGAGATTGTTTAGCAGGACTCTATGAGATATAAATAGAGATCCTAAACCTAGATTAGGTTAAGTTTTTTTGCGCAGCTTCAAGGTTTTGTAACCCTAATACAACTCAGTGTATTCGTCTTATATCATTAATAAGATTGAAGCTTTTTATTATTCTGTTTTGTTATATTGTTATTGATCTTCATTTTATTACTAAGTGTTATTCCGCAAACTTCTTAGTAATCATTCAAAACTGCATTTATCTAATAGTTTATTAGATAGATCTTGGTTTATCAAGTGGTATCAGAGCGGGTTTAGTTTTGAATCCAGGAAGATCAATTTTCACTGTTTTATTGATCATTTTTTATCAACAAATCAAATCAATGGCAGAAGGTAGTGAAGGAATTCAGGTCACTATGATCCCAATGCTTAGACCAGATGAGTTTGATCTGTGGAAAAACAGAATCAGACAATATATGCTTCTCACAGATTATCAGATGTGGGAAGTAGTGGTTAATGGTCCTCCAGTGACACTAAACAGTGACGGTGTTCCACAGGCAAGATCACCACCAACTTCTGAGGCAGAAAGGAAGATCAGATCAATAGAGTACAAAGCTTTAAGTACTCTATTACTAGCTATACCAAATGAATATCAGAGGAGGTTTGAGGCATGTCAAGATGCTAAAGTATTAATGGAAGCAATTGAAAAAGGGTTTGGTGGTAATGATAACACCAAAAAGAATAAAAGATCTCTACTTAAGCAACAGTATGAGAATTTTAATTCTACAAGGTCAGAAACGTTGACCCAAACCTTTGATAGGTTTTCTAAACTGGTTGGAGATCTGGAAAATCATCAAGTGAAGATAGATAGAGATAATTTAAACAGGAAGTTTTTGAGGTCCTTGGGTGATGAATGGACCATGTATACTGTTGGGTTAAGACAAAGTGCAGATCTGGAATCAAAAGAGCTAGAAGACATATATAATGATCTGAGAAACTTTGAAGCTGAAGTGGAGAACAAGAAGATTGGATCAGGAAGTAACAACAACAATTCTGCTTTTATGTCAATGGCTGGAACAAAAGCAGAATCAAGTCTGAAAGGTTTTTCTTGTGGGTCTGGTGGAGTTGGATCATCATCAAATAATTCTAATGATCAAATCTTAGAATCTTTCTTTGCTAGTAATGTGAACTCTTCACTTACTAATGAAGACTTAGATCAATTTGAGTCAGATGATCTAGAAGAAATGGATATCAAGTTACAAATTGCTCTGATCACACAAAGAGCAAAAAGGTTTATGCAAAGAACTGGTAGAAATAACTTTGCACAGAAGAGGAGTGATGCTAGCTGGTTTGACAAGAGCAAAGTTGAATGTTTCAACTGTCACAAGTTGGGACATTTTGCTAGGGAATGCAGAAGCCCAAAGGTTGATCAGAATGAGAGAGGAAATGGTCAGAGAAGTGGAGGAAATGTGGGCCAAAAGAAGAATGTGCCAATCCAAGATACTTCATCAAATGCACTGGTATCTGTTGATGGATGTGGATGGGATTGGAGTGATCAGGAAGAGCATGCGGTGAAGAATCAATGCTTCATGGCAACAGCTGAATCAGATAAGCAATCTGAGGTACCTTATGAGGTACAAATAAAATTGTGCTCAACTGTGTGTAAACAAACTGTGAAACATTATAGGGATCATAACCAGAAAGTGTGTGATGAGTTAAAACAATGTGAAATCAAAAGTAGACACACAATCTCTGTAATAGAAAATCTTGAAAAACAGATTCAGGCATTTGAAGAAAATGCAACACAGTTTAAGTATGACATTGAGTATGCTAGGTGGGAGAGAGATACTCTTAAGGATAAGGTAGAAGAATTAACTAAGAAACTTGCTGAGGTCACTTGTGAAAGAGATAGCATAAGACTTAATGTAAGTAATTTAGAAAATGCATCTAAGAGTGTCCATAAACTTATCAATTCACAGATTCATGATAAACTTAAGACTGGGTTAGGATACAGTAATGTACCTCCTCCTTATAACAACAACTACTTTCCTTCAAAAACTGAAATTGATTTAAATTTACTTAAAGAAGGATTGAATGATGATGTTAAAAAGGTTGACCCAGTTAACAGTTTAAAAGAAGATGTGAACATTGATGGAGTTGAAATTCATGAGTGGAGTGAGGAAGATGATGAAGAGTGTGTTACATCTGAATGTGAGGGTAATGTAATGAATAAATCTGTTAGAACACCTAGTGAGTGTAGCAATCAAGTTACTGGTCTAGCTTCAGATCTTAAGGATAAAAAGCTAGAAGAGGGTAAAAGAATGTTCATTGAAAAGGAGAAATATAAGATAGAAAATGTAAGAGCCACACCTAATACTCCTAGGAATGTTCAAAGGAAGATTAGAAATGCAGTGAAATCATCTGTTTCTGTGAATCATGTATCTGCATTGAATAAATGTGATCATTGCAAATGTAAGGATAACTCTTCTACTTCACAAAACTTTCAAAAATATATTCCCAGAGGTAATCAAAGAAATTGGAATCAAATGGTAACTCAAAAACTGGGAAACAATGTAACAGTGATAAGAGAAAAGTTATGTCTTATATGTGGCAGAAATAATCATCTTCAACATGTCTGTTTTCATAATCCAAAATCTGTTCAACAGAAGGTGATACAGCCATGGACAGCAGCTAATATGATTAACAAACAAAATTTTAAATCTAAAGTTAATCATAACACTGCTGCAAGAAAGATAAACAATAAGGCAAATCAAGCTAAGGTTACTGCAAAGGTTTCCACTACAGGAACAAAAGTTATAGATTTAGCCAACAATAAAAAGGCTAAAACAGTGGAAAAAGAGTATAATGTAAACAGTGGTAAATCTTTTAAAACTGTTAGAACAGTTAATTCAACTGTTACCACTGGTAGAGTAAATAACACTGTGAGGAATACTAACAGTGTTAATTATTGTACCACTGCTAGACATAATAACAGTTATAACAGGTTTAACACTGTTAGGCATTATAACTATGGTTTTTCAGTTAACACTGTTAGACAAAAACCCACTGCTAGGTCTAAAATTAGTTGGATTTGGACACCTATTCAGAATAATTTATCCATTGGTTCAAAATCCAACAATGTATCAAAATCAATGATCTTTAAGAAAGTTGATTACTTTGATACATATGGGAAACCCAAAGCCAAATTGGTTTGGGTTCCCAAGAGAAATTAATTTATCTTTGTGTTTGTTTATGTGCAGGGCAAGCCAAGAAGTTTATGGCATATTGATAGTGGCTGCTCAAGGCACATGACTGGAGATAAGGAAAAACTACAGAACTTCAAGTCTTTTGATGGTGGATATGTAGCATTTGGAAGCAATCCCAAAGGAGGAAAGATCACAGGCAAAGGAACCGTTCAAAGTGCCAAGTTAAGCTTTGAAAATGTTTACTATGTGGAACAGTTGAGGTACAATTTGCTAAGTGTGAGTCAAATCACAGATAAAAAGAATCCTGTTCATTTTACTGACACTGAATGTCTTATTCTGTCAAAGGAATTCAAAATTCCAGAAAGTATGATTTTAATGAGAATTCCTAGGCAGGATAATGTCTATAAGTGTGACTTAGCAAACATGGCACCTCAACCTGATTTAAACTGCCTGATTTCTAAAGCAAATTTAACTGAGTCTAATTTGTGGCATAGAAGGATGTGTCACATGAATTACAAAACCATTAATAAACTTGTCAAAAACAAGCTTGTTAGGGGTTTACCTGAGAAGGTCTATTCATGTGATGATCATTGTGTTTCTTGTCTAAAGGGGAAGCAACACAAAACTTCTTTTAAGTCCAAAGCAGTGAATTCAAACTGTACTCCTTTATACTAACTGCATATGGACTTATTTGGACCAACAAGTATAAGCAGTATGGGAAAAAGATCTTATTGCCTTGTTGTAATTGATGATTATACAAGATTTACATGGGTTTTCTTTCTTAGAACAAAAGATGAGACAGGTGAAATACTTAGATCATTTATAACTAAGATTGAGAACCAATTAGATAAAAATGTTAAAATCATCAGGAGTGATAATGGAACAGAATTTAAAAATTATGAGATGGATAAATTCTGTGATGAAAAAGGCATTAAGAGAGAGTTTAGTGCTCCTAGAACTCCTCAACAGAATGGAGTTGCTGAAAGAAGGAATAGGACACTAATTGAGGCTGCAAGAACCATGCTAGCTGATGCAAAACTACCTATGTCTTTTTGGGCAGAAGCAGTTAGCACAGCTTGTTATGTTCAGAATAGGGTAACTATAGTTAAGCCTTATTTCAAAACCCCATATGAGCTGTTGTTTAAGAACAAACCACTGGTTAGTTTCTTAAAATCCTTTGGATGTCCTTGTACTATTTTGAATACCAAAGATCACTTAGGAAAGTTTGAAAGCAAAGCAGATGAGGGTGTATTTGTAGGATATTCTATTCAAAGTAAAGCATATAGGGTTTTCAATCAAAGGACCAGAGTCATAGAAGAATCAATGAATGTCACTTTTAATGAGAATATCATTGATCCTGATGGAATAGGTCCTAAGTCTTTGTTTGATATTGATGCTCTTAACACTGCTTTTAGATATACAACTGTCAATTCTAGTACAGGTACATGCACATGTACCACATCAAGTAAAGCAGATAGAGTTTGTGAGGTTACATCAGATATGTCCTCAGAAAAGAATAAAGAGTCTTTGGAGTACATTATCTTTCCAATCTGGACTCCTGATCCTCCAGAGGTATTTTCTTCTGATCTGCCACAATCATCACAGCATATGGAGACAGAAGAACCACCAGAAACATCATCTCAGATTATGGAGGATTCAGAACAAATTGAAACACCATCCAATGAAAGTTCTGAGCAGAATGGTAATCTTACCAATTTGGAGGAAATCATTCCAGAGACATCAACATCTAACTTTCATGTGAACAAAAATCATCCTCTGGAACAGGTGATTGGGGATGTTAACAGTGGTGTACAAACAAGACAGCAAACTACTGTCACTGAAAAAGAAATACATACATCTCTATATGTGTGTTTTCTATCTCAAGTAGAACCTAAAAAGGTAGTAGAAGCTCTTAAACACCCTAGTTGGATTGAGGCAATGCAAGAGGAGTTGTTACAGTTCAAGATTTAGAATGTGTGGACACTAGTTGATCTACCAAAGGGAAAAAGGGCAATTGGCACCAAATGGATCTTCAAGAACAAGAAGGATGAAAGAGGGATTGTAATCAAGAATAAGGCAAGGCTGGTGGCACAAGGTTATACACAGGAAGAAGGGATTGATTATGATGATGTCTTTGCTCCTGTTGCAAGGATAGAAGCCATTAGACTATTCCTAGCATATGCTACATATAAAGGTTTCACAGTCTATCAAATGGATGTCAAAAGTGCTTTTCTGTATGGCATGATTGATGATGAGGTGTATGTGTGTCAACCACCTGGATTTGAAGATCCTAGCTATCCAGATAGAGTTTGCAGATTGGATAAGGCATTATATGGTCTGCATCAAGCCCCCAGGGCTTGGTATGAGACTTTATCTGTGTATCTATTAGAGAATGGGTTCAAAAGAGGCACTATTGATAAGACTCTGTTCACCAAAAGGAATCAAAGTGATATTTTACTGGTGCAAGTCTATGTTGATGACATCATTTTTGGGTCTACAAATGATGGTATGTGCAAGGAGTTTGAAAAATTAATGCATCAAAAGTTCAAGATGAGTTCAATGGGGGAACTCACTTTCTTTTTGGGACTTCAAGTCAAGCAGAGTTCAGATGGTACTTTCATAAATCAGAGTAAATATGTCAAAGACATACTTACTAAATTTGGATATTCTGAATCAAAAGTGGCTAGTACACCAATGGAGACACACAAGCCACTATCTGCAGACCCTGAGGGGGAGGAAGTTGATGTACATCTGTACAGATCAATGATTGGATCATTGATGTATTTAACTTCTTCTAGGCCAGATATCATGTTTGCTGTTTGTATCTGTGCCAGATTTCAAACCTGTCCAAAACAATCACATCTGTATGCTGTCAAGAGAATCTTTAGATACTTAAAAGGACAATCTGATCTAGGTCTTTGGTATCCAAAAGATTCCCCTTTTGACCTAAAAGCATATTCAGATAGTGACTATGGGGGAGCTAGCATGGACAGAAAGTCAACATCAGGAGGATGTCAATTTCTAGGAGAAAGGTTAATCTCATGGCAATGCAAGAAACAGACAACTGTATCAACATCTACTGCTGAAGCTGAGTATGTAGCTGCTGCAAGTTGCTATGCTCAAGTCTTATGGATTCAGAATCAGATGCTTGATTATGGTTTAACTTTCTTAAATACTCCTATTTATATTGATAATACTTCTGCTATCAGCATCATCAATAATCCTGTTAAACATTCTAAAACTAAGCATATAGAGATTCGTTATCATTTTATCAGAGATTGTAATGAAAAACTACTTATTCAGATTATAAAAGTCTATACTGACAATTAACTTGCAGATCTGTTCACCAAAGCCTTTGATGTGGGCAGATTTACATTTCTGATTACAAGTATTGGTCTGATTAAATCTCTTTAAGTTGTTTTTCCATAACTATTTTATAAAACATCTCTATAATGCTTAAGGATTAGATGCTGGTAGTTGTAATTGATACTAACAGTGATAATAGTCTTACAACTGTTTGGATTTTCTAATTATCACTGTTATTATTCAATTGCCACTGTATATGTTAGTTATTTTATTTTCACTGTTAGTTATTTTGTTTTCACTGTTAGTTCTACTGTTATCACTGTTTGTGTTGAACTAACTCTTTGTAGGTTATCACTGTCAGCAGAAGCAATTATAACTGTTAGTGTAAACAGTTTCCACTGTTTTCACTATTCAGTTATAACTGTTAGCGTAAACAGTTTCCACTGTTTCCACTGTGTCCACTGTTAGTGTAAATCTTAACACTGTTAGTATAATCAGTTACCACTGTTTATACTATCAAGTTGAAATTTCACTATCAGTGTTTATCTTTCTGTTCTTTCTATTAAAAAAAAATGTTATTACTAACAGTTAGTAATACTAATGCAGTCACTAGTGTTGAGTTATAATTCCTTTGGTCAGGGGTTATATCCATTCACCAAGTGTACCAAAGTTAGTATTATTATCACATGTATAATACTGTTAGTTCTTTTTGTTTCCACTGTTTTAAAATGGTTTCCACTGTTAGTGTTCAAATTGGGATTTTTATTTCAAAATTAGGTCATTGAAACTAACAGTATAAATACTCCCAACACTTGTACATATTCTCCTACGCTATCATACACACTGCTTTCATAAACCCTGTAACCACTGCTATCGCAAATCATACACTAATTCTTCATGGCTTCTTTTTCATCAACCACACCTCAACTTGCACTAGGTAAGGATCATAACATGATCGCTTATCTGGTAAAACCCTCCATAGCCAGTGATTACGTTGAAATCATTGATTTTTTGCGTAACTCTACCATTCACCATGCGCTAACTGTCGCACCCAGAATTTCACATGATCATATCAATGAGTTCTGGGTTAAAGCCAAGATTGAGGAAGAAGCAGATGTTACACAGATTGTTTCCACTATTGCTGGGCACCAAGTGGTGATTACTGAAGCATCCATTCGTTCTTCTCTTCATCTTCAGGATGAAGAAGGTATAACTTCAATTTCTGATGAAGATTTATACTCTAATTTACAATGAATGGGATATGAGGGTAACTTGGGTGGGTATGTTTTTCAGAAAACAATGTTTTCATACCAATGGAGATTTTTAATTCATACATTACTGCACTGCTTATCATCAAAACGTTCATCTTTTGAACAATTCAGCAGTAATGTAGCATATGCCTTGGTATGCTTAGCTACTGGTCAAAGTTTTAATTTTTCCAACTTTATTTTTGCTGGTATGCTAAGAAACATTAACCAACCTAAAATTAAATTTTTAATGTATCCAAGGTTTGTGCAATGCTTTTTAAATGAACAAATATCTGATTTGCCAGCCTTGGATAAGATAATAGGTATCTCTTCTTTTAAACCAAAAGTATTTTCAAATATGAAGAGAGATACCTTTATCAAAGGTGTTATGTTTTCTGGGAGGGTAACAACATTGTTTCCAACAATGCTTCCTGCACCCTCCACCACAGCATCTGTACCACCAACAGAAGCTGAACCAGTTGTTGAAAGAATGGAACAACCCATTCCTTCTTATCCCACAACATTTGGGGGTAACAATGAACAACAAGGGAACAGATTCACTAAAACTTACACCAGAAAAGCCAAAAGGGCTACACACCAGGTGACTGAGGATCATGCTGCTCAGTCATCTCAGTCCAATGACAGGGGTCATGAACAGCATGTGATCCATAAGGAGAGGGGTGATCATTCTGTAAGGGCTACTTCTACTGCTTCTAGCCCATTGGCAGAGCAGGACAGAAGTAACATCAATAAGACCCAAGCAGAGGCAACACCAAAACATGATTCTATTCCTGTAGATGATTTTGGTGGTCCCAGTACCAATAACCAAGGGGAATCTGTTGATCATACTAGGTATGATACAGGTTTTGATGCACCTGTCAATGATTCACCTAGGAAGTCACATTCTGATGGTGATGAGGCTAGAACTAACCTGGAATTGACAAGAATGATAGACTATGTGTGGGAGAAATTTAGATTGGAAAGGAGAAACAACAAAAAGAAGGATGAACAGATTGCAAATCTACAGCAGAGGGTTGCTCAACTGGAGTACATTGTTGTAAAGGTTTTGAAAGAAGGGAAGAAATATGTTATAGCTGAAGGTGAGTCTGCAGAGACTGCTTTCAAAAAGGGGGAGAAGTTCTGGACCAACAAAGGTGATGATTGTCATGATGATAAGAATGGTGTTGATGAATCAAGTTCTGAAAAAGTTGAGCAGGAAATAGAGATGGAACCACCAACTACTAATCATCCTGAAATTGTCAAAGAAAAAGCTGATGAGCAAGAGAAAGAGACAACTCCAAAGGCTAAAAGGCCGAAATCTATTCCTGTGGTGTCTCTTAAAGCAAAGAAACTCAAATCAACAACCTTACCACCTGTTCAGATTAGAGAACCAACTGCACCTGCTACTGCACAGAATATGCCCAAGATTGATCCTAAGGATAAGGGTAAGGGTGTCTTGGAGGAAGAGCCCAAAGTGAAAAAGCAGAAAACCATGCCTCCAGAAGCTACAATGAATGATGATGAATATGCACAGAGGTTATTTGCTGAGATTAATGCAGATGTGCTAGCAGAGGAATTGATTGATGTTAAGGTGGAACCAGGTAAATATGTGAAAATGACTAAGGCCCAGGTTGAAGAGTGGGATGAAGCACAGCTGAGAGAGCAAAAACATGATGATATTGAATATCTGGTGGAACAGCTTAAGAAAAAGAAGGCAGCAGAAATGAAAAAGACTAGAGCTGCCAAAGCTGCTGCTAAAAGGAATAAACCATTGACAAAGGCTCAACAGAAAAGAAATCTGATTTTGAAGTTAAGAGGTGGCAACATTTCAACTGCAAGACTAAATGCCATGTCTCTTGAGAGTCTACAAAGAATCTGGGATAGGGATACATTTCTAAATCCTGAGGCTGCTAAGAGAGCAGAAGAAGCTAAGAAAGCTAAGGATAAAGCAGAAAGGGAAAAGAAAAAGAAAGTAAAATTTGATAAACAGATTGAAGATGAAAAGGAATGGGAAAGGATGAGTACTGAGCTTAAACAGAAGAGGAGACAAGAACTTGCATCAATTCCAGATTTGCCTAAGAATAAGTTGAATTTGGATGATTTGATTGTGGTGCAACCTCTACAACATCTTCCACCTGATAACTCTCCTGGAATCATAGATTGGTCTGTTGAAAAATTTTCATTTCCAATTAAGTGTGAGAAAATTAGACTTGAAAGAGCAGATTCTTCTGTTTCATTTTGGAGATCGTTTAAAGAGTTGATCAGGGTGCTTGTTAGAGAAGATTTGAACAGAATGTATGAGATTGGATCTGAGAAAGGACTGAGCACCAAAAAGTTTGATAGTGTTTATGAATTGGGTGTTTGGTATGGGATTTCAATGATGTATGAACCAGAAAGATTTCGATTTGAGTTCAATACTTTCAGAAATGTCAAGCAGTGGATCTATCTCAGCAATCCTAGTGTTCATCAGGTTATTTTTGATGATGCTACTATTATTTGGATGCTCACTGACAGAGAATATGATATGAGTTTGAGTTTGTTAAGAAGCTTAAGGCATGCTAAATTATCTGTGTCATTCAACAATGATTTGGCAGAGGATTTGGTATATATGATCTTGAATCAGATTCATAAGAAAGAAGAGTATGAGAGAAGACACAGAGATCAAAGATAGTTATTCTGAAAGATTGTAGGAAAGAGGTCAACTTGAAAAATCAAGAGAAACTTAATTCTGTTGGGGACAGATTAAGTTTAGGGGGAGATTGTTGGGAAATAAGATTTCTACTGTTACTACTGTTGATTACAGAATGCACAAGGCATTAACACTGTTAGTGTTAATGTTACTACTGGTATTAACACTGTTAGTGTTAAGGACTACCACTGTCTTCACAAGTTACAACTGTTAGTTCAAGGCTTCAAAGATTATCACTGTTAGTGATGATTACCACTGTTATCAGAAGATTACAACTGTTATTGAAGATTGAAGTGAAGACAAGAGTTTCAACTGTTAGTAATTGTTTCAACTGTTATAGTGTTATTACTGTTAGCTTGTTTACAACAGTTAACACTGCTTAGGCTAGTTACCACTGTTGGTATATTAGTCTAGTAAATTGTACAAGTGTTAACACTGTTATAGGAATTACCACTGTTTGTATAGTTGTGGTAGTTAACACTGTTTATATATAGAATAGGCGGAAAAGAAAAGTTTGAATAATTATGGAATGTAACTGTTTCCATGATTATAGGAGATTGTTTAGCAGGACTCTATGAGATATAAATAGAGATCCTAAACCTAGATTAGGTTAAGTTTTTTTGCGCAGCTTCAAGGTTTTGTAACCCTAATACAACTCAGTGTATTCGTCTTATATCATTAATAAGATTGAAGCTTTTTATTATTCTGTTTTGTTATATTGTTATTGATCTTCATTTTATTACTAAGTGTTATTCCGCAAACTTCTTAGTAATCATTCAAAACTGCATTTATCTAATAGTTTATTAGATAGATCTTGGTTTATCAAAAAGAAGGTTGGAGTTTATGAAGTTGATATAACTGGGAAACGGGAACCTAAAAGAGGGATTATTGGTTGGTACTTTGACTCTGAACTGAAGCTATTTGCAATTAAGAGGTTTGACGGAGTTCAATATCTTGAGCGAAAGCTTGCAGTATTTAGTTCTTTGCCTAGATTTGAGATTCGAGATTTGGCTCGATTACCTTTGAATAACCCAAGTGATGATTTTGTTGGAAAATATGTTGAACACATAATCAAGACTGAGGTTAGAGCTAATAAGTTTGAAAAGATTAAGCCAAGAAAAGGAAAGACTATTAAACTGGCAGAGAGAAGTCAAAGGACAGGACGAAGAAGAAGAAAGAAGATTTATCCATCTGTTAAGTGTTTACAGCAGATTCCATTGAAGACAATGCCACAAGATATTTTGGAAAATATGAAGAGTTGGCATGTGGATTCAGAGACTGGAGAAGCTGTAATGGTTCAATCTGATGATGAGGTTGAAGGTGGTGAAAGAGAAATCTTCAGAGTTTATGACCATCGACACCTAATGAACATGTCGAAGAAAGATTTGATAAACTTGAATGAAAATAGAATCTTGAGGACAGTAGCATGGGGTGACTTAGCACGTGATTATCAAATGATGGTTAAGACTTAGCATGTCGAAGAAAGATTTATGCTGGTAGTAAGATTTATGAGTAAAAATCAAAGACAACTTGAAGACATAATAGCGTAGATGCTAGAGCTATTATCAAGGGGGAGTCTGTTGGGACATGTATGTGTGACAACAGATTTAGCTTGTAATAGTACTAGTGATTATTGTAATCAAGTTTGTACAATTGATTTGGATTTGTAAATGATATTAGTTTGGTATTAATATTCGTTAAATATATTAGTATGATAAAGTGTTAGACGAATATTGAATAAGATGTTACAAACTAAAGTCTGTGAGATAAGATCTCAAGTCGCAGAACTTAGTTATGCGAGATCAGATCTGGGCTCGCAGAGCTGCGAACCGAGTCGAGATGGGCTTGGTTGTGGGCTGCGAGTTGAACTCAACTTGCAGAGTCCATCGACCTGCGAATCGAGTTTGATTAAAACCTATAAATACTCAATTAGGTTTAATCCGTAAAGGACTTTTGGCCATTCGTTTTCCAGAGAACAAAAATGCTATTCTAAGCAATCATAAGGTTAGGTATTGATCGATTAACGTTAATTAATCGATACAAAACCTGGTTGATAAGTCAATTTGCTATTATCTTGCGAAACAAATTGTTCACTTATTGTGAACCAAGTATTGAGGAATTCCGCGCCTTAATACCTAAGATAACCTCGTTATCGATCCACATACTAGGGACTTACACCTACTGTGAGTATGGCAGCTCTTGATGCTTCTCTTCAAATAGGTGTGACTCCTTTATTGACTCTGGTGGATAAGTTGAGAGATGATTTATTTCATGCTTTGCAACGAATTGGCACTCAGGATGTTCTTATTGCAAATCAAGGTCAACAAATTAATTCTCAGACTTTAAGGATCGAATCACTTGAACAAGAAATCTTTTTTCTGAAAGAAAAATTAGGTGATTAGGGGGAGAATGTGCATGAAGTTGTTGATGTTGATGATAATGATGATCAAGGAAATGTTGGGTTAAATGATCAAGGTAATGAAGGATTTCATGATGATGTTGAAGAAAATTTTGGAAGATCTAGTGATTCTGATGATCCTAGTGGAAATGATGGCAGTGATTCTGATAATACAAGTGGAAATGATGGTAATGGTGACCAGCCAAATTTTTCTCAAGCAATGGTACTGGTTCAAAATGATGATATGGAAGAACCCTTGTATGTTGAAGCAATTAGTTATGTTCCTGCTATGGTTTTGACTCCCGAACCAAGTTTTGAAAATATGGAATTTGATGATCTTGGTTAAGAAGCCTTAAACGACTTATATCTTGGAAATATGTTTGATGATCTTGGTGAATCTTCTATGTTTGAGATTGGAGAATCTTCACGCAGATTTGATAAAGAAGAGTTATCAGATAGTGTTGAAGAAGAAGAGATTCTATGTCCTACTCCTTTGAATGTTATTATTGAAGATTTGGTTCCGTTTGTGGAGTTATGTAATAATGGAGAGTATGATTTTGATGAGTTTGATGATCCAATATTTCCTCCAGGGTTTGAGCCAGATTTTGATGATGTTCATGTTGAAGATTGGAAAGATTCTGAAGATGAACTTCACCCAGAAAAAGTTCAGTCTGATATGTGTGCTCAAGAAGGATTTTGGGTTGATTCAGATGAAGAAAAAGAACCTGAACAAAAACTTCCATGGTGGTTTTCTAAACAACCTGAGCCTGAGAAAATATAGACCAGAAAATTCTTCAAAATTCCAAGACATGAATGTGTTGGAAGGATTATTTGATGGAAGTATGATAATGATACAAAAGTGTTTATCATCAAGAGAACGGATGGGCTTCAATATTTTCATCCAACTTTTAAAGCACTTGAAAAACTTCCAAAGTGTGAAGTCAATCTATCGCTTCAATTGACATTATCAATCATTCTAAAAATGGTCTAGTGAATTGGATGACTGAAGTACTCTCTCGTGAATGCAATAAAGGAAAATACACGTGGGTCAAAGAGACATTTCCAAAGAGAACTGTGGATTACTTCGACATTGAACCTATCTCCAATCAACCACGAGTGATTACTACTTATCCATGGGTAAAATATCTGAGGAAAATTCCACTTAAAAAACTTCCAGTTAATTTTTGAAAATTTGTTAGTTATTGGAAGTATAATGGAAACACGGGAGAAGTAGAAATTGCATGCTATGACAGAGATAACAAGGGAGAAATTATGTTGAATCGAGAAACAATTGTGTATGTGTTCGATCCCTTGAGTTTGATAAATCTCTTAAAAGATCATCTGGAAGTTCTACTAGTGAATCCGATTATCTATGATGATGCATTTGATGATGAAGCCATGGCCTTGAGGTTCCAACGAGAAGTTGAAGTATGTTGTGCTCAAGGTGTTCATGCTGTTTGCAAACTGCCTGGATATACGTAAAGCTCGAGTTTTAATATATCAAGCATTATCCAAGGGGAGTTTGTTGGAGCAAGTTGTCTAAAGCTTGATTTTTATTTGTTTTGTAAAATTTGTCTAAGTGTTTTGATGTTGCGACAATAAGGATTCCGTGATTAGTGTATTGTCGTATGTAATAGTTACTCCGACAATAGCATTGTCGGAGTTGACCAAGTCAAATCGTTTAAGTATTGTCGCACATAGGATTGAAGTTAGTCTATAAATAGGCTTTTGATTAGTTCATTTGAGCGAAGTCTTTGGTAATAGAAAACTGTTTTCTCTTTATGATATACAAAAGCAATTTCACTTTATTTCTCTCAAAACTTCTGATCAGATTGTGTGTTGAGTATAATTCCGCTATATTCAACTATTAGTTCTATTGCGTATCGAGATCTTGGCACTACAACATATTATCATAAACTTTTAAAGTCATAAGTTTCTTGTAGATACAAATAAAAGTAACTTATTACATTAAAAGTATAAATTACAAGTTACATTTTATTTTTACAAGTTATATTCAACTCGCAAAAATCAAAACTGAACTCGCAACTCAATTCACAGCCATGTCAACTCACTAACCTAGTCAATCCGCAATTCGACTCGCAAGTCGATTCGCTAATCAACTCGGTCCACAAGTCAACAAGTCAACGAACATAGTCGATTCGCTTGGTCAACAAGTCAACAAACAAGTAGTCAACTCGCAAAGATAGATTTGCGAATCGAGAGCTATCTCAACTCGCTAATTGTGGCTCTTGCGAATTGAACCTGTGGTCAACTCGCAACATGAACTGGTGTTGCGGGTTGAAACTAAAATCGATTAAACTCTCAATCTTATTAAGATCTATCGATTGGTTTACGTTCATTAAGGTTCGTTTAATATTAATCCATAGGATTCTAGTTAAATAACACCTGTAATCTACGTTAATCGTTTAAACTTTAAAACGAAACCCTAGATTCATAAAAACTTCGATTTCGTGTAATTTAAAAGGTGAAATCCGTTGGTTTATACCTCAAAAAGTTTGCAATACGAAAGTGGATAAAAACTACGAATCAAAAACTCATCCTTGTAATTAGCAAAATCGAAATCAAACGAAAAGCGTATTTCGTCTCGTTTCGCACTAACTGGATTCGCAAGTTGAAGTGAACTCGCAAATAGGAAGTGGATTCGGTGAATAGTTTGACTCGTTTGACCACCCTTTATACTCTTACTCGATTCGCAAATTTAAAGTCAATTCGCACACTCATCTCGCTTCACAGCATTGACTAGTCAAACTCGCAGAAATAAAATTAAAATTAAAAATGCGAATTAAATTCTAAGTATAAATCAAAACCCATTCACACTCATATAGTTAACTCTATAACTATGTAGCCTAAACATTTTAAAGAAAATGTTTTTGCATAATTTTTACTCAATGATAATCTTCTTACATATATTAACCGACTAAACCCGTGATACAGTTAATCTTGTATAAAGAAAAATCTCGAGCAAAAATTATTTACTTATATACCTTATGGTCTTAAGTATATAGACAAGTCTAAAATATATATAAGTTATAATAGAAAAATTAACTGCTGATATAAAATCAGGACCCGCTGCTCAACTACATGTGAGTCGGAAGACTTTCGATTAACATTCCACATAACCTATATAGTATTTTTCAGTTGTCAACACACGTTTGTTCAACATAAAATAAATATCCAGTATAATTCAATTCCAAAGGGTAACATATTGAATAAAATAAAAAAAACTTTCTATTAATCATTAAACATAAATACAAAATAAGAAATAAGAATTTAAGAGTACTAACATCCTATGAAAGCAAACAAATTTAAAATTAAAATGCTTAAAATTTGAACTGCTTAGGGATCATATTAGGAAGAATAAGCCATTTATATTAGATGTTAATAAGAACAAGACGATTGTTAGTATGCATACCTCATGAAATTCATATAAGTACAATAAAATCACAACTTAACCCGTAATTAACTTATATTTATAAAATTATATCTTATTTACCTTTATCCACACAACATAACTTTGATATTAAAATAACTTCTTATATATTTAGAACCAATTATTCACAAAAAGTGAATTTTCCAATGTCTTAAACAGTCCAAGACGATTACCGGTATTATGATCCACATAAATAAATTAGACATAGATTTCTGAGCAAACCTGTTATTATTAATGTGAACAATATCTAAAGTGTTCTGTTATATAATATATTGAAGAACTTAAGTAAAACACATAACACTGCATCTTTTAATTTCAAGGTAGAGGTTACTAAATGATGTATCTTTTCGAAACATATAACATACACTTGAGTTAAAAGTTTGACAAATATCAAACATCCTTTAAAGATACTAGTGGTTCCAGATTTGTACTCACGTACAACAGAGGATCCCTTAGTATAATTAAAATAAGTTTGAGGCTATTGGCAAAACTAAAGGCAACAGGTTCGTACTTACGTACAACAGAGTTATCTGCTAGTTTCACTAATAACCATATTTTAACTATTTGTCATTTGTAGATAAATGCATGAGAACAGTGTATGCAGTACCAATATTCATCAATTAAGACAAATGTCATACAGTATGTAACAGTTCACAAAAGATATGACACGCAAAATTAGAATTTCTTAATTGCTCATAAATCTAAGAATAATTTGCCTACCAGTATATCATGTAATGAAGCTAAATAAACTTTAGTTATTCTTATCACTTATACAAAGGACACGAGTTATTATAAGTGGATATAGATGTATAATCAGATAAATATAAGTAAACTCCTAGGTAAGTATGCAATTCTAATGAAACTTATAGGAATCTACTAAAACATCAATCTTAGCACTTAGGTTTATTATTCTTAAGCTCATTCTCCTAATGTACTATCAATTCCCAAGTTTTTACAACCAAAACTTAAAGATTTTTCTAAAAGAACTTCGGTTGTTCTTTTATTGGAGGCGATTCCCCTCAGGTAATAAGCAAATGAATGCTATACGCCCCCCCCCCCCTTATTATAAAAGCATAAAACTTACTACTAACTATTACAAAAATACCCTTGGAAGACTAATCACTCTGGATTTCTCATTCCGTTAAGTTGAACCAACATCTCAAATCGAGCTCTGTCGAACGCCTTGGTGTATAAGTCTGCTAAGTTATCCAAAGATGGAACCTTAACTAACTTTATCAAATTCTTCTCAGCACAGTCTCTAATAAAATGATGTCGAATATCAGTGTGCTTAGTTTTACTGTGCTTCACCGGATTGTTGGTGATCGACATTGTTGATTTGTTATCAATCATCATATGAGTATTGGTTATATTTAACCCGTAATCCCGCAGTTGCTGTTGGATCCAAAGAACTTGAGAACAACAGCTGCCAGCTGCAACATACTCAACTTCACATGTAGAAATGGCTACTGAGCTTTGCTTCTTGCACTGCCAGGATACTAATCTACCTCCTAAGAATTGACATCCTCCGGTTGTAAGTTTCCTATTCAGATTGCATCCTCCATAATCCGAATCAGTATAAGCTATGAGATCTAAGCCTCCATCAATTGGATACCAAAGACCCAGCTTCGGTTTCCCTTTGAGGTATTGAAAGATCCGTTTCACATCTTGCATATGTGACTCTTTCAGATTTGCCTGATATCTTGTGCATATACAAACAGCAAACATATTGTCAGGCCTAGAGGCAGTAAGATACATTAGTGATCCGATCATGGCTCTATAAAGAGTGGGATATACATCGCTATCACTCGATGTATTTGGTCTAAGGTTATGATTGACTTGAATTGGAGTATTGTAGACCTTACTTTCATCCATCTTAAAGCGTTCCAATAGCTCATATGTATACTTAGATTGATGAATAAAGAATCCATCCTTCTTTTGACCAACTTGCAATCCTAAGAAGAAGTTTAACTCTCCCATTGCAGACATCTCAAACCTTTTTATCATGACTTTCTTAAATTCTTGACACATCTTTTCATCAGAAGATCCAAAGATAATGTCATCAACATATACTTGTACAAGTAGAAAGTCATTCTTGTTCCATTTTACAAAAAGTATACTATCAATTGATCCTCTTGTAAATCCATTCTTAAGTAGATATGTTGATAGTGTTCCATGCCATGCCCTAGGTGCCTGATGTAATCCATATAGAGCCTTATTCAAGCGATATACTCTATCTGGATAGTCAGAATCAGTAAACCCTGGCGGTTGTGAAACATACACCAATTCTTCAATTTTGCCATTCATAAAGGCACTCTTAACATCCAACTGATAAACTTTGATATCTTTAAAAGAGGCAAATGCTAAGAATACTCTAATTGCTTCTAGCCTAGCAACTAGTGCAAACACTTCGTTGTAATCTATTCCTTCTTGTTGATTAAACCCTTGAACCACTAGACGAGCTTTATTGCGAGTAATGACTCCCCTGTCATCTCTCTTACACTTAAATACCCATCTAGTTCTAATTGGATATTCTCCCTTTGGAAGGTCAACCAACTCCCATACTTATAATTTTGAGAACTGTAGCAGTTCTTCTTGCATAGCTTCGACCCACGAGCTTTCTTTTAGAGCCATTTGCACATTTTTAGGCTCGACTTGTGAGATACAACATGAATATAGACATTGATTAGGAATCCCTGTCTCTTTCATAGCAGTATACAAGCTTTCTAAATTTTCAGATGTACTAGCTTTAGATTGAGTCCTAGTTTGAACAGGAGTATTAATATCACCGATGATGTTTTCAACGGGATGATTCTTACTCATTCTTGTAACTGGTATAGGGTCAACTATTAACTCATCTCCTAAGTTAGTACCAATCTCTTCTAATGAAGGTACATCTTCTGAACTAGCTGAAGATAACCTTAAATGGTTCAAAGAAGTAAGTATATCATCAAACTTTGTTTGAAGATCCTCCTCAGAATCTTCTATTTCTTGATACTTATCCTTTGAAGGTTGTTGTGACCCACTACAAGAAGCTTCATTTGAGTCATCTGTTGTGCTGATTCCAGATTTTGGAACACTCGATGTTGAAGAAGGACCATTGTCCAAGTCTTCATTCAATAAGTGCTGAGAGATATCTGAATCACTGACAAAGTTATGGGAACTTTAAATGACTGAAAGAGATCTGAATAGTCAAATTGCCAATCTAATCCCTTACGTACAGCAGGTACATAGCTCGTAACCTCAATGTTATAAAAGATTTCCAGTCGTCCCGTGACTTTATTGAAAACCCTTTTATTAGGCGAATTGGGCACATAACCTAGGAAAAATCCTTTGTCAGCATTTTCGCCAAATTTAGCTTGATTTCCTGTTTTCAATATTGTACATGCAACTCCAAAGGGTTCAAATCCCTTCAGATTAGGTTTCTTATTATTCAATAATTTGTAACAAGTCTTGTTACTCTTTTGACCGTATGAACCCTATTTAGAACATGACATGCTGTATTCACTGCTTCTGCCCAAAATATGACCGGAAGCTTTGAATCTACAAGCATTGTTCTAGCAGCTTCAATCAACATTCGATTTTTCCTTTCAGCAACACCATTCTGTTGAGGTTCATATGGTGCACTGAATTGATGTTGTATCCCTTTGCTTAAGCAATAGATATTCAACGTGGAGTTCTTGAATTCCGTTCCGTTATCACTACGAATACGCTTTACTCTTGTTTTATAGACATTCTCTACTAGATCAAAGAACTCCATTAAAATTCCTGGAGTTTCATCCTTAGATCCCAAAAAGAATTTCCATGAGAATCTAGAGTAATCATCTGTGATAACTAAACAGTACCACTTGCCACCTAGACTTCTCTTGCTTATTGGGCCAAAGATGTCCATGTGTAGTAGTTCAAATGGCGAGGAGATTGTGTTTTCAGTCTTAGACCTGTGTGGTTTCTTGTGCTGCTTTCCTTTTTGGCAAGGAACACACTTTTCTTCAGACTCGAAACGTTTCCGTGGTACACCTAGAACTAATCCATTCTTGGTTATAAAATTCATTTTCGAAAGTTCAGATGTGCCATTCTCCTGTGTCATAAAAGTGCATCTGCTTCTGAGGCCTTGGATAGTAAGCATGTCGACACCATTGAAGAATTAGAAACATCCATGTTTATAGCATAGATGTCCTTCTTCCTTGGTTCCCTCATCAATATCCATTCTTCAGGAATTATGAAGCCTGGCTTCAGAACTAAAGCCTCCGTTTCATTGAAATGAACTGGATGACCTTTATCGCAGACTTGGGAAACACTCACTAGGTTATGAGTTAGTTCTTCAACATAATTCGCATCCTCTAGAGTCAAAGTTCCATTTGAAACTTTTCCTTTCCCAGTAATTACTCCTCATTTGTCTCCTGCAAAATTTACTTTTTGCTTGAAACCTTCTTTGAAGTCCTTCAGTAGACTTCGTTCACCTGTCATGTGCCTTGAGCATCCACTGTCTACATACCACCAGCTGTCCTTGTTCACAGTCTGCTCCTACACATAACAAGTTGTACACAGTTAGTTTTCAAGAGGGACCCAAGCCATTACGGTCTTGGTTTGTCCCTGATCATCTACAATCTGAACCTCCTTAAAGTAACCATAATTATTCCCATCGGGAGTCTTGGTAACTTTCACAGGAGTTTGAGATTGTTGATGATCTGTAGTCTTAGGCCTATGAGGAGAGTGAGTATAAAACCTCCTAGGCACAAACTTAGTTCCCTGTGCACTTGAAGTAGAACCATTTTCAAACTGACTATGGTTTCTACTTGGGGTCCTAACCCTCGAAGGTGTCTTATCTCTTGGCTTATTGAAAGTATTTTCATTCATAGTATAAGGCCTTTTAGGTTTAGGTGGAGAGACACTATGATTACCATCTCTTTTCAGAATGTTTACATGTTTGCTGCCTAATCCCGGTTTGGAGCCTAACCTGTCTACTATTGGACTAGAAGTGGTCGGTGTCTTTTCAGTATTCACTAACTTATGTGATGCTTCCAACTTCTTATTTGGACAACAAGAAGCTACATGTCCTTTTTGGTGACATTTGACATAGGACATCTGTTTTCATGACTTACTAACTTTTGCATCCGCAATCGGCATCTTAGGCACTAAAGGATCAACAACATGTTCTTTATTAACCACTTCATCAGTCTTAGTATCATTAATTACTCCACCCGGTACAAAATGTACTTTAGTGTGAGGAATTCTCTTACTATCATCAGATGAAGGATTCTTAATAACATTCTTCTGTGCCTCTGACTGATCAGGTTTAGCTACTGGTTCTTCAGAACATACTTCAGTCATTTCAGTATCTTCTGGAAGCCTAGTGTAATTCGAAATGAAAGGAGGAGGTGTCTCATTATAACCTAATCCTGACTTAACCTTTACACTTCGTTGAGCATCAAGCATCTTGTCCATCTCAGTGGTTCTATAATTCTCTATCTTTCGGTTCTGCTCAACTAGCTTCATTTTACAATCAGCTAACTCTTTCTCCTTATTAGCAATTGTCTGATTTAAGTCTTTTAGGTTCATATAGAGACCATCTATGATAACAGCTTTTTCATTAATGGTATCTCTAAGTGCAATCCTATCAGAAGCATCAGACTTAATTTTATCTTTTAAGTCCTGTTTATCATCACTTAACCTATGCACATCAACCTTAGCTAGTTCAAGTTCAGATCTAACAGTCTTATTAGATTCAGTCAATATGCTAACTTGAGAAGACAAGGTTTTGTTTGCTACAGTTAAAACACTAACCTGTGACTGCAAATCAGTAACTAAATAACAGACATCAGCAAGAGTAAGAATATCAATACATACCCTTTTCTTGTCTGTTTGAATTTCAGCCATGCGTGCTACAAAGTCTTCAGGATTCATATTTTCAGTTGAATCCATATACAACACGTCTTCATCACTTGCTTTCATTTCAACCTCAGGCACCTTTACATAACACTCTGCATCAGTAGGCATGTAGGATGTAGACTCATCAATCTCAGCCATGAAAGCTTCCTCACACTGAGCTTTCCATTCATAAGAGTCATCCAACTGTTTCACAACCAAGGCTTTGGAAGCGAGAGTGCTTCCCGAACCTTGTTTTCCATTGCCAGCTTCTACCTTAGGTCTTTGGCATTCCCGAGCAAAGTGTCCATAACTCTGACAGTTAAAACACTTGATCTTGGTCTTATCAAACCCTGATCGATTGCCAACTACCTTTCTACCAGTTTTCTTCAAGAAATTCTTTACTCTTCTAGACAACATAGCAAGTTGATCCTAAAGTTCTATTTCTTCAAGATACTCAGGGTCGATCTGATCATAATCTCCATCAAACATAATTGGATCATTGATTTTACCCTGAATGTAGTTTTCATCAGAAGCTACAAAGGAAGCAAGAACAGATAATTGTTGTTCAGCAGATTTCACACTCACATGCATCTTTTGATGCTCCTGAGGTGACTTCTCAGTTGGTTTTCCCTTTGCTTCACTACCAGATGAGGTAACAAGACACAATTCATCAGTAATCATTTCACCTTTTCCATCTGCATTACCAACAAACAAAGCAGTGGTCGAGCTCGAGGAAACAGTAGAGATAGTAGATTTTCCGTGATATAGTCCCGGATCCTGAGCCTGATCAGAAACAGTATCTCTATTCTTCTTGGTGAAATCATAACCTCTGAGCTTATCAATAGCCTGCTCTAATGTCATAGTTGCATACCTCTCATCATTGTCTTTAAGCATTATGCCATGCATTTACCACTTAGACGGTAAACCCTCAATAAACTTGTAAGTTTTCTCAGTCTCGGTAGTTACAATCTCATGATCATCTAGCTCACTCAACAAATGGTAGTATCTTGTGGTATAAGCATCAAGATCTTCTCCTTTCAAAGATTTGAAAACAGTAAACTGCTTTTTCAGGAGATTTCTCTTGCTTGCTTTAACTTGTGGACTACCTTCACACCTCTTCTCTAGAGTTGTCCACAAAGTTCTAGCAGTTTGGAAGGACTTCAGTTGATGATTAAGTTCCTTAGGTAGACTCATCTTGATTGAAGAATGAGCCTTGTTCTCAACCTCAAATTCCTTCTTTTGTGCTTCACTCATCTGTTGATAAGTATAGCATTCTCAACAGTTTGTGTAGGTGCCGTGTATCCATTCTTGATACACATCCAGATAGATAGATCATGGAATCTACAGTAAGATTCAAACCTATCCCTCCAGCTATAATAATCCTCAACTCTAAACAATTTAGGCGGAACATTAGATTTTCCAATCTCGTGTTCCATCTCAATCATTTTGCTAAGGTCAGACATCGTGAAGTTTAAAGTTAAAATGTATTTGCGAATTCAGAAAAAAAATCTCAACTCGCAGAAACTCAGTTCAACTCGCAATCTCAGCTCGACTCGCAGAATCTCGGTTTGCAAGTCTCAGTTCGGATCGCAGTGATGTCAACTCGCAAGTGATCTCGATTCGCAGGAGATCTCGGTTCGCAGAATAGTTCAATTCGCAAATAAGTTCGACTCGTAGAATCTCAGTTCGCAAGTTCAACTCGATTCGCAGACTTATCTGAAACCCTAATCTGGACTCGCGAAACGGCTGAAAAACCCGAAAACAAAAATTTTAGGTATTTTTACGATTGAAACTAGAAATTTCGACCGTAAACAAACCCTAAATCGTCCAGAGAATGATTTTGATCGTTAATATGTACTAATGCACGTATAAACTATCCGGATCAAACACGATTAACACTAAAACCTTGAACTACCTTCGTTATCTAGCCCGAAAGCTCTGATACCAATTGTAAGTCCCTAGTTCTAGGATAGATAACTTCGTTATCTGTAGTATTAAGGTGCGGAATTCCTTAATACGATGTTATCTTACTAACAACGAATAAGTTCGCGTTTTAGGTAATCTAATACTTTGCTTTAAACGAAAAACCGTCAAAGCCTAGCCGTTAGGTTTTTGTTTTCTCTGGATACTGAATTCGCAGGTATCAATTCGGAATTGCAAAAGTCTTATCCAAAAAGTAAATGATTTTCTAAAAAAAAATCACTTAAATAAGTCATCTCAACTCGCAGCCGTTGGGCCTGCGAGTTGACTCAACTCGCTACGCAGCCCAAGCCCATAATAAACTCGACTCGCCAAGCTCCTTATGTTCATTGCTTTGCGAGTTCAGATCTCACCTCGCTTTGCAACACTTGCGACTTGAGATCTCGACTCGCTACAAACGTATATATTAAAAACAAAATTTCGTCTATCTTTAATAACGAAATATTCATTTACAAATCTAAACCAATACACAAACATAATAATAATTACACCAGTCCTATTTTAAGCTAGATTTGTTGTCACAAACTATGTCTCAACACCTCTTACCCCCAACAACCCCAACTTTCCTACATCGGTGTATTCTAGAGTTTTCACTCAACAGACAACACCAGTCCTATTTAAAGGCAGGTAATTAAAATGCAGAAAAGTAAATTACAGGAAAGCAGATAAAGATAAACATGTGATTGCTGAGATTTTGATAATTAATGTTTCAGGATGACAGATTAAATAGGGGTAATACTAATATAATGATTTAAACTATCAGATGTAAACTCTAGAACCCTACCAATTAAATTTCCCATTGGTATGTCACTAGGAACTAGGTTATCGTGATTCTGATCGGAGCAATACGCAAACTTCCAATACTTATCTAGTTGAAAGATAAACAACCTATTTTGGCTTGACGCCAAGGTGCATGAATCAGTAGCGTATCGTCTCATAGGTCCGACCTTTCTTAACCCCTAAAATAGTTTAGTATTTTATTAGCATGCAGATTAATAACTTTGTTTGTTTTGACCGCTGATTGTGTAAGGCTTAGTGTTTTAAGCTATCTAAATCACGAGGATGTTATCCTTATTCCTAAGTCTTGTTTTATGCATTAAGATTTGGTTACTTCAACTTATGACTTGAGTTCTCCTTTTCAAACAGTTATACATCCCTAGATTATTCGCAGTTTATAAAAACATGTTTCATATCCAGGCCATGCCTTTCAGTAATCGGACAGTGTACTTTACAGGGTAGTTCGACTGCTTCTTACATCAGACATGCGGTCAAGAGTAATTAACGTTGAATATGACACTCTAAACTAACTAAATGTAAAGCGATGCAGAAATGTAAACCTAATATGTACAACGAGTGGAATCACTGTGTCTTACTTGTTGCATGTCATGAGCACAAATAACTACTTACCATAATTAAGGTTGATCAAGTCCTAATTACTAGGTTGCAGTCACGTGGATAACCGGAAAGGGTACTCCATAAATTAAACTCAAGTTCATAAAGTCTTAACGGTACAAAGGTCATTAATTCCTATTTTATCTGAACGTGTTTTCGAACATTATTTTATTGTGCATTGAATTTCGTAGGATATACCAGTTAGTTGTGAAGTTGTATTATACTTTCGGAATTCCAACTGTTAAACCAGAGCTGATTCCAGTGATGTAACTACCTTCGGTCGTTTATCGACTTCCATACATTTGTACTCCGTATAAAACGTTTCCAGTACTATATCAGATAAACTGTCGAATAGGGGCCGTTACATCACGTTTACAATTGTCGTACGCTTAATTATATAACGTCATCCTTACTTATAATTATCTACATCATCAACAATCACAATAATAGACTACTCGCAATTCATGGCAATAGACAAATCACATACAAGACAATAATACATAATTGAAATATGAAATAAAGCAAGTATGATAAAGGTTTCGATATCACCCGGAAATAAATGCGCAGCAGCGTATTATTATGACAGACAACTCGTTCACACGTACAAAGATGAATCTCCAAACTCCTAACATTCGCTAAAACCTCTATGTTAATCCGTAGATTAATTACAATAACCCTAGACTAAAATATAAGAGACTTTTAGAGTGAGAAAGTGAAAATGGAAGAATGAGCGTGTAAGTATGAGTGTGTGTGTGTTTGTGTATGAGTTGGTGTGTTGAAATGAGAGCTAGGGGCTGCCTTTTATAGAGGAAATTCGGCTCAAGTTAGCACCCCAAAGCTCATGATAGCAAAAGGTGGAAAAAGTAGTGGCACCAGGAGCAAAAGGTGGAAAAGTTAGTGGCACCAGGTACAAAAGGCGAAAAAGGTAGTGGCACCAGGTACGAAAAGTAGGAAAAGGTCTAGCACCAGGTACGAAAAAGGACATAAAAGTGCAACCCGTGTGGGTGAGTGGCAGCCGGCGGCTGGCTGCCAGTGGCACCAGTCTGCTGCCGATTGCTGCGTTTCTCGATTCGTGTGTGTTTTCTTCGTTATGCACCCGTTTGCATTGATTCTTTTTGCGCTGGATTCGTAATTCAAAAACGAAGCTTTTGATGAAAAGAAATCCCAAAAATATGTCTCTGAACTTTAGATGTGTCGTACGAATCATTTGGATCTACCGAAGTGCGTAGAATCTTCGTTCTTCGTCCGTTTTAGTTGATTCTTCTTATGTTGGATTCGTAATTTAAAAACGAACATCTTGCGTCAGATAGATGTTGGTGATGGGATCTTTGGTCCTGAAACCTCGTTTTGATATTTGGAATCTTTAAACGTACGTGGAATCTTCGTTTTCTGCCCGTTTTGCTTGATTTTCATCATGCAATCTTGTTTTTACCATCTTGGCATAATATTACAGATTTGTAATGTTTTTGAGTTAAAGTGCCAAGAATTGTTCCAGAATGAGAGAGATATCTATAGTAAAAACGTGACTTTTTACGCGATATCAAGTATCCCACACTTAGAACTTTGCTTGTCCTCAAGCAAACTCATTCTTAAAAGCTTCTTGAATGATTCTAATTGCATCAGTTTTTTTAGAGATACCTTTTTCCAAAGAATATAAAGTTACAGTTATGAAACATTTTTTCCGGAAACTAAGGGTTTATTGAATTTGATACCTTCTTTGAGCAACATGATGATCATGACTAGGTAAATGCAGCATTCTTGTCATAGGCTTGATTGAGGACCAAATCTCCATCACTTTTGATGAGGGAGTTGCTAACCATTCGAGATATCTTGGAAGGAATCGGGTGTTTTCGGTGTGAAGAAGGTGTGAGGGTTTTCTTTGTATTTTCTCGAAACTTTTCTTGAGAGAGTTTCTCTGGAATTTCTCAGATTTTGAAAGGACTACATAGCCTTTTTCTTTGGAATTTTTCTTTTCTTGGCCCTTTTTTTATTTGATCCTTGAGCTTTTTTTTTTTTTTTTTTTGAGCAGCTTCTGCTGAATTTCTTTTCTTGGAGCTCCTTTTACGGATGATGTTCATCCTTTGGGGAACGCTTCGATATAAGCTTTTTGTTGAATTTCTTTTCTTGGAGCTCCTTTTACAGATGATGCTCATCCTTTGGGGAATGCTCTGATGGCTTTGTGTTAGGCTTCAGAAGTCTTAGAATATCTTTGAGAATTCGTTGGAAAATGAAACTTCTGTAGGTTCGGGACGAATGTTAGGAGGTTTTGATTGGGTGTGAAGAGTGAGTGTTGAGTAGGTGGATGTTTGATGGTGGAAGGGTGTTTGGATTCCTTAGAAGTTATCAAGATGGGTTGTACGTATGACACTCATCGGTGTGATCTTGAAATGTATTACATGAGAAAGTTCTAATTCAAATGCGTATATCGGCGCCTAGCCATGTGTTGCCCATTTCGTCTGTATCTTATTCTAAAACAGTTTTGTTTCGTTGTCAAAAACTCGTTCCTTGCTGTAATTTATACTTTTGAAAGATAGGATTTCTAAAGAACGATGTTTTTGAATTTTAAAAATTTTGAAATTTTATCCATTTTTAGCTTTTAAACGAAAATATTGTTTGACTTACGGACAAGGGGTAAAAACTTGCGGTCGATGGCCGTGTATCCCACACTTAGAGGAACATTGTCCCTAATGTTCGAATCTATTTGTTGAGTACCTCTTGTTGAAGTATCCCGCACTTAGAGATTCTACTTATTATTGGATTGTTTCGTAAGTGTAGTGTGGTTTTTATTATCCCACACTTAGTGTTTAGAATATTGGATGAGGTAATCAAAACGGGTAGAGGGTTTTGGAACGTTGTACCGCTTTTTCCGTGCACGTTATCGGCGCCTTGTTTGAAGTCTGCTGGTCAGTGGCTTGTAGCTTATGGCTCTCGACATTCGTCATTGCGTGGTCCACAGTTCTCCTTTGCTTAGGTCTTTTATAGTTTTTCAAACAAACCACTCAACTCAATCAAGTAATAGCTGATGATAAGAAAAGTAAAATAATAAAATGATAAAGTAATAACTGGATAGATGTGATGTCTATGCATCCACAGTACATCAAATATACATAATAATAAAGTCTTGGTAGAAAATAGAAAGAAGTAAGAAGGCAGAGCAATCTATTGCTCGGCTGGTGGTGGTACTGCAGTCGAAGATGCTATGGGAGATGTCTCATCTGATGAAGAGTCATTGTGCTGACAGTGGGTGCCCTTATCTTATGCATCCCTATCATCCTCTGCGTTTGGTGTACCCATGGTGAATATCCCGTCATGTATCAACTGATCAACAAACTCCCCTGAGGGCATGTCAAAGCTATAGAGTGGAGTCTCATGTATTCCCTGCTGAGAGTGCTCTATGAATAGATCGGTCTGTCTGTGAGAAGATACTAGAGCAATCGGTGCAGCTGCAGGGCTGGTGCTCCTGAGAATCCTATGACTCTAAACAAAAGTTGCTCGAGTAGGGGCTCTAGATATCCTACTGCTACTCGAAATCTGTCCTCTAGCTGAGCCGACGACTGAGGGAATCTGCTGTCTCTGAAGGGGGATCTGTGCTCGCGGTGCCTGTGGCCTAAGTGGGGCTGTCCGAGGTGGTAAACCATGGCCATGGACTGGATGTCAGAGAGGTGCTGGAGTAGGAGCTGCAGGGGGATATAAATGTGGTGGGGCTCGGCCCATCCCGCATGGTATGTCCGGAAGTGGGCTCACTGGTATCCCTGCGATCTGCTACCTCATAGCTCTGTAGCTTCTGACTTGCATCTGCATCAGCCAGTACCAGTAATCGGGTCCTGGGAGTGTCCCGTAATGGTATATATAAGCTGGTATCTGAGCTCTAGGGGCCGGGACAGAAGGTCCTGGCCTAGTAGGCTGTGGTGGTGCAACTGGGATATCAGAATCTCGTGTACCCTCATCTGAATCAGAGTCTGAACTTCGGGCCTCTCTCGGTTGCTTCCTCTTTCTGGACTCCCTGGGTAGGACTAGACCTGCTACCAATGTGTCAATACTCTCAGGGTCTGATGATCGTGCCCTGATGCAAACGGTACCATCCTTCAGAATCCTAAGTATATCCATTTTCCTCAGAAAATCATAGTCTACTGGTTGGGAACTCCATCGTGGCAGGCTTTTAAACTTTACTATCTCCGTTGTCCTAATCAATTAGTAATTACTGGGCCCATGAATGATCTTCTTGCACCAAACTCTTTCTCTTCCAAAATCCGCTGGGCAACTAGATGGGCAACCTGAATGTTTCTCCTTTCGAGGATACATGCCATCACGATAACATCAAACTCAGACACTCGGCCATTAGACGTATGTTTCTCGTCGAGCGAACAAGCCAGTAGTTTATGCAAAATCTGCATAACTGGGTCTGTGAGCTGGGTAGCTTTAATACCTGACAAATATGGCTTTGGTGACCAATGACTCCATGCCTCTGCGGTGGTAGTCGTGAGAGACATTGTGGTGGCTCCATCAGTAAACAGGGGTGAATCTATCTGTTCTGGAGTATAGAGATCTAGGTGACGTGCAAACTGAGCCAATGACAAGGTGAATAGGCTCCCCATATATCTAAATGTGATCACCCCGTCTTCCACTCTACTCCCTGGCTCAAATGTATAGGTGGTCATGAACTCATTGATCATCTCCATATACACCGGTTCGTCAATGCTGAACAATCTCTTAAAAGACTCAAACTGCTGACCCTCTATTGAGTAACTGAGTAGACTCTCTAATTTCTGCCTGGACCCTAATATCTGTAGCTTTTCCCAATCTACATATCTAAAACGGCGAAAAGGTTTATCTCTCCATATTCGTGCCATCCGGTCGTATGCTGGTGTTGCACTAAGGTATGCAAGAGATCCTGTAAGTGGACGTGCTGGTTTTAGCTTTTTCTTCATGGTACCTGAGAACATGAGAAATTTAAAGTAATAGGTCTTAAGAAAGGTGGAATTTAAAGCACTTCTCGAATTTTCTAATGGAAAATTCGAAATGAGGGCTTTAAATTCTTGACAGTCCAAAGATTACAGTAAATATCAAATGCCCCCAAGTAACAATAGTGAGGCAATCATCAATGTGTAGAAACATATAGTCATGGGATGGCGGTAACTTAACTTGTGATGTAATGTCATTTACAAAGTCTGGTGTTTAGCCAAATTTGAAACCTCATTATTTCATAGTTTATAGTCTCATTGTAGGTTTTTGACTTTTAAAAGTTCAAATTGAAGTAAGGTTTTTGAATAAAAATCGAAATTAATTTATTTTTAAAAATACAATACTTCAAATTGACTTTTAGGTCAAAACTTACTTCGGACGATGATTTCAATTTGTCCGCATACCAAAATTATAACTTAAGCATGTAATCATTATTTTTAGGCATTTTCCTACTAGATAACAAGCTAGGTCATGCACAAAAATTATGTCATCCATGTGTTTGGTTTTATTCAAGACTTTTGTTTCTAGTAATAATTTTATATTGCCTATTTTGACTAGTCAAGAAAGTACAAGTGTCCTAGTAAGCAAGAGTTTTCAAGTAAATTTTTAATTTACTACCATGCATGCTAGTTAATTTTTTGTTGACTTTCAAAAGTCAAATTTGCTAATCCTAATCTATCCGCATTATGCAATTAACATGGGGCAATCATTCAAAACACCACAATTACTTAAATATCTAAGAACTAGCACTTAATCAAGCTAAATTCTAGACTTAATCAATAAGTTAAAGTATATCTTCTTGAAAGGTCCAAACTAGTATGAATTAGCATGGGTAAGTGGTAGTAGCATGTAGTTTCTAAGCATTCAACCAAGAAAAAATAGCAATTCCTAGTTATTAACTTAGGTAACTTCATAAAATGAGAAACTTTAAGCTTAAAGTGGGTTTCTTATGATCATACCTTGTTTTAGTGCGTTATGCTTCAAAATGAATGTACAACCGAGAATATCATGCAATGAGGAGTTCAAAAGGACATGAAATTGGAGAGGTTGGTGAAGATTGGATGGTGATCCATGGAGTAGTGATGGTGGTCGGTTTTGGGAGTGAGGGAGGAAGGAGAAGAAAAGTTTTTATGTCATTTTTGAATTATGGGATCAAATGGAAGGCTTGTGGTCCATGAGAATATTTGTCATGCTCCCATGTACTATATTCCTTACATGGTCCCCTATGTACATCTAAGTACTTCCCTAGGATGATTACAAATCCTAAATGTATTTATTGTAACTAGTTACTTGTTAGTCTTTTGTTACGTTATAAACAATTTAAGACGCGCGTACATTTTTGTGGAACAATTAAAAGCAATCCTGAGATATTTAAACTTAAATTATTTTTTGGTTGTTTTAAAATTAGTTGTCTGACGTGGACTTGTTGAATGTACATGTTTCGGCTAAAAGCTTAACGTTGTACGTTCTTGTTGTCGCGCACGTGTTTTCAAAAAAAAATTAAAAACGTTTTTTTTTTTCAAAGGAAACTTTCAAAATTTTATTATATTACTATATTTATACTAAAATATGCTCATTTAAAGTCGCGAGCTTCGACCTTTTTCGGAAGGAATTGTTTTAAGATTCGTTCCGATCTCTCCATAGGGAAAGGGTCGAGACTTGCTCCCTTAAGCGAACGTTTTTCAGCACAAAACATTTTGAAAGTTCCAAAATGGTGTTATAAACTAAATAGTAATGACGATTCTCAAATCCGAGGACTTCTCGTTCTTCGTATCCTAAATTGATAAGATCACCAATTAACTTATTGTACGTTTTCTTTATCTTTTTAGGGTTTGACAAACCAATGCGTGGACCTTGATCCTTGTAATTAAGTTCGTGAGTGAGTTTATTCATGACCTCCAGAAACGCGTTCTCTTCTTGTGAATCAGGGTCTCCGGTTGTAGACTTAACTATCCTGCAGAGTTCACTGATTGTGGATTTTTGTATGGAAGTGAAGGAGTATTTGGTAAAGGCAAAGATTCTAGTAAGCTTAACGTGAAGGTCTTTTCTTTTTGCGAAGAAAACTGTGTCGATTCTTTCCTTGGTGGAATCAGGAAAAACGTCTCGTAATTTTGAGATCAGGTAGGAGGCGGGGTCAACAAAGAAAGGAATTTTACCAGGAATGATGATAGAAATCATCGGATCTTGTTCTTCCCAGAACTCAAGTTTGTTGATCATTGCGGCGACACTGTGATTGATAATCATCATAGATGTTGGAAGAGCATGTCAGCGAATGTACATGTCGGCGAATGATTCAAAAAGTAGATCTAAATCTGCTATAAACTTTAGTTCTTGGTCTCTGAAATTTGTGGAAATGCTTTCGCATTCATGACTTGACAGGCGAAGAAGGAATTCTACTTGTTTTTCTAATGAGGCAATCGTTTCTCATTGTTCGTAAGAATATGGGAGATCGGCATAGGTTAACTGCCTGGCGAATTCTTTATAGACATCTACCCTACGGGAAGGATTGAAAGAAGCACCGAGGTGGCGTTCTTCAAAACAAGGTTGTTCCGGCTCGGCTGATGGAACCTTGTCCACCACTCGGTAAATGGTGTATTGGTGGTTGTGTGAAATGAATGGAAAGATGCCGTAATTCCGAGAATCGGGCGTGGTTTTAGAATCCACCGATGTTTTAGGAATGAGGTTGATTAAGTCACAAGACTTCGGAGGTTTTTCTTCAGAATTATCTTCGGGAAAATAATCGAAGTGGGAAGAATTTGGTAAATCAGGTAGGTGTAAAGTTGGCGAGTGATTTTCTGGAGATGATGCAAGGTCAGGTAACTGGTCCGTGTCATCAAAATCCAGGCAATGTTTTTGAATTGAAAGTGAGGTCCTATATTCTTCTTGGGTGTCGGAGGTTTCCTTAGTTTTAGAGGAAGAAGGTGAAAAGAAATCAGATCCTAACTCTTTTTCTAAGTAATCGAAGAATTCCGTATCATCCATTGAAGTGAGGTAAGAATTGGATTTTCGAGTTGTCATTTTCAAAGTTATCCTAACTAAATAATACTTAATTAATACTAATTACTTAAATTAACTTTCGAAAGATTTCTAAAGAGATTTCAATCGGAAGGGTCTCCTAAATATTACTACTTAAGGCGGCTTTGAATCGTGCGTTTGTGATTCCCCGGCAGCGGCGCCAAAAACTTGTTGCACCCGCAACCGTCGGTTCAGTGTCGTTGCGATTCCTGATGGTGATGCGGGCGCAGCAGGGGTTTTAAAATTTATATTTGGCTGGGCTTAAATTATACGTACTACCTACTCTGGTTAGTAAGCGGTAAGTATGACCTAAGATCGTTCTATGAATCCAAACGTGTGGGAGATTAAAGCTGGTGCTTTCGGTGGGAGATATTTAAGATGAAACAAAGTAGGTAGGTTTGGGGGTTTTAAACTAAAGATAGGTAATTAAAATGCAGAAAATTAAATTACAGGAAAGCAGATAAAGATAAACATGTGATTGCTGAGATTTCGATAATTAATGTTTCAGGATGACAGATTAAATAGGGGCAATACTAATATAATGATTTAAACTATCAGGTGTAAACTCTAGAACCCTACCAATTAAATTTCCCACTGGTATGTCACTAGGAACTAGGTTATTGTGATTCTGATCGGAGCAATACGCAAACTTCCAATACTTATCTAGTTGAAAGATAAACAACCTATTTTGGCTTAACGCCGAGGTGCATGAATCAGTAGCGTATCGTCTCATAGGTCCGACCTTTCTTAACCCCTAAAATCATTTAGTATTTTATTAGCAGGCAGATTAATAACTTTGTATGTTTTGACCGCTGATTGTGTAAGGCTTAGTGTTTTAAGGTATCTAAATCACGAGGATGTTATCCTTATTCCTAAGTCTTGTTTTATGCATTAAGATTTGGTTACTTCAACTTATGACTTGAGTTCTCCTTTTCAAACAGTTATACATCCCTAGATTATTCGCAGTTTATAAAAACATGTTTCATATCCAGGCCATGCCTTTCAGTAATCGGACAGTGTACTTTACAGGGTAGTTCGACTGCTTCTTACATCAGACATGCGGTCAGGAGTAATTGACGGTGAATGTGACACTCTAAGCTAACTAAATAAAAAGCGATGTGGAAATATAAACCTAATATGTACAACGAATGGGTTCACTGTGTCTTACTTATTACATGTCATGGGCATAGATAACTACTTACCATAATTAAGGTTGATCAAGTCCTAATTACTAGGTTGCAGTCACGTGGATAACCGGAAAGGGTACTCCATAATTTAAACTCAAGTTCATAAAGTCTTAACGGTACAAAGGTCATTAATTCCTATTTTATCTGAACGTGTTTTCGAACATTATTTTATTGTGCATTGACTTTCGTAGGATATACCAGTTAGTTGTGAAGTTGTATTATCCTTTCGGAATTCCAATTGTTAAACCAGAGCTGATTCCAGTGATGTAACTACCTTCGGTCGTTTATCGACTTCCATACATTTGTACTCCGTATAAAACGTTTCCAGTACTATATTAGATAAACTGTCGAATAGGGGCCGCTACATCACGTTTATAATTGTCGTACACTTAATTATATAACGTCATCCTTAGTTATAATTATCTACATCATCAACAATCACAATAATAGACTACTCGCAATTCATGGCAATAGACAAATCACATACAAGACAATAATACATAATTGAAATATGAAATAAAGCAAGTATGATAAAGGTTTCGATATCACCCGGAAATAAATGCGCAGCAGCGTATTATTATGACAGACAACTCGTTCACACATACAAAGATGAATCTCCAAACTCCTAACGTTCGCTCTAACTTCTATGTTAATCCGTAGATTAATTACAATAACCCTAGACTAAAATATAAGAGACTTTTAGAGTGAGAAAGTGAAAATGGAAGAATGAGAGTGTAAGTATGAGTGTGTGTGTTTGTGTATGAGTTGGTGTGTTGAAATGAGAGCTAGGGGCTACCTTTTATAGAGGAAATTCGGCTCAAGTTAGCACCCTAAAGCTCATGATAGCAAAAGGTGGAAAAGGTAGTGGCACCAGGTACAAAAGGCGAAAAAGGTAGTGGCACCAGGTACGAAAAGTAGGAAAAGGTCTAGCACCAGGTACCAAAAAGGACAAAAAAGTGCAACCCGTGCGGGTGAGTGGCAGCCGGCGGAGGCTGGCTGCCAGCAGCCGGCGGCTGGCTGGCTAGCGGCGACGGCTAGCTGCCAGTGGCACCAGTCTGCTGCCGGTTGCTGCGTTTCTCGATTCGTGCGTGTTTTCTTCGTTATGCGCCCGTTTGCGTTGATTCTTTTTGCGTTGGATTCGTAATTCAAAAACGAAGATTTTGATGAAAAGAAATCCCAAAAATATCTCTCTGAACTTTAGATGTGTCGTACGAATCGTTTGGATATTCCGGAGTGCGTAGAATCTTCGTTCTTCGTCCGTTTTAGTTGATTATTCTTCTGTTGGATTCGTAATTTAAAAATGAACATCTTGGGTCAGATAGATTTTGGTGATGGGCTCTTTGGTCTTGAAACCTCGTTTTGATGTCTGGAATCTTTAAACGTGCGTGGAATCTTCGTTTTCTGCCCGTTTTGCTTGATTTTCATCATGCAACCTTGTTTTTACCATCTTGGCATAATATTACAGATTTGTAATATTTTTGAGTTAAAGTGCCAGGAATTGTTCCAGAATGAGAGAGATATCTATAGTAAAAACGTGACTTTTTATGCGATATTACTGCCTTACCAATCACTAGTTCAGACAACACTCTAATACAACTCAATCAAAGGGTTATAGCCAGACAAGACCAAGCTGATATCTTCATGAAAAACATTGATAACAAACTAGATCAGTTTGCATAGCGTCTTGACACTAGACCCCGAGGAACCCTTCCAAGCAACACCATTCACAACCCACACGTAGAAGAGGCCAAACAAGTAACCTCTAAAGACCCATAGGTGGCACCGAGCCAACCTAGTACTCCTTCTTCGGTGAAGGAAGAAACTCCTATCCCAAAGACAGTCGAAACCACTTCTACCCCAACTCCTAAAAGAGAAGTGAGAATCCCATTCCCTAATCGTCTTAAGCAAAGGTACAAGGTTAATTCCTTCAAACTTGATGCTAAATTCTTAGACACCGTGTCTAGAATCCCTACCAGCGTCAAGAACATTAGGTGAATGCTTTCCACCAAAGATAAGATACCTGACATATCTACTATCCCTCTGAACGCGGAATGTTCAGCCATCCTAAGTAACCTGCCCAAAAAACTAGGAGATACTGGTCGTTTTACCTTACCCTGTTCTATCTATCAGTCAGGCATGATTCGCTCCTTGGCCGATCTTGGAGCCAACATGAATCTCATGCCTTACTCTTTATACGTCAGATTAGAATTAGGAAATCTTAAGCCTATAAAGATGAGCATGCAACTTGCCAATCAATCGATCCAATATCCACGAGGAATAGCCGAAAATATAATGGTTAAGGTTGATAAATTCTTTTTTCCCACTAACTTTGTTGTGAAGGATATACAGGAAGATATCAATATACCAATCATCATAGGCAGGCCTTTCATGAACACTGCCCGCGCTATCATTGATGTATACTCGCAGACTATAAGCCTTCGAGCCAACGGAGTGTATGTATCCTTCCAAGTTGATCAGGCTGATAGTTCTCATCTAGAGCATGCTGAGATATACACAATATCCACTGGTAGAGTCACATCCGATAATGATACATCCGAGTCAAATCCTTCAGACACATATGTACCCGATGACCAAACCTGTCTCATCTCATCAACGGAAGAATCTGAATCCGAGATAGAAGAGATGGAAGACTCAGAGTCAGAAGCCAATGAGATGGAAGAATCTGAAGAGGAGCAAGAAGAGGATGAGCCAAAAAAAGAAGAGCAAGAGGAGGATGTTTATCAATCCACACCACCCTATGAATACTTCCCCAATTCTCAGCATCCGACAGAAGAGATCATGCAGCTTGAGTATATTCCAATCACTCTGTCAGATGATGATTCAAATGAAGGCCAACCGATTGATCACTCCTGCCCTAAAGAAAAGGACATTGAAATGGACTCTTCTCATCCTATATCGCAAATCACCGACACGACTCAGCCACCATCCGATACTGTCGAGTTCCCTGATTCTCAGTATACAGACACTCCAGTAATGGAAAGTGACGAGGATGACATCGTCTTTATAGATGTCTCGATAGATGTCCGCTCCATCCACCTTCATGCATCTCTAGTTATTCCTGATCCTCTCGAGATCATCCAGGTTCAGGTCGTCTCTACCCATGAATGGATGATCAGTGCTCTCGAAAGATTTGAGGATGATTTTCGTATGATCATGGCTATCATTAGAGACTTGACTAATGAGTACACTTCGAGACAGAGAGAGTTAATCGAGAAAATCAACGCTGAGTATACGGTCTATCGTGCTAATAACTCTAGGAGTCCTCAATTTCTACAAAACCGCATTCATGCCTACGCTAAAGATCTAGCGAGTAAGCTTCTGCAAAAACACCATATTGATGAGACACCTGCTGCAGACGAGCTAGAGTTCTTCGAGGAACAAAAAGTCATATATGGCAACGTTTATGAAGCCCTAATCAGGTCCGCATTTCCATATTCTAACCAACAGATGAGTTTGCTACATTCTTACAGGTACAATTTGGACTATGCATCTGGGAACCCTGAGGAGGAAGTAGACATTCAGATGATGAATGATCTTAGAGGATTGATGGATTCTATAGCCGATAACGACCATATTGATGATACCTCACCACATAGGTTTTACATCGACTGCACCATTGAACATCACGCCCACAAGATTATCGAGAGGCTCTAATACGTGAGTTTCAACGAAAGGACGTGTGTCATCCCTTCTTCCATCCCAAATGGAACAATGGTCAACACTGCAAACTTTGTCACGGAACGTCTCTCAGAGATCTTTGGCACTGTTCCTCCAGAAGAACCCAGGCATCTATTTCATGATGGTCTACGTGAAGTCTACTACAGAATCTTAAACATCTTTAAGAACTCTGACCTCACGTACTCCAGTCACCAAAACCAGCTTCTCCAGGGTATTCAAGAATCTATCCATACACTAAGAAGAAACCCAGACAATCATGAAGACATACATCTACGCTTCTACGGTTTCATGGATTCTTTAAGGAGAGAACGTCCTGAGCGTGAGGTTGTCAGATCCAATGGGACCCTCATCTTTGATCCAAATGGAGTGATCTCAAAGTCAGTCGATGATATCACCTGGGATCTTCTTCACTTGCAAAGGGTCGCTGAAAAACACTTTGACAGCTTCCCTCTTCATGTGGAAAGGATCCCAACATCACTCAGGTTATCACCCGCCACTTCTTGAGGTTCTATTCAAGGGTCCCACCTTCCAGCACCATTGGCCCTGGAAGTTCCACCACCCACTGATTCTGAAGGAAGGAAAGACGAGATCTCGACTCTAAAAGCAGCGCTTCTCGGGAGGTAACCTGAGTAATAAAACGTGTGTTGATTGTGTGTTAATAAGTGAAGAAAATATCTGAATATCCTTCACACTTGGGTATACCTCAAAAATATTTTTTTTAAAATATTATAAAGTCACAACTCGTCTTTTGCAAAATCACTTTTCTCAGATAAATAGGAAACACTTTTCAAAAATTAGTTCATATGTTTCGAGCATTTGAGGTACTTGCATACTACTTTTATGCATTATGCTCGAACTCGTTTAAAAACATATGTTCTACAAAATGATTTGTAATAGAAAATATCTTTTCATTCTGAGACAATGATTCCTTTTCATTGCAAAAATATGGAGTTAAAAGGTATATCCAACGTGTTCACACTTAAAAGATTGATTCACAAATGATGGTTGAAATGGAAGGCAAGGTTCTCATTTAAGGCAATCCCCCTAAAAGTTGAATAATCCTCATGGAGCTGCTGCAAAAGAAAGACTTTTCTATTTATCGGCACATATTAAGATCTTCAGCTTTTAGCTTCTGGGGAGTTTCTTCATCCTTTCTCTATTTTTATCTCTTTGCATTATTGAGTACCGTTAATTAATAAAAGTAATCTATACCACATCCTAAGCTTATCACTATGTGTGGGATTCCAGCCCAAATTAACACTTGAGAAACATTTTCTTATATGTTTAAACTCTAAGTGTGGGATTTTACTTCCAATAATATCTCCACTAAAGAGAACATTAGGGACAATGTTCCTCTAAGTGTGGGATAGCGGTATAGAATACCTTAGATAGATTTTTGTGTCCAAATAGCAACTCAGAAAATGTTCCTTACTTTAAAAATTGATCAAAAAATTTAAAATTTTTGCATAAAACATAGAAAAACATGAGCTTAACTTCGACAGTAGATAGCTACTCATTCAGTTAGCTCTGCTATTTCTTTGAATTTTAATATTTCTAAGAGGAGCTATTTTAAATATGAGTAAGTTATTTTGGAAAGTAGTGTAAATAAGGTAGAAATTTCTAAAATTAAGAAATGATAATCTTAGGGGCAGCGCATGACTAAGCACATACAACCCATATTAATTAAAGTGAGGTATTTTGAGCCTATATAAGCATTCATTTTAAATGCTTCACTATTCATTTGTTGTGTGTGCCGATGTATGTATTTCTGAATTAGAACTTGCTCCTGGTATGCATTTCGAGACCACATTGGTAGAGTACCGTACGCGGTATAGGTGCAATTAGATGACCTTGACATTCCCTAGGAAATAAACCCATTTTCTCATATCTCTTCAAGCCTAACCCTGCCGATACTCATTTTTAGTATCGATGATCCGCTTAGTAAACCCTGTTGAGCCTTAACCTTTACTTTTCTTGAAAACCCTTTATTAAAACCCCATCCACCTCCATACCCACCAAAATATAATCTTGGAATTTTTAAATTTTTGAAAAATGCTATTTAGATATTCTTTTTGCTTTCACCCAAAAATCATAAATCTTGTGTTTTACTCAAAGTTTCTCGTGTGCGTTTCAATAATCAAAATCTCAAAAAAATCGAAAAAGTCTGAAGGTGTGAAAAATTGACACCAAGTATAATTCGAAATGTCAAAAGATTGAAAAATGAAAGTAAGAAAGGATCTCAAAAGGCAGAAAGAAAAAAAAATCCCTTATAAATTCCTTGGCAAAGAAATTCTAAGCCAAAAATATCTCATAGAAATAAAGCTAAGTGCTTCAAATCTCTCAAAAAAAATACATATCTTCCATGTGTTGATAGAAGTCAAAATAGCTATCTTTTTTTCCTTACCGTTATCCGTTTCCGTTTTCATTAAAAAGCGTATCTAAATAAAAAATTTCATAAGTTTAAAAGTCCTGAGATAAGCATCCCCCTTTTAAAACTAAAAATACCCATTATCCATACCCCTTAACCCTCACTTCACACTACAGCCCGATGAATGTTTTGGGATAATTAGCACCATCCTCACCTAAGTGGTGGAGATTTGATTCTCGATCAAGCCTATGACGACGAATGCTACATGACTGGCTTTTGAGTGAATTCATTTGTTTAGATGATAGGAAACCTGATACACTTCTGAGTGAATTTAGTGACCACCGGTGAGATTTCCTAAGTCATGTGTATGCCAAAGATCACGAGAATCAGAAGCATGCCCAAAGATATTCCTTTCTTATTTCTAGAACAATTATCTTATGTATCTAAATTTTCTGAAACAGGTTACCCATATGAGGAATGGTTGTTCTACGAAATATTTTAATTCACAAAAATTGGACCTAAAACATCCTTTTAAAGTGAGGATAGTTGGAGGACAAGCAATGTCTAAGTGTGAGATATTTGATTTGACGTAAAAAGTCACATTTTTGCGTACATAATTCCCACATTTTTAGCCCCAAAATGGATGAAATCATTCAATATCAATACTTTTTCACCACAATTCACTATTAAGGCTAGAAATAAGGCATTGCTTCAAAAATCAAGTAAAATGGCTAAATAACGTACAAAACAAAGCATAAATGATATGGTCACGTTCTACCATCACTTTTTAGCATATTACCTTGAAATTATTCTTTGATTAGTTCATTATGATCTTCAGGTAATTACAAGCACGTGGATATAAAGAACGCTGAAAACGGATCAAGAATGAAGAAGTTATGGCCAAACGAAGTTCGACCAGTGCACAAGACTTACGATCCAGCACACAAGACCATGGACCAAGGGGATACCACCCCACAGGGGCCATATACACCCCCTAGAGGGCCGTATACCCCCCTTATGGGGCCGTATACCCCCTCTTTGGAGCCGTATACCCCCTGTAGGGGTGGTATACCCCCTCTTCGGTGCCGGATACGCCCCGTTTGCTAACGAATACTCCCTATTTGCTACCGAATACGCCCTATTTGGTGTCGAATACGCCCATTTTGGTGTCGAATTTCATAGCTCGGGGGTGTATTTCAGTGTTAAATTGGGAGCGAGGGTGTTGAGTGTAAAATTGTAAATTGTAAGCCTATAAATAGAGGCTCTCACCTCCTCATTTCAACAACTCACCACACATCAATTCATTCACCACTTTCACACACACTTTCTCTCTATTTTAGGTTAATTAAGTTAGTAGTTAGTTTCTCGTTAATATTTAACGGGACTAACGGAGGGGCTACTTTGTAATATTTGTTGGAGATACTTGGAGGGGTGCTTTTGTAATATTTGAGGCTCTGCTCATTGTATTCTTTCAGCTTATATTTAACTACGCATTTATCACGGTTATCTCTTTCCTTATCTGTTATAATGCATGCTATTGTTATTATGCTAGATTTAGGATTCGTTGCCATGATTAGTGAGTAGTTAGCTTGTGTGTTTGTTGTGATGTAGTTAGCCGCTATAATGGGAGATGATGTTAATTTAAATATATAACTGAAAACTATGTCTGTTTAACTTTTCATCTATGATTATAAACTTTTCATCAAACTATCGCCTTTCCTCCAATAAACATGGTTGAAACCCTAAAAGACAAGGAGTCGCGAACCTTGTTCCGAGGGTAATTAATTATCTGTGTTATCTATGCATGGTCTGATTTCGAAGCTTTGGAAATACCGCTAAACCAAATGTATAGTACAACGTGAATAAATCATGGATTTATTGGGAAATATTAAGTGAGGGCTGGGTTTATATCATAGGTGGGTATGCTTTAATAATTAGTATTCATTCAATTTCATCCAAATGGATCATCAACAATTATATTTTGCAAAAATTCACAATCAACTTGCGTTTTTAGTTAAACCTAATAATGCTAAAGATTTCTGGCAAATTGTTGATTTCCTAAGAAATAGTCACATGTTCTATGCACTCGCTATCAATCCAAAGGTGTACAGAGGATATTTAAATGACTTTTGGGTTAATGCTGCGATTGAAGAAGTTAAGGGGGAGAAACGGATTGTGTTTACCATTCACGACACTCAGATTGTTGTATCTGAAGCATCCATTCGTCAATTACTACAACTTGATGATGCTACAGGTATCTCAGAACTTCATAATACTTATCTTTTTGAAAATATCTCACTGATGGGCTATGAGGGGAAAATGGGAATTTTTACTTTTTATAAAGCTAAGTTTAGCCCACCGTGGAGATTTTTAATTCATGTTATTTAATTGTGTCTATCGTCAAAAAGATGTTCTTTCAATGAGTTTCCAAGCAACATTGCTTATGCACTTGTTTGTTTGGCCACTGGAAGAAGATTCAATTTTTCAAAATTTATTTTTGATGTCATGATTAGAAATTTAGAGCAAAATAAGAAGTTTTTGATGTATCCCAGGTTTGTGCAACTCTTTATTAATGCAAATATTTCAAATTTACCCGATCAAGAGCTTATTTATAGAGTTGTACAACACAAACCAAAAGTTTTTGCTAACATGAGAAGGGAAACTAAGGGGTTTTCTAAGAAGGTAACAACATTGTTTGATACAATGCTTCCTGCACCTTCTGCTATAGAGGAGGTATCACCAACCACCTCTGAACCAATTGTTGCAGAGAATGTAGATATGCCCTCTACTTCTCAACCCACAACAGTTGGTGGCAAGAAAAGAAAACAAGGGAACAAGAAAACCGAACCCACCAAAGCCAAAAGGGCAAAAACACAGGCATCTGAGGCTGCTGCTGCTCAAATGTGTCAGTCACAAATATCACTACAGCTGATGGTCAATGAAGGGGAAAATGACCATTATGGAAGGGCTGCTTCTACTCCTTCTAGCCCACTAGCAGAGGAGGTCAGAAGTAACATCAGTAAGACCCAACCAGAGGCAACACCAAAACATGATTCTCTATTTGGAGATGATTTTGGTGGACCCAATACCAAGAACAAGGGGTCATCTGATGATCATGCTAGGCATGAGTCAGGTGATAATGTTTCCAATGGTTCACCAAGGAAGTCACATTCTAAAGGTGATGAGGATAGATTTCACCCGGAATTGATGGAAGAAATGTTTGAATTTATGTGGGAGTATATGTGGCAAGAGTTGAAGAAGGATAGGGATATCATAGAAAGACATGAGAAGGCTTTGATGACACAAGCTGTGACCATCATGGAACAGAAAAAGGAGATTAGTAAACTGAAAAGGTTGATATCTGGTTTAGATTTGACAGATGAAGGAGATAGGAAAATGTGACACCCAGTCAAAAATGACCCAAATTTCAGTCCAAATTTGAACTTTATTACAAAGTAATACATACTTAAAGTACTGAAGCATACTAGCATTATATATATGAATATATATAATAACGTCAAAACGATTATTTAATAATCGTTTAGACGCAGAAACTCAAAAAGGAAGTTGGCGAAAAACATTTTAAATAATGTATTATTATTGAGAATAATAATTATGTACTCCGTTAAAAATTTAAATACATTTTGGACACGTAAAACTATCCGTATATTTTAAGTAAAATAAAGATACAATTGTATAACTCCGTAAAAATATTTTTATAAAATATTTCAATTAAAAACTTATACGAATCTATTTTTAGAAAATTATCATTTCAAAAGATTATACTGCTTTACGATCGGGTACGCGAACACGGGTCGGAAAATACTCAAATACCTCAATAATTGTGGCCGGTATATACAACCGACCTCAATTATTTCACACACACAACACACACCCATGGCTCCTCTCTATCTCTCTCGATTTCCTTCTCTTTTGGCTCATCATCATCCTCATCAATCAACAACAACAATAGCAACATAAACATCATCATCATCATCTAGCTCCTTGATCATCATCATCATCACCATCGTGTTCGTCATCATCATCCTCACGGTTCCAAATTTTAAATTGTAAGAACACTCACAAACTTCCTTTAATTTGGTGCTTACAATATGTATATAACTTGTATAATGTTGTTATTCAACATAGATAAACGATTATAGCTTGAACCATAGCAAAAACCTAGTGTTGATTCGGACTAAAAATAGAGCAGAACCCGAGCAGGAAACTAACCCGGTCGGTTAGCATAGGCTAGCCGATCGACTAGCTTTAATGAGCCGAACGGCTAGTTGTTGTTGAGCCGAACGGTTTTGCAGTTATCACCCGAACGACTAGGTTTCCATAGCCGAACGGCTAGGTCTTCCATTGCCGAACGGCTGGACCTTTATAGCCGAATGGCTGGAATACTCGAACATAACAGTTTTTGTAAAAATGCCGAAGAATTTCAGGGTAGCTTTTCGATGAAAAATTTACTATAACGGTTTGGGCTAAAAGTCACACGGTCACTCGAAAACGGCCCAATGATCAAGGCTATGTACCATAGCCTAGGCGGTTTTAGGCCTTTCGGGGTCGTCTAGGGGTCGAAAATGACATACTTCAGTTTTCGGACACGTACCAAATTTCGTAACTCATGAAATAAAATGTAATGGATGGGACGAACTTGAGTAAAAACTAAACTTATACGATACAACTTACACACGAAACACATCTACTTTTATAAGTACAACAAATCATGTATAATAATAATAGTTTGGAATTATTATTACAAAACCGTCACCAACGAGCCGTATACCTTTTCACAAACTCAAACACAAACACTTATACGGATGGTTTAGTTAAACATCCACTTACTCGTTATAATCTCACATGTTTAGGACATTAGGAGATTACCATTGGAACAACTCACGTACTTTAGGATTGCTTGCTCTTCAGGTGAGTCTCACAACCCCTTTTCACCGTTTTACGGTTTTGGGGGAGATGCATTACTTGTTTTACTTGAATACATGTATAAATGTATTGATTACTTACTTGTACTTACTGTGTTACAAACTTACAAACAAAAATACTTTACTGGTTTACAAACTTACTGATTACGACTTTACGACCTTTGGGGTTTATTACTTTACGGAGTTACTACTCCATGAACTTACTACTTTACCGATGAACTACTTTACTACTGTACAAACTTAATGACTCACTGTTTTACTACGATACTGATACTTTGCTACTTTACAAACGAAGTGAGCCACTGTTTTACTACGTTACTGATTTACTACTTTGCTACTGTACGAACTTACGAACTTGTTGTTCTACTACGATACTGAATTACTACTTACCGGTATATCAAATTGCATGAGTTTCTGTTTAATCCAATGAAGGCCTCTGAAATCATAGTAGTTGGATCCATATCGGATAAGCGCGAGTTTTAGTATATGGATCCTCAGATGAAGAATTCCACCAATTCCCAGATTCACGAGACGAAGATTCCGACTACCAGAGTGTTGAATTTGACGGTGATTTTGTTGACGTCACTATCGATGAACGCTCTATTCCAAAAACTCCTCTTGCTCCACCAAATTCACCCGTCATCATAGCTGTGAGATTAGAGATTCCCCTCATCGACACTCACGAAGAGATGATTGACCTGATTGATGAAAACGACGATGTACGCATCATTGTGGAGGCTATCAAAGAGTCAACCAATGAATACAACACCGCTTAGAGACACCTGATAAGGCAGATTGAACAAGAATACGATTCATATCTCGCCAACTATGGAGAACCAGTACCACAGACTTTGCTCAGACATATCCAAGAATTCTCCGACTCCCTTCAAGAACAAATCACCAGAGAAGCTCAACAGCCAGAAAGACCAGACTACCCAATGGGAGAAATCGAGTTCTGCAACAACCAAAGGCAAATATACCAAAAAGTATATTGTGCCTTGGCCGGATCAGCTTTTCCCTACTCATCCAGTCAAAAGGCTACACTAGCATCAATGAGGACCCATCTTGAAAGAGCTACTGGAAATCCACAGAATTATGCTGACATAAGAATGGTAGGAAATCTTAGAACCCTTCTAGATCTCATCGAAACTGGAGAACATCTTACAACTCCAGAAAACTTCAGGATCATCATTCACTTCACCATTGTTCATCACGTTGAACTAATAGTTGATGAGCTAAATCAAGCAACATTTGAAGAAAACACTCGTGACATTCCAACACGATATTGGGACATGTCACCAGTCAACTTAGCATCCTATGTAATAGATCGACTACGTGGAATGTACGAGGAAGAAGACATAGAAATTGATGCTTACCGCAACGGATATCGCAAAATATTCAGCAAGTTAATCTACGTCTTCACGGACTCAGATTTTCCCTTCGACCGTGAGCAACATCAACTCATCAGACAAGTATGCCAAGCAACCCGATCTTTTGGAGGAGACCCTTTAGCTGAAGACTTTCAAGAAGTGAAGACTCAATTCATGGCTTTGATCACCTCAATAGGCAGAAACCACCCACAACGTGAAATTGTTCGAACTCACACCTGCACTCGAATTGACCCTAACTGACCAGTCACAAGGGCAGTTCGATACATCAGCTATGGGTTGGCAATCCTCGACAGACTGGCCACTGATCACTTCAAGAGCATCAGGATGGAATCCACCACTCTGCCAACTCTCATTGCCGACATGATAGAGCAATTCCTGCGATACTTTCCTCCACGTTACAGCTTACCTAGGAACCATAGTGACCACTCCAGTACCACAGACACATCCAGCATCATCTGAAGAAGAAAGTACTAAGTCGAGCTCTCGATTTTAAAAGAGCGCTTCTCGGGAGGCAACCCGTGTTTTTAGATTTCTACAATTTTACTTTCCAAGAAGTGATGAAATCTCCGACTATCTTTCACACTCGGATCAAACAAAGCATGCTCCAGCCTGCAAGGAAGCATCAACACCAGAAGAAAAGTATATCCGACGTGTTCACACCTACGAGACCAATCACAAGAAGACTTGATCAAGACTGCACCAAGGAAGACGAAATCCGGCACATGCACCAAAGGAACACTGCAACCACCGGGGAGTACTTCTATACCGTATTTTTCATTCGTTTTAAATATACCATATCCAATATGTTTATCACTAAGTGTGGGATTCAAACCCTACACACACTAAAAGAATGCACCTTAGATGTTTAAAACCCTAAGTGTGGCATTTTACCCCATTCAAAGCTTAGTATAACATCGAGGACGATGTTTCTTTAAGTGTGGGATAGCAGTAGTTGCACTACTGTCAAATGGATAATGGTATATGCTTGATTCTAAAATCGTTGCTCTTTATAAGACCATCTTTCTCCAAAAAGTAAACAAAATTTTCAAAAATGTGTTGAAAATGAAAAATTTTAGACAAAGAATGATTTACTTTGGGAAAAAGGATAATTAAAATACAAATTCTTTTGAAAAATTAGTTTTGTAATCCCATAAAGAGCATCGCATGACTAGGCACACAACAACCCAACTTTCGATTCGTGAGGTATCTTAAGCCATAGAAAAAGCATTCATTTTTAATGCTTCACTTTTTCGATTCTTGAGTGTGCCGATGTATGCGTTTAGAATCAGAATTTGCTCCTGTTATGCATTTCAAATCCAGATTGGTCAGTGAAAAAGAGATCGAATCACATCATTCTTAAACCCAGTCGTACACCCATACTCCCAAGGAAAAATAGATACGTTACCCCTCACCTACTCAAAAGCATCCTTCAAGCTTCATAAAAAGTTTCAAAGATGAACGAAGAGAAATCGCAAGGGGTTGACGTCGAAAAAACAAAAATATCCGAAGAAAAAGGAATTCAATAGGAGAAAAAGACTCGTTCCGCAAATGTCAAAAGGCGTCAATCCCCCAAAAATCTCAACTTCGACAAAAAGAAAATCAAAAACCCAACAAAAACCCCCTCTCATACCACCAACCTTTCACTCAAAAAAAAAACCTTACATTCCCTCTCCTTGAATGATTGTGGCTAGATCGACTTCACACTCACCAAAGAGGTAACGATTTGATTCTCGATCAAGCCTATGACGATAAACGATACATGACTGGCGTTCTGAGTGATTGATAATATTAGAATAGGAAACCTTAAATACTTTGAGTGATTTGAGTGACCACCTTGAGAGGATCGCCTAGTCATGTATCCAAGATCAAATTTCACAAGTATGCTCCTAAAGATTACAATCCTTCCTTTCCCAAGAACAAGTATTTTACTTTCCCAAAACCCCTTAGTGAAAAGTTCCACCTTAAAATTATTTTAACCATGTTGAAAATCGAGTTTGCTTGAGGACAAGCAAAGTTCTAAGTGTGGGATACCTGATATCGCGTAAAAAGTCACGTTTTTACTACCGATATCTCTCTCATTATGGAACGATTCTTGGCACTTTAACTCAAAAACATTACAAATCAATAGTATTATGCAAAGATGGTCAAAACAAGGTTGCACGATGAAAATCAAGCGAAACGGATGAAAAAAGAAGATTCCACGCACGTTTGAAGATTCAAGACATCAAAACGAGATTTCAAGACAAAAGAGCCCATCACCAACATCTATTTGACCCGAGATGTTCATTTTCAAATTACGAATCCAACAGAAGAAGAATCAACTAAAACGGACAAAGAACGAAGATTCTACGCACTAAGGAAGATCCAAACGATTCGTACGACACATCTAAAGTTCAGAGACATATTTTTGGGATTTCTTTTCATCAAAAGCTTCGTTTTCAAATTACGAATAAAATGCAAAAAGAATCAACGCAAACGGACGCATAACGAAGAAAACACCCACGAATCGAGAAACGAAGCAACTGGCAGCGGATTGGTGCAGTTAGCAGCCAGCCGCCGCCGGCCACCACCTGGCCGCCGAAGGCTTCCACCTGGCCACCGCCGGCTGCCAACACCCTGCACGGATTGCGCTTTTTTGTCCTTCTCGTACATGGTGCCACTACCTTTTTCACCTTTTCGTACCTGGTGCCACCGCCTTTTTCACCTTTTCGTACCCGGTGCCATTACCTTTTCCACCTTTTGCTAATGTGTGCTTCCATTTACTAAAATGCACCAAAACTCCTCTATAAATAGGAGGCATGAGGCTCATTTGAAAAACACACCAAGGGCACTAGGATACTTACATACCTAGGCACTTTCATACTTCCTTCTAGCTTTTCTTTCTTTATTTATTTTAAATTAGTATTAGGCTTGTTGAAATAGAAGCAAGGAACGTGCTTGTAATCCTTGGTGAGGAACGCATTTGTAATCGTTGGTGTACGCTTGGAGAAACTCTTATTAATTCAAGTCTACTCCTTCTGGCATATTAATCTCGGTTATTTCTATCCTTATCTATCTTGATTAAATATGTATACTTTAATTATGCTAGAGATAGTTTATGCCATGATTAGCGAGTAGATTACTATTGTATTTGTTGTGATGTAGTTAGCATATATAATTGTTGGATGACTTTAAATATGCCGTGACATAATATGACGGTCCCTATTCGACTGTTTACTCGGTATAGTGCTGGAAATGCTTTTAAGCAAAGTACATACGTATGGAAGCCGGTAACGACCGAAGGTAGTTGTATTATGGATCGACATTATAAAATGGAAACTTTATGAACGGACTTATCTTATGATTTTAAACCTAAAACTTACATTCGCCTTTCGATTAACAACCGTGATTGTAACCTTGTAAAGAGGAGTCGCGAACCTTACTACTTGGTCATTAGTTATCTGTGTAAAACTATGGCTTCGATTGTAACATTATGCGAGCATCATAAAATGCAATGTGATTACGTGGATTTGCCATGAGTACTGTACACTTGAAATCACAATGTACTTATCATGTAAACATCGTGAAGCAATTGAATCCACAATGGAAACATCGGTAAATGATTAAATACATTGTGGACTACCATAGCATTTTCTGACATGGTCTGGGTTTAACTTTATGCAAAAAGCCGTCAGCATTTTATTTACATTTTTAATTAGATTAGTTTAGATTAGATTAGGTAGGCTATAGGCTAAATAACCATTTACAAAAACTTAGGGATTTGTTAATTGTATTGAGAAAGGCAAGTTTAAAATCCAACTTAAATCGATACTTTTCCTTAACCTATGAAATATAAAGTAAGGTACGCAAGAAACCTCAACACTTCCCTTCACTTACCATGCTTAAACTTCATTAATAGGAATTGATCAACTAAGTCCAAACATATTTGCTAAGTTAATTGTTTGCTAAATTTATAGTCTTTATGGTATTAAGAACGGTTAGACTTGTTGTAGACTTGCTACTCTATTCCTACGCCCACGAGTAAATGTGCTCAATAACAAGGGCCACTGACTCCCTCACAGGAGAGTGTGGAGAGTTGAGCACTGTCTGTCTGATCAGAATCATGACACCGTGGTTCCTCGTGACATATTAGTTGATAAACGACTAATAGGGAACCTATCGGTTATACCATAAACTACCAAGTCTAGTGAACATTCCAAATTTAGTAAACGTTTTCCCTATAAGTCATCGTCCCACATTATAAGCTAACGAACTCACAACAAATACTCCTTTTATTATCTGATTTACAATTATCTTTTATTCGCTTTAATTAGTTTACTTAATTAACTGAACCAAAAACCCCCAACGCACTCTTTTAACCTTTACTAGAAAAGAAAGATTGATTGGATCACTTCTGTTTCAATTCAGTTTCTCTTTAAGAACGACTCTAGGTCATAATTACCATCTACTAACCTTTTGGTTCAGTATCAGTAAGTCACACTTAGACCCTAGCAAATACAAATTTAAAACAAACCGATTGCGGTCCAAGCTTCGTCTTCATACGGATGCTTCGGCACCCATCACTCCTCTTCTTCCATTTCTTCTTCTTCCATGTCGGAAGTAGTGGCCTCGTCAGACATCCGTGTTTCTGGTTCAGAATCATCATCCGAAGTAACTCTGCCTGTAGAAATCATACATATCTCTGCATGCTCAGTTAAAGCCTGGTCAGTCTGAACAATCTTGAAAGTGATAGTCTCTCCGTGAGATCTAAGACTGATAGTCTGTGAGTAAACATCGATGATAGTATGCGCGGTGTTCAAGAATGGTCTTCCTAAGATGATAGGGATATGCACATCCTCCTGAATGTCCATCACTACAAAGTTTGTGGGATATAAGAATTTATCTACCTTAACCATGATATTCTCTGCTATTCCCGTATGGTATCTAATGGATTTGTCAGCTAGCTGGACGCTCATCTTGGTAGGCTTAAGGGGTCCTAATTCCAGTCTCGTGTAAAGTGAATAAGGCATAAGATTGATACTGGCTCCTAGGTCGGCTAGAGAGTGTATCATGCTCGAGTGATAGATTGAACATGGAAGAGTGAATCGTCCTGTATCTCCTAATTTCTCAGGTAAAGAATTCTTAATGATTGTTGAACATTCCGCGTTCAGTGGGACATTGGGTACTTCGGGTACCTTGTCCTTGGTAGACATGAGTTTAAGGATGTATTTTGAACTGGAAGGGGTTCTGGACACGGTGTCCATGAACTTTCCATCGATTCGGAAGGTGTTAGCCTTGTAGGCTTTCCCTAGATGGCTAGGAAACGGAATTCGTACTTCCTATGGTGGTGTAGGGACAGACGTGGTTTCGACTGTCGGTGGGATAGGAGAGTGGAAGGTTGTCCTGGTGCCTACTTCTTGTCTGTAGTACTCATCAATGTATCCTCTTCTACGTGGGGGTTTTGTACCGTGTTACTAGGAAGATTACCCTGAGGCCTAGAGTCAAGACGTTGGGCTAGTTGTCCAATCTGGGCCTCAAGATTTTTGAGAAGGGCCAGTTGGTTCGTAAGGTATAGGTCAGTTTGATCTTGCCTAGCGCTAGTCTTTTGGTTGAACTGGTGTTGGCCTTGGATGAATTTGGTGAGGGTGTCATCTGTACTAGTAATGGGCACAAGGGTTTTGTTAGGTTCATTCGGTTGAGTTGTGTCGGGTGCAGTCAATGACAGTGGTTGGTTGTAGGTGAGTTAGGGTTGTTGTGGGTACCTAGGTTGGTAGTTAGGATGAAATGGTGGTTGGTTCCTAGGTGGGTATTGAATGCCTCTAGTCATAGGGGGAGAGGTTCGAGCAAAACCAGATGGATTTTGAGGGCGAGCTGGAAACTAAGCGTAGTAAATCGTGTCGTCAGCAGGATCCTCGTACTCAACCTGATAAGCAGCAGTAGGAAGGTTGGCACAGTTCTGGCATTCTTGAACTTGATGGACGTGCTGGTATGGTTTCTTCATTTTGCCGATCTGTTTCATCAGGGTTTCGATCTTCTCTGTCAAGAACTTGATAGCTTCAGCCTGGATTAGGTTGGATGCGACAAGCGGTGCTGATGATGAGGAATGCTCACCAGAGTTCCAATCATGATGGTGCATCATCATATTTTCGATCAGGTTTCACGCCTCTTCATGAGTTAACTGCATGAAGTTTCCTTGAGCAGCAGCGTCAAGATTGATGCGGTGGTTTGGAACAAGACCATTGTAAAACGTTCATAGCTGGCTGGTTTTCTCAATTAGGTAGTTAGGACATTTGTTTAGGAGACTCTTGATTCTCTCCCATGCCGTATAGATAGATTCATCATAAGCTTGGTGGAAGTTCATGATGTCATTCTTACATTTGGTTTGTTTGGTCAGAGGGAAGTACTTAGTTAAAAACTTAGAACCCATCTCCGCCCAAGAGGAGATAGAGCCGTTCTCTAATCTCTCAAACCAAGTTAAGGCATGGTGAGTAAGAGTATAGGGGAACAGGTATAGGCGGACTATGTCCTGATCAACCCCATTCTGTTTATAAGAGTTGGTGGTTTGAATGAATCGGTTTATGTGGGTGTTGGGGTCTTCGTTGGGTAATCCATGGAATTGGCAGAATTCCTTGATTAGCTGAACGATATGGTGCTTAAGTTCGAAAGACGCGTCATCGATAACTGGATAGTTGATAGGTCCACCTTGTCCTTCGATTAGCGGTTTGGTGCCGTCGGCGAGTGTGACACGTGCAGCCATCTGTTGTCAGGTGCGTTTTTCTTTGCGAGCGGTTTGGATAATCGACTCAGGATCGGGTACGAAAATGAGAGGTTCAGATCCGGATGATCTAGTCGAATATCGTTGTGGTTTGTGGAAAGGAATTTTCATCTAGAATAAGGAAAGAAAAGTAAAACTAAACTACAGATATTTACTAGAAAGAAAAATTTATCTAGAACATCTTTGGATCTTACAACTGATCTCCCTGGCATCGGTGCCAAAAACTTGATGCCGCCAGAAGCGTCAGGTCGTAAATTTCTCTCCTTGTGAAGGGGGAGAACCGTCCTCGTCATCAAAGGACTAACCCAACAATACCGGGCTGCGCATCAGGGAGATTTTAAAATTTGTAAGTGCGGGGCCTAAGTATACTTAAAACTATAGGGGTATAGTAGTAAGTATGACCTAGGGTCGTTCTATATACCAGTTGTATTATGAAACGTTGAGGTTGGAGATGATTTATCTAACTAGTAATGGTTTAAACATATTTTTGGAGGTTTGTTTTTGGTTTTTATACTTAGGCGGAAAATTTAAATAAAGCAAATTAAAATATGGGTAGTTAGCAGATAATCTAGAGGAGGTGTTTGATATGACTTCGGCAGCTTTCTTAACTGGGATGATGTTTGATTTATAAAATGATCTTAAAAGATTTGTATTTCGTAAATTTCAAGTATTAGTGGAGTAAGCACTAGTTCCCTACTGATAGATTCCTTGATCAGTATGTCACTGAGTAACTAGGCTATCGTAATTCTGATCGGAGTAGTTTATCCAGCCATACAACACTAACCGATGAAGTTATAGTCACCCTTATATGGAAATGAATCTTGGGTGCATGAATACGACGACAAACCAATCTCGATGTCCGACCGTTCTTAACCCCACAAGAATACTTTAGTCTAAACAAAACATTTAAGTTCAAGATCTGGTTTTGTATCTGTTGATCACTCTCTATAGATGGGTTTGTAAAGTCTAGGTATAATGATTTACACAGTAGGTGACTACGACTCTTCCCGTGGGTATACCAAGTTCTTAGCCGCATTACGGTACCTTCTTTGCTTTAACCCCTAGACTTGTTTAACTAAGTTTGTATTTAAGCACAATAATTATCCATCTATGATATAAACCAGCCCTTACTTTAAAATCCTAATAAATCCCTAATTTATTAACAGTGTAATATTTGCGTTCAATGAGAAAACATTATTTCCACAGTCACTGTGTACTTTTCTTTCTAATGGGAAAGCATTATTTCCACAGTTCCGGTGTACTTTGCATTCAGTTTAAAAAAACATTGTTCCATAATCACATTATACTTTGCGTTCAATAGTGAAAGCATAATTTCCATGCTGATGATGTACTTACTGTTCGGTTTAGAAAACAATGTTTACACTATTTATAAATCATACCATGTTTTAGACACAGATAACTAAGCACCTTTGGATAGGATTTGCGACGTCCTATCATTAAGGCCATAATCACGTTTACTGGTCGAAAGGATTAAGTTTAATTGAGTTTTAAAATCATAGATAGAAAGTGAATCAACAACTATAGATTAACATTAATCAACAACACGGATTGTGCCCACGACTTTCATAGCTTCCACGTTCCGTACTCCACAAATTCATGATGTTTCCGGCGCTATACAAATGAAAGACGTATAACGTTACCTCCGTTGTTTTCAAAATGACATCATCCCAATTAATACGACTAATTACGTCATAGCAAACACGCAATAATACTACTCGCTAAACATGGTAAACGATCCTAAATCTAGCATGACAACAGTAATAACAATCATCATAATAAAAATAGATAAAGGATAGATATAACCAGAGTAACAACGTAGCTGAATATAACGTGAATGAATACAAACGGAACTCCGAGTATCCTCCAAGCAATATTACAATATTACCCCGCTACTCGTCCGGTTAATATAGTGACTAACTAGCCACTAACTACGAAAAATAAAAATCTAATCTAGAGAGAGTAGTGAGTGAATGGTGAAGTGTGTGTATGATAGAAAAATTGAGAGTGTGTTGAATGAGGTGATTTGATCCCATATATATACTAGTTTCTCAGCCGTATTCCTCAGCCGTATTTCCACCTTCAAAATCTCGGCCGTATTTCCCAACCGTATCAAGATCCTACCTTGTACGGGCAAAACATCGAATACGGGAGAGATTGGCCATATACGGGAGAGAATGGGGGTGATACGGAAGAGACCCAACCGTATACGGGCAAGACAGGTCGTATATGTGACACCCGCCAAGTTAGGGCTAGTAATTAGTGCCTAATCAATTGTTAATACATGTAATTAGTTATGTTTAAGGATAATTGATGCATAGAAAAATATATTGATGAATATATACAAGTATGCGATTTGATTAAATCGTACAAGTTTCAAATCGAATGTAATTCGATTCAATTAATACGGACGTTGGTGAACAATTTTATTAAATAATATGACATTATTTAATAACTCTATTTTATCAAAAATATTATTTAGATAATATTTCAACTCAAATTCGTATCGTACAAACAACATTTACGCGATTAAAATAATAAATGCACGAACAATCAAAACAATAATAAGTTATATTTTATAACTCAAGTAAAAGTATTTCATGAAATATTTCAACAAAAACATTAATAAATATTCGTATTTTAAAATAATTATTTAAACGATTAAACGATCGGGGAAACGAACACCTCACGGAGCGCAAACGCGAGGGTTAAAAATTTGGGAGATTCCCTCCCCTATTCCCCCTAAAAATCTGCCATTTCCCCCCTCCCCACCCTCATTTTCATCAACTCACTCTCTCTCTTCCATCTTCCTTCTATCTTTTCCCTCTAAAACAAACCACACCACCACCACCACCTTAAGTCATCAAATAACACCACCAAACTCACTCGAATCACATTGCTCTTTTGAAGAAAAACAACCACGACGTCACGATCTACATTTCCGTCTTTTCGGATTTCTCCGGCGTTAAGTTTGGAAGTTTCAGACAAATCTCGAAACCCTTCGATTTCATATGTTTTCAATTTTTTTTGTTTCTCCATGCTTAAAATGTCCATACATGGGTTGGGTAAAAGTTTCAAGTCAAACGGAAACCGAAAATACATTTTCGGCTCAAATTCCGGCCAACAGCCCGTTATGTCACAGAGGCTCCAGTCCACATGCGACACAAGCTCTTATATCGCAAAATCATGTCCTATGTCGCATATAGAGACACAAGTCTCTATGTCGCACCACATCACGGATGTCACATGTAGCGACACAAATGTCTATGTCGCAATACTTTCGGATGTCGCATATAGCGACACAAAACACTATGTCGTATAACTCATTCCCGTCGCACCTAGCGACACAATACCTTATGTCGCATTAAAATGCGGATGTCGTACATAGTGACACAAAGACCTATGTTGCAGTCCTACCCTGCGACACATTAACCTATGTCGCACTTGGTGTCGCATCCAGTGTCGTACAAATCAGAACCTTGAAGATATGGATTTTTACTAAGTGTCAAACTTATGTAACTCCAAACACTTATAGGATACGACTTTTTAAACACATCGGGATACGTTTTTGAATATGAACACTTCGAAATCATAATAATAATAATGAGATTATTATTACAACCAATCACCAACGGGTCGTACACGTTTTCAAAACATAAGCAAATCAACCAAGTCGTAGTAACTTGGACAAGTTAAACAACCAAATCGTAGTAATTTGGATAATTTAATCAACCAAATCGTAGTAATTTGGACATTCTAGTTGGACGAACAACTACAAAGGTAGTCTTTCGATATACCTACTCATGTTTATAACCATCATGCTTCTTGGACACCCTCAGGTTACAAGTCTTCGGACATCAATTCACAGCTAATCAATTCAAGTTTATTTCGATAAACACTCAAGGATCAGGTGAGTCTCATGGCCCCTATTTTTATTGTTTTCCTCAAGGGTGTGATACATTGCTCGTTTTGTTTTACAATATGAACGCAAGTACAATTACAAATCAAATACTACATGAGTTGTTTTCAACTAATCAATTAAAGCCCTCCACAAACATAGTTTGGTAATACATCTGTAGCGTGAATGTTAGAATATGATATCATATAAGATTGAAAATCCTCGTCCGGGTTAGCACGCACTAACAGGTCAAACGGACGTATTAGCATTTTGGAAAACAAGTGTAGATTATGCATTCAAGTTAAGCTCAGACTATGTGCTCATGGCTGTATAACTTTTATTTTGCTTAATTGCATTTTAAATTCAATTAAATCTTGCGGTTCATACTATATATGTTGATATTCAAACCTGTGAGCTCACCAGCGTTTCGCAGACCAATTTAGCATGTATCATAGGTACACAACAGTAGGTTGGTTGCCCAATCAGGATATTTAATTGAATTATTATATTTTGTATAGAGTAGTTATGTAATTTAAATCTCTCAATTCAAGAACTGAGCTAATGTACACTATATATTGATGTAAACTTTTGTTTAATCAATGAAATTGTAAAACGACGCATATATTTGTCGTTCATTATATCTTTGTGCTTGTGATCATTGATTAATCGCGCCCCGACCCGATTTGGGGGTGCGACAGATTGGTATCAGAGTCTAAAGTTATAGTGAACTAGGTTGCATTTAGTGGGCCTAGACTATGACCGTTAGGCAGTATTCCTTATTAAGTGTGATTAGGTTCAGTGACTACATTGTTTTGGTTTAATTTAACATACCCTGATCAACTATGTACAATTAAAAGAATATGATGTGAGATCTGAAAGGAGTCATGACAGAACAGGATACACTAGTTGACTCTGACCTCGAGAGAACCGGGACTCAAACATATATGTGTTAGACACTTTAGGCTATTAATTGATATATATATATATATATACACACACACACACACATAGATAGGCTTCGCTCTAGCTCAATATCTTAGGCTATATTATATATGTATTATATGGATACAAGCCTCATTCTTTCTAACGATTTGTCTGAGAATGGCAAACACACCACCCAATTCGTCAAGCTCTCATCCGTATGGATCAAGAAACCCAAGGGTGGCTAGGAGGAACACCAGGTTACCTCGAGCTGACCCATACCCCACTCACTTCACTTTGTCGGACTTAGCCACTAGGCTATACCGTCACGAGCAACGACTTAATACTATGGATATCTAACTCCAAGAAACCAACGAAAAATGGAGACTTACATCACTCTAACATATCAATCAAGTCTCCGAAGATCATGAGAATACCGTCAACAACATGGACACCTTTGACAACCGTCTGGGTGAAACCATCGAAACTATGGAGGTTGTCCACAACCAAGTGGTTGGCAACCGAAATGAAATCTCCATCCTACAATCAAGGCTAAATCAGTGTGAGACACGTCTAAGGGAAACCGAAGCACCCTCCGAATGGTTAGCAGACTTGCAGAATCTATGGACCATCTCACCGCACTACTACCACAACTCAATCTACGTTAGGATTAGCTTAGGCTGAATCCGTACTTTATTATGTTTTCGTAGGACCTATGTAATTTGATTGGATGTAATAATTCCCGGCACTTTTGTAAAACTTCTAAGTCTACAACTTTAGGAACTCCTAACTAGAAATTGTCTGTAATCATTCGACTTCGTATTATGAATTGACAATTTCTCCCATTATTTCTACATTGTGAATTTTTACCCTGTGATGTTGTATATTACCACTTTTATATATATACATCAATCGTACTTATCATTCTGGTACCACCTCTGATGTACCTTTTGTTTCTCTCTTGAAGAATCATGCCGCCGAAGAAGAAAAGTTACAGTGATGTCGAACTTGCTGCTATCGTATCTCGAGCAGTGGCCAATACTTTGGCTGCTCGGGATTCACCTCGAAACTCTCGAAGTAATGATGAAACCCCAGTCAATACCCCTATTATCAAACCTTTCTCTTACAAGGATTTTCTTAGTTGAAAACCGCTTTACTTCAATGGCACGAAAGGTGCTATTGGCCTAATCCGTCTTCAACCTTTGCAACTGCACTGAGGATAACAAAGTCAAGTTTGCTACCTACACCTTTCAGGAAGGTGCACTTACGTGGTGGAATACCCACACAAACTCTGTGGGCATCGAGATAGCAAACCAACTTCCTTGGGCTGAACTGAAGAAAAAGCTTAGGAAAAATATTGTCCCGAAGAAGAACTGCACCGTCTGGAGGAAGAATTTTGGCACCTGACAGTGCAGGGAACTGACATTGCTGGATATACCACCAAATTCCAGCAATTCGCATTGTTATGTACGGGTTTGGTTGATCCGGAGGAGAAATGCATCAAAAGATATATCTGCGGCCTCCCGGAGAATATCCAAGGGAACGTCGCCTCATCCAAACCAACCACCGTTGAAAGTACAATCCGGTTGGCACATGAACTCATGGCCATGGTTGTCAGCTGTGAGACATCCAACACATCTTCCTCCAACAACAACAAACAAAAATCATCCGAACCCCACAACAACCGGAACAAGAAATCCAATGCCATCCAAGTTTACAACACAAATTCTGAACCCAAGCGTGGATACACCGAGGACAGGCCATACTGCTCCAAGTGTAACTACCACCACGAAGGTCCATGCAATACTCTCTGCAACAACTGTAGTAGGTACGGGCACTTGACCCGAGATTACCGAGCCCCCAAATCCAACAACAACACCTCTCACAACAATGCCAGTCAACCCAAATCCTGCTTTGGGTGTGGGGAAGCGGGACACTTCAGAAATGAATGTCTTAAAAACAAGAACAAGGGCAACAACAACAACGCAAGGGGAAGAGCGTTCGTAATCAACTCCAGGGATGTCCATCTGGACCCGAATGTGGTCACGGCTATGTTCCTCCTCAACAACTTATCTGCTTCTATTTTGTTTGATACTGGTGCCGATAGAAGCTTTATTTCTTAATATTTTTGCCCCTTCTTGATATCACACCTATTGCTTTAGATGTTAAGTACACTGTAGAACTTGAAAATGGTAAACTCATAGAAACCGATAGAGTGATACCTATTTGCACCTTAAACCTAGCCGACGAGACCTTCTCAATCGACCTTATGCCTGTTGAAATCGAAAGTTTTTACGTCATCGTTAGTATGGACTGGTTATCCAAGCATCGCGCCAAAATTATTTGTTATGATAAAATCGTTCGTATTTCTCTCACCGTCGGTAGAACCTTGGTCATACAGGGGGAGACCGGTGGGACGAGACTCAACATCATCTCTTGTTTGAAAACCCGCAAATTTCTAAGAAAAGGTTATCCAGCAATCCTCGCACACATCATGGAGAAAAAGTTAGAGGAGAAACGACTTGAGGATGTGCCCATCGTTTGAGACTTTCCAGAAGTCTTTCCCAAAGAACTACCTGGTCTACCACCACCAAGACAGGTTGAGTTCTCAATCGACCTCGTGTCAGGTGCCGCACCTATGGCCTGAGCACCATACCGCTTAGCCCCATCCGAACTTCAGGAGTTGTCCAACCAATTACAGGAACTCCTGGAAAGAGGATTCATTAGGCTGAGTTCTTCACCTTGGGGAGCTCTGGTGCTATTTGTCAAAAAGAAATACGGTTCTTTCTGAATGTGTATCGACTACCGAGAGTTGAACAAGCTAACTGTCAAGAACCGGTATCCACTTCCTCGTATTAATGACCTATTTGATCAACTACAAGGGTCGAGTTTTTATTTAAAGATCGATCTCCGGTCAGGTTATCACCAACTACGTGTTCACGAGTCTGATATTCCAAAAACCGCTTTCAGAACGCTGTATGAGCATTTTGAATTTCAAGTGATGCCATTCGGTCTAACCAACGCACCAGCCGTATTCATGGATCTTATGAATTGGGTGTGCAAGCCATATCTCTACATGTTTGTCATTGTCTTCATTGATGACATTCTCATCTACTCGCGCAACGAACAAGAACACGCGCAACATCTCAAAACCATCCTAGAGCTACTTTTACACGAAGAGCTTTACGCTAAATTCTCTAAGTGAGTTCTGGATACAAACTATTCAATTCCTTGGATATGTCATCGATAGTCAAGGAATCCATGTTGACCCATCGAAAATCGAGGTTGTCAAGTGCTGGCAAGCACCAACAACTCCAACCAAAGTATGTCAATTCTTGGGTCTTGCTGGGTACTATCGGCGATTCATCAAAAATTTCTCGAAAATAGCTCAACCACTCACGACACTGACTCAGAAATATAAAAAGTTCGACTGGACTGATAAACAAGAGACAACATTCCAACTCCTGAAACAGAAGCTCTACAGTGCTCCTATTCTATCATTACCCAAAGGCACTGATGACTTCGTGGTGTACTTCGATGCTTCTCATCAAGGTCTCGGTTGCGTGTTGATGCAACGAGACAAAGTCATTGCTTACGCTTCGCGACAGCTCAAAATTCATGAAAAGAATACACCACTCACGATCTCGCGCTTGGGGCTGTCATCTTTGCCCTCAAAATTTAAAGACATTACCTCTACGGCACTAAGTGCACAATCTTTACCGACCACAAAAGTCTCCAACACATATTCGATCAGAAGGATCTCAACGTGAGGCAACGTCGGTGGGTCGAGTTGCTTACCGATTACGATTGTGAGATCAAATACCATCCAGGTAAGGAAAATGTTGTTGTCGATGCCCTCAGTCGAAAGGAACGATCGAAACCACTCCGAGTCCGAGCCCTCGGTATGACTATTCACAACGATCTAAACATTCAGATCCTCACTGCTCAACTCGAAGCTCTAAAACCCGATAATATCAAAAATGAAGCCTTGCGAGGCATGGATAAAAAATTTGAAATCAAACCTAACGGAGTTAGGTACCTCTCTAACCGAATCTGGTTACCCAGTTTTGGAGAACTACGAGACTTGGTGATGGATGAAGCTCAGAAGTCCAAATATTCTATTCACCCGGGGTCCGATAAAATGTACCACGACACCAAGGAATTTTATTGGTGGCCGAATATGAAAGCTGAAATCGCCACATACGTTAGCAAGTGTCTTACTTGCTCAAAAGCCAAAGCTGCGTATCAGAAACCTTCTGGTTTACTCTAACAGCCCAGCATTCCTGAATGGACATGGGAACAAATTGCCATAGATTTCATAACCAAACTATCCAAGTCATCGAGTAGTTGCGATACCATTTGGGTGATCGTCGATCGTCTCACAAAATCTGCCCATTTCCTTCCGATCAAGGAAACCGATAAAATGGAACGCCTTACGCGAATCTACATCAAAGAAATTATTTCTCGACACGGTGTTCGAATCTCGATTATCTCAGATAGGGATAGTCGTTTCACATCTCACTTCTGGCAGTCACTTAAAAAATCATTGGGTACCCGTCTTGATATGAGTACCACCTACCATCCTCAAACCGACGGCCAAAGTGAATGAACGATTCAAACAATGGAAGATATGCTACGAGCTTGCGTAGTTGAGTTCAGTGTAAACTGGGAAAAACATGTACCGTTGTGCGAGTTTTCATACAACAACAGTTATCACTCCAGCATTAAAGTTGCACCTTTCGAGGCACTGTACGGTCGTAAGTGTCGCTCACCTATCTGTTGGACCGAAGTGGGAGACAGTCAACTCACTGGTCCTGAGATCATTCACGAAACTACTGAAAAGATCTTCGAAATCCAAAACAAATTCAAAGTCGTACATGATCGTCAGAAAAGTTATGCTGACGTGAGACACAAACCACTCGAGTTCCAGGTTCAGAATCGAGTGCTACTCAAAGTTTCACTTTGGAAAGGTGTTATCCGATTCGGTAAACGCGGGAAATTGAATCCTAGATACATTGGACCATTCGAGATCCTCGAGAGGATAGGTCCAGCGGCATATCGATTGCAGCTGCCACCCGAGCTCAGCAGCGTGCATCCCACTTTTCACATTTCTAACTTGAAAAAATGTCTTTCTGATGAGACACTTATTATCCCGCTCGACAAAATTCGAATCGATGACAAACTTCACTTTGTTGAAGAACCTGCGGAAATCATGGACAGTGAGGTTAAACAACTCAAACAAAGTCGTATTCCCATCGTCAAGGTCAGCTGGAATTCGCGGCGTGGGCAGGATTTCACCTGGGAACGGGAAGACCAAATGCGAGTCAAGTATCCTTAGTTATTTGCTGACGCTACTTCAAACACGACTTCAAGTTAAATTTCGGGATGAAATTCTCCTAACAGGGGGAGAATGTGACACCCGCCAAAATAGGGCTAGTAATTAGTGTCTAATCAATTGTTAATACATATAATTAGTTATGTGTTAGGCTTATTGATGCATCGAAAAATATATTGATGAATATATACAAGTATGCGATTTGATTAAATCGTACAAGTTTCAAATCGAATGCAATTCGATTCAATTAATACGGACGTTGGTGAACAATTTTATTAAATAATATGACATTATTTAATAACTCTATTTTATCCAAAATATTATTTAGATAATATTTCAACTCAAATTCGTATCGTACAAACAACATTTACGCGATTAAAATAATAAACGCACGAACAATCAAAACAAGAATAAATTATATTTTATAACTCAAGTAAAAGTATTTCATGAAATATTTCAACAAAAACATTACTAAATATTCGTATTTTAAAATAATTATTTAAACAATTAAGAGATCGGGAAAACGAACACCGCACGGAGCGCAAACGCGGAGGTTAAAAATTTGGGAGATTCCCTCCCATATTCCCCCCAAAAATCCGCCATTTCCCCCCTCCCCACCCTCATTTTCATCAACTCACTCTCTCTCTTCCATCTTCCTTCTCTCTTTTCTCTCTAAAACAATCCACACCACCACCACCTTATATCATCGAATAACACCACCAAGCTCACTCGAATCACTTTGCTCGTTTAAAGAAAAAGAACCACGACGTCACCATCTATATTTCCTTCTTTTTGGATTTCTCCGTTGTTAAGTTTGTAAGTTTCCAACAAATCTCGAAACCCTTCGATTTCATATGTTTTCACTTGTTTGTTGTTTCTCCATGCTTAAAATGTCCATCCATGGGTTGGGTAAAAGTTTCAAGTCAAACAGAAACCAGAAATCACATTTTCGGCTCAAATTCCGGCCAACAGCCCGTTATGTCGCAGAGGCTCTAGGCCACCTGCGACACAAGAGCTTATGTCGCAAAATCATGTCCTATGTCGCATATAGCGACATATCCTCTATGCCGCACCACATCACGGATGTCGCATATAGCGACACAAATGTCTATGTCGCAATACTTTCGGATGTCGCATATAGCGACACAAAACACTGTCGCAGAACTCATTCCCGTCGCACCTAGCGACACAATACCTTATGTCGCATTAAATTGCGGATGTCGCACATAGTGACACAAAGACCTATGTCGCAGTCCTACCCTGCGACACATTAACCTATGTCGCACTTGGTGTCGCATCCAGTGTCGCACAAATCGAAACCTTGAAAATATGGATTTTTACTAAGTGTCAAACTTATGTAACTCCAAACACTTATACGAAATGACTTTTTAAACACATCGGGATACGTTTTCGAACATGAACTCTTCGAAATCATAATAATAATAATGAGATTATTATTACAACCAATCACCAACGGTCCGTATACGTTTTCAAAACATAATCAAATCAACTAAGTCGTAGTAATTTGGACAAGTTAAACAACCAAATCGTAGTAATTTGGACAACTTAATCAACCAAATCGTAGTAATTTGGACTTTCTAGTTCGACGAACAACTACAAAGGTAGTCTTTCGAGATACCTACTCATGTTTATAACCATCATGCTTCTTGGACACCCTCAGGTTACAAGTCTTCGGACATCAATTCACAGCTAATCAATTCAAGTTTATTTCGATAAACACTCAAGGCTCAGGTGAGTCTCATGGCCCCTATTTTTACTGTTTTCCTCAAGGGTGTGATACATTGCTCGTTTTGTTTTACAATATAAACGCAAGTACAATTACAAATCAAATACTACCTGAGTTGTTTTCAACTATTCAATTAAAGCCCTCCACATACATAGTTTGGTAATACATCTGTAGCGTGAATGTTAGTATATGATATCATATAGGATTGACAATCCTCGTCCTGGTTAGCACCCACTAACTGGTCAAACGGACGTATTAGCAATTAGGAAGATGAGTGTAGATTAGGCACTCATAGGAGGCACCTCCGTTGGGTTTCCTTAATTGGACCTGACATTCAAGTTAAGCTCAGACTATGTGTCACACCCCGCTAAAGCGGAAACACGAGATGTAACAGCACCGGGTAACAACGCACAAGATATAGAAGTAACATCATACATACTTTTAAATAAAAGTAGTACAAACTACAACAAATGCAACCCACGTTTTCAAGAGAGATTACAATAAGTTTCATAAAATTTTCAAAAGAGGGTTATGGTTTTATAATAAAGCAAACTCGTGTGAACATGCATCCATGCTAACGTACTCCGAGAGTGCACCTTACTGTCGTTCTCCTGAAAAGCATGATAAAACAAAAGGGTCAACTATGGTCATAGTTGGTGAGTTCACATGTTTAATGTCACAAACAATTGAACTAAAAGTTTTGTTCATAAGAGACATAAAGAAAAATGATTGGTTGTAATAGTTGCGAATATGAAAGGTAGTATACAAGAGTGTTAATGCAATTGAGGCCACTACTAAACCGATTCAACCGACACATGCCCCAAGCTCCATGTTCTATCGGTAACATGAGTACTGGTGATACTATGCACTCACGACCAGTGTGAGTGAGGAGTGGCTTCCCCCTAAATAGCGCTATCCATACATATCAACGGCTCGTCTGGCTTTCGGACGAGTTAATAATTAGTGTAAATTGTATTTCCGGGGACTTTAGCACGATAGTACTCAAGCATAACAATAGTATATACCAATTCGCATATATAGTATAGCAAAAGTTCAACAAGTTCATAAAGAGTACAACCAATTTAGTTAAAGTTCGAGATCATGCTTTTCACCCCAAAATAATAAACAAGTAAAAAGGGGCCGTGAAAACTCACAATTGAGCGTAAGAGTAAACGATGAATGTAGCGCGCGTGCTTGTCGGGTATGACTCCTATCCAAGACCTATGAACATGAGGTTTCTAATTAGTTTCTAGGTAAATTAGGTTTGATAGGATTGCTTAGCTAAATATTTAGATTACATAGTGCCAAAATGGTTTGTTTGCTTTTGAAGTTTGTTAATGTCCAATAATCATATTAAATATAATAATGATTATACAAGTGTATAATATCTCATGATTGTTAGTGTCTAAAAATCGTAATGTTTTGAGCTTTGGAACTTTGGTTCCTTCCAAAATATCATTAACAACACACAAATCAATAAATACATCATAAGACACCCGAACCCCTTTTGGTTATCATTCATTCCAAAAATAGTAAGTTTCCCGTTTTTGAAATCGAGACCGATTATTGTTGACTCGGTCAAACCTTCTCGGTTTGACCCGAGACTTTTAACCAATCCTTAAACATGTTTATAAGTCATAAAAAGTTAGCCTTTCTCAAAATAGCAAGTCCGTAAGTGTCGGCTTCCAACTTTTACCAAAATCAGTCCATAATCTTAATTCTAGAAATCTTACACCTGTTTGTTGGATTTATTAAAAATAATTCTGGTCCAAATTCAAATAAGGGAAAAATCACAGATGTTCTACAATATATTATCTACTTTTTGTAATATTTACAGAACCAATAGAGAAGTCCAAATATTTTTAGATTTTACTTTTATCTTCTGGAGTCGGATTTAACACATGCATGCAATCATTGTTTCTGAGCAAAATATACATGGAATCAATAAAAATGGTCTGCTTGAAAGTTGTAGCCAATTAAATTTCTAACCTTTTGGCATTGGTTTCAAGTCATTTGGAGTTGTAATGCTCCAATTATGATTAAAACATTGAGAGAAAAGTTTCTGACCTAACCTAACAGCTTATACATCTTTACTCACAAAAATTATTAAAAATATCAAATGAACTCGTACGAACATGAGTCTTATATGGTTGGAAAGATTATTTCCAGAACTTAATTTTTGACTATAAAAACATCCATTTTCATGAAGAAATGATTTTTATAAAAGTCATTAAAATAGATGAAACTTTCTGGACAACAACTAAACATGCCTCAAAATGAGGTTTTCTTCAAAATGAAAAACATTAAGCATTAAATAAAAGTGGTTCTTGATTCTTTGACCTTTAAATCCATGTTCTAACACATGCATGGTGTTTAAATACATCCTTGATGTGTTAGAGATGATTATTAACATATAAACAAGCTTTTTACACAAAGATAAACAAGATCTAACAAGATTACAAGCATTAACATGATTTTTCACTTGATTTTTGGTTTGATCATGGGTTACTCTTTCTTTTAACACATAAGGATGTGAAAAGAGATAACCTACAAACATCAAGGATTTTATGAGGATTTTATCCATGGAAAAAGCATAAAATCCGAATTTTATGAAGAAAATTACAAGAAAATGAAAGATAGATAGATGTAGATGATGTAGATTACCTTTAAGATTTTATTGGTGTTGAACACCTTCAAAAAAATCTGGATTTTCTCTTGAATATGGCTGGAAGATAGAGAGAGTTTAGAGAGAGTTTGTGTGTGTGTGTGTGTGTTAGAGAGAGGAAGGAGAAGAGTGTGGGAGTGGGTTTTGGGAAAATGAAAGTAGTAATGAGGTGTATAGGGAATAAAAATGATTTTGAATTGAGAAGGGGGGGGGGCAGATTTTTGATGGTTTTATTTATGTTATTATCATTATTTTTTTGTTAAATAATATGTATAAAAGTTGTACTTAATTTGTATTAAAAGTGTGTAAGTATTTATATTTTAAAAGGTAAATTTTGAGATAATTTAGTGATTAATACTTGAGTTCTAAAAGTTAGTAATTCTATATTCTTGAATTAAATTATCATACACTTAATTTGTCTAAATTTGATGTTTACGTATTATTTATCCGATTAAGTTTGCGTTGTCGAGTCAAGGGAATTTTAGTTTGCGATTCGATAAGGATTTTGTTAAAGCATAAAGAGATAAGTTTTTCATTGTTTAATTTGGCACTTAGTAACCTAATTTAGTATATCTAATGTTGTATATTTTAGTGCATTGGCAGATTAGTGGATAAAGGCCTTAGTGATGAATTTACTAATGCTTGATTGCTGATTTTTAGGCCTTGTTGATGATTTGTTTAGCTGATTGCTGATTTTTAGGCCTCGTTGATGATTTATTAAGTTGATTGTTGATTTGCCTAAATCTAGACATAGGCCTTGTGCCAGACTGTAACACCCGCCGATTTAGGACTTTTGATTAGTGCCTAAGCTACTTGTAATTTCATGTATTTAGTTTTGTATTAATCTAAATATATGAGACTTTTGTGAAATTTCTTACACGCGTACGCGATTCGTTTAAATCGTACACTTACCTAACAGACGAGGTCCGATACAATTTAGATTGGACGTTGGTGACAAAAACTTTTAAATAATGTGGAATTAACCAAACAAACATTATTTGCTTTAATATATTGTGAAAATATATTACACGTATCTAGTATCGTTTAAAACACTCCGAACGCGATGAGAGCACACGAAACGCGCCTAACAACAGAAAGTAATTCAAGTTATATTTTTATAACTCATTATTAAGTATTTTGATAAAATACTTTGGCTAAAAATATTTCGGATACACTTTAACATATAACGCGAAACAACATTTAAACAACTACGGGATTTAACCGACAATGACTCGTGATATAGAATTCAGAAACACAAAACCACGAGCTGAGACCCAAATTGGTCGACTCAGACCCGCGGACCCAAACTCAAACCGACCCATGACCCACCTTTTTTTAAAACCCTTTTGGTTTCCTTCTTTTCTCATCTACACCAAACACACACACATACACTCTCTTCTCTCCTTCTCCTTCTCAAATTGCAGCCCCAAACCACCCCAAATACGTCACCCAAAAACTCCTCATCTTGCGGAGTTGATTCAGGGAGAAACGATCACCATCTCGAGCTCTCCATCTTCATCTTCTCCATTTTCGATTTCGTGGTAAGGGACTTACAAACTCTTTTAAATTACTTGTAAAGCTTAGATTTACATGCTAGAACATTTACCTAACAAGATTATGTCCAAAAACCAAGTTAAATTACGTTTTAAAACTTGAATTGCACAAACAGCCCCGTCTGCGAACTGAGATGCGTCTCAGCTCGCAGATCGAGATGCGAACCGAGATTTACCTACCAAAAACTGAACTCGCGAACCCAAACTACGAACCAAACCCACTCGCAAGTTGACTTGCGAGTTGACCTGCGAGTTGACTTGCGAGTCGACCTGCGAGTTGACTTGCGAGTCGACCTGCGAGTTGACCTGCGAGTTGACCTGCGAGTCGACCTGCAAGCTGAACCTTGTGCTGCGAACCGAACTCAGTTCGCAGCCTACCACTTGCAAACCCACTTTGTCTTGCGAATCCAAACTCAGTTTTCACCGCGAACTCAGTTCGCAACACATTTTCAGTCCGCAGCCTGACTAGCTCAATTTTCCCGAATTTAAATTCCAGATGCGATTTTTAATAAAACAGTGTAGTAGAAATAAAAATTTTCCAGGGGCGCTGCCCCCGGACCCCCGTCATCCAGGAACTTGTAAATACTTTTCGCAACTAAGTGTCGAACACTTACAAATAATGAAACTTGATACAACAATACATATAATAATAACACATTTGGATTATTATTAGAAACCATCACCAACGGGCCATACTTGTTTTCAAAATACAAACGGATTACTAAACGAACACTTGGACATTTCCTAGTTGAGTGGACAACTAGCATGGGTGATCTTTTATGACACCAACTCATTTACTTGTTTACTTACGACCTTGAGCGTTTCGGACGCCAGAAGGTTGCAGGGTTCTGAGAACCGATACACGGACTTACATCCGCTTTACCTGGTTGATTTCACATACGTACTTACAAGACTCAGGTGAGTCTTACAGCCCCACTTTTACTGTTTTTATACTTTGGGGTGAGATACTTAGCAATTGTTTTACATGTGAACACAATGTACTGAACTGATTACTTTATACACACAACGCATGAGTTACTGTTTATCCACTGAAAGCCTCCTATCATAAGTTGTTAGTTATAGACTTAAGCTCGAGTATTAGTAGGATGGATCCATCCGGGACTGACAATCCCCGCCCGGGGTAGTAGCGCTACCATGAACCGTTCCGTAGAAACGGGCGTTTGATACTTGTTACATATGAGTGTTCGGATAGCACTCACGGGGGTACGTGATACTGTACTTGACTGTACCATTCACACTACACTGTTAAGCTTCAACTTGTAAGCTCATGGCACTTGTGATGAATTACTGATTTACTTACTTTGCTTGATAGCAATATTGGTACATACTTGTGGTTCATAACGATTACTTATTACTAAACTTGTAAGATTCACCAACCTTTTTGGTTGACCTTTTTAGCTTTGTATCTCAGGTACACGGACGGAGTAGGATTACCCCTGGACACTAGCTAGAGTCGCATGATTTCTACATCGCATCTAACGGAGATTCTTAGCATTATCTTTTGTATACTATGATTATGTAATAGAATCTCCCGCTACACGCGTGGACTCTATGGAACTACATTTTGTAACTAAAAACACTAAGTTTTCAAACTTTGTGTGTAGAAATATAACTATTTTTCAAACGATGCATATATATGTCGTTTGCTTTATCTTTGTGCTGTTGATATTTGATTAGTAGCACCCCAAAGCTTGCTTCCGCTAAACACAAGAAATTTGGGGGTGTTACACAGACAGATACCTGATTGTTGATATCTGATACCTAATTGATGATATCTGATGCCTGGTTGCAGATTTTGATATCTGATTGTTGAGTATTATTATTATTATTATTATTATTATTATTATTATTATTATTATTATTATTATTATTATTATTATTATTATTATTATTATTATTATTATTATTATTATTATTATTATTATTATTATTATTATTATTATTATTATTATTATTATTATTATTATTTTATTTTTACAGTTCACCAAACAGTCTCTAAAACGTTCTACGACTCTAGTAAGCCTCGAGAGTCATAACTTAGGGTTTTAAGGAATGATTTAAACTATAATTGAGATTCGAGTGCGATAATGACATGAGATTTTGACGGATGTCACAGTATCCCACCGTTGAAATGAATTTCGTCCCGAAATTTAATTCGTCCCAAAATTTAATTCGTCCCATGGGGTGACGATGCACTCGAGAATAGAGGCAGGTACTTTCGTCTCATTAAATGTTCCTGTTCCTATGTGAACCCATGTTCATGTTTAGAATTTCAGTGAGCCTTAACTAAAGGAAGCTTGTAACGTCTCAACTGTTTGGTACCTCTATTAAGGATTTCAGTGGGTGCTTCACTAAAAGAAAGTAGTCAATCATCGATTCGAACTCTTCTAAGGGTAAGGTCTGAGAGTTGTCAACTAGACACTTCTTAAGGTTTGAGACATGAAATATTTCATGAACGCTACCCAACTATTTGGGAAATATTAGTTTGTAAGCCACCAGGCCTATTTTTTTCAATATTTTGTTTGATCCAATATAGCATGGGCCTGTATTCTTGCAGAAGCGTACAAGTCCTTTCCGAGGTGATACTATCAGGAACATTCTATCACCCGTTTGGAATTCTAGTGGCTTTCTGCGATTGTGAACGTAGCTTTTCTGAATGATGTCTGGCCTTGTCAAGTGCTTCTCACCGACTTCATACCAACACAACGGTGATCGGAAAATCTGTCTATACAAGGCCTCAAATGGTGCACACTTGACGCTAGTGTGGTAACTGTTGTTGTAAGTGAACTCTATCAAGGGTAAGTGTACATCCCAACTTCCTCCAAAGTCTAGTACACAGACTCGTAGCATATCGTCTAAGGTTTGAATTGTTCGCTCACTTGCCCGTCTGTTTGAGGGTGATAAGCTGTACTCAGGTTTAGTTGGGTATCCAACACCTTCTGCATTAATAGCCAAAACTGTGATGTAAAATGACAATCTCAGTCGTTGATGATTGAAATGGGCATTCCGTGACATGACACAATTTCTCCAATATAGCTTTGAGCAAGTCTCTCCATTATGTAATCCTCTCGGATAGGTAAAAACGTACGGATTTTATCAGTCGAACGACAATAACCCAAATGGAGTCGTGACCTTTGAAGGTGACTTAGTGACGAAGTCCATTGTTACCTGTTCCCATTTCTATTAGGGTATTTCGTGTTGTTGTAATAATCCTAACAGCTTTTGGTACATAATTGTAAGTCCGTATATATTAGGATCGATAACAAGGTTATCTTTAGGTATTAAGGTGCGGAATCCCTTAATACTATGTTTACGAATTGTAAACGGTTTGTTTCACAAGTATTAGTGAAATCAATAATCTAATATGTCTCGTATTGATTATAACAGTTGTTAATCGATCAATACCTAACCTTTAGACTATGTTGAAAGTTATGGAAAAATTCATTTGTGATTAGTAAATGGCAAAAGTTAATTAGGTTTCAAACCTAATTTGTTTAAATACTCGTCTCGGTTCGCAGGTTCTGGGCTCTGCGGACCGACTCGGTTCGCAGCCCAACTTAGCCTAGCGAAATCAGTTGGCTCGCCTCGCAGTCCTGCCCTGCGAACCCAAATCAGTTCGCATCGCAGGTCTTTGGTCAAACGTGGTCAACATTTTTCAGCATTCAAACATTTAACTCTAAAATGTTTACCAACCAATATATTCATTACAATTCAAAACCAATTTACAAACTTGATTACAATAATCTCTAGTACTATTACAAGTTAGATCTGTTGTCACAATAACATGTCCCAATAGACTCCCCCTTGACAATAGCTCTAGCATCTATGTCTTCAAGTTGTCTTTGACCTTCACTTGTAAATTTTACTTCCAGCATACATCTTCAGCTTAATGTAAGTTTTAACCATCAGCTGATAATCCCTTCCTAAATCTCCCCATCCTTCAATAGCAGTGATCATGTTCTTGTATAACTTCAATAGATCACTCTTGGAAAGATTCACTAAGTTTCGATGATCATATATTCTCAAAATTTCTTTTTCACCATCTTCCACTTCATCATCAGCTTCAAAAACCATAGCTTCACCAGTTCCAGCTTCTACATGCCATCTCTTCATATTTCCCAGAATATCCTGAGGCATAAGCTTTAACGGTATCTGCTTACGCATTTAACTGTTGGATATATCTTTTTACGCAGTCGTCTTTCTGTTCTTTGACTTCTTTCATTTAACTTGATAGTCTTTCCAACTCTTGGCTTAATTCGTTCAAATTTCATTGACCAACCCTCAGTCTTGATTATCCTTTCGACATATCTTCCATAAGGATCATTACTGGGGTTCTTCATTTCCATTCTAGCCAAGTCCCGAATTTCAAATCTTGGTAAAGAACTAAAGACTGCAAGCTTTCTTTCAAAATATTGAACACCATCATATCTTTTAATTGCAAGAAGCTTCAAATCTGCGTCACAATACCAACCAATTATACCTTTCTTAGGTACTCGTTTTCCAGTAATATCAATTTCTGATATCGAAGTTTTTTCCTTTTTCTTCTTCTCCAAAGGCTTAAACATTGGATTATCTTTATGACAATCAGGAAGATCTTCTTCAAAATCAGAATCAGTTGAATCATTCAGATACTCATCCAAATCTATAATTCTTTCTCCTTCTTCATCCTGAATAATCACATTTGTCCTCGAAGGGGTTATGATATGTTCATCAATATCAGCATCAAGATCAACACCTTCAACTAACCCAACATCAACAACAGAAGTCCAATCTTCAGGTGGTACAAATTGACCTTCCTCTAGATCATAATCAACTTCTACTTCAACCTCATCGATAATCTCAATATCAAAATCACTTTCAACATTCTTTTCTGTAATCATTTTAAATAACACGAATTAGATATTATAATATAAATCCTTTCATTGATTTCCCTGAATCAATCTAAGAATTTCCTTTATTTATCTCAATCGTATGATCACATCTAATCATTAATCTTATATAATTTTCACTTGTTATTTATAAAATCACAAGTCTAAATCTTATATCAACTTAAATTATATACTTACAAAACATTAATCTTTCAAAGATTATAAATAATGTTACAATCAATCTAAGATTACAAAAGTATACCAGCAGACTCAGCTCCACTTCCACTAGCACCAGCACCAGCACCAATACCAGCAGACTCAGACTCCCCCTGAAACATAGCTTGCTCACTAATCTTTGAAGGACCAGTTGGCTCACTATCTTTATATGCACTGGGATCATCATCTCTGTCATGTCTCCTCTTCAACTTCAACTCATCTTCTTTGCACGTTGCCCTATAAACCCTAATCTCCCCCTGAGCTGACTGTTCCTGATGCAGACTCAAAACGAGTTCTTCTAAGTTGTCAAGCTTCAGTCGCTGGGCAGTGCAGTCATCAAGCAGTGTGTTATGAATCTTCATCAACGTCTGATAAGATTCACTAACAGTAACCAACTGCTGTGCTAAAGAAAGATTTTCAGCTAACAACCGTGGAACCGATCCCGTCAGTTTCACTAACTCCTTTACTCTAGACTCTAAGGATGTAATCCTTTCAGCATCAGTCATAGGAGTCACTGAAATCATCGATGGTCCAGGCGGTGTCAACGAAGCAATATGAGAATCATGAGACAGTGGAGGAATGGCTTGAGTCAAGGCAGTCGTGAGAAGGCCAGCTGCAAAGCGACTTACCTTGGTCATGGGAAACTGTGCTGAACGCACTAATTCCACAACCCCTTCTTTGATAACCTGAGAAACCAATTCTTGTGTCAGTGACTCTGTCCTTGCCTCAGCCTATAAAGATAGAGATAATTACATAAAGAAAAAGAATTGTTACAGATAACTCTGTCCCAATTTCTAAGTAATTATATACCACTTGTAGTACTAAACGTTTATCTCATACCTCAGTTGGTACATATATTGGTTCAGTAACCACTGGTGTCACAGACTCCACCTGTGGTGTATCTCGAGAAACTGTTACAAAATGAACTGTCTCAGTTTAACTCCTGATAAACAACAAGTTAAGATTATCTAACTTTACATTAAAGATTAAAAATATACCATCACGAATGGTTACGGTCCTCGAACGCTTTCGGCATTGACTAACCAAATGGGTCTCAGCCACCTCAGGACCTTCATCAAGAATACTGAAGTCAGGATCGACTTCTTTAGCTTTACGCTTTTCTCGCACAGCCGGATCAGGCATCAAGTGTGAGCCATAAAAGATCTGTCCAGCTGGAGGTGAAATGGGTCTGACATCATCAGAATCTGTAGAAGAGTCTGATTCAATCGCACCATCTTTACCACTAGAATTACCAACAACAGTATCCTGAATAGCAAATATATTAAACATTTATGATTAGCATAAATGCTCTATCATACAAATTCGTTATATAAGTAAGATTAATCTGATATATTACCTTCAGAGGTAAAACCTCAGATCTATCACGCTATTCCTGCTCACCCTCAGGTCTTCCAACCTCTGGGTCTGCAGTCTCAGCTTCCTTAGCAGGAGCAACATAATGCTCAATAGCCTGTAAAACAGGATCAGTAACATTATCATGTTGTACTAGCACCTCCTGCACAACCTATGCAGCAACTTCAACATCAACCTGTTGTCCCGGATGTTCTAAAACATCATCCAGAAGCTCTTGTGGATCTTCAGGAAGAACCACATCAGCAACAGGCTCAGGTACAGCAGCAGTAGGCTCAACATCTAGCCAACCATCATTGGCCGGAGCCACATAGTTTTCATCCAAAAGATATCCAAATAAGTCAACCGCTTTCGGCTTCACAACGTCTTGACGTCTCGAAAAGTTGAGAAAACATGCATTATAAGTACGCAAGTTAACTCTATCCACAAATCGATCCGTAGCCACCGCTGGCATGTCAGGAATGCAGTGGCGAATGATCATCATACAGAATCTAGGATAGATCAAGAATTTCGATCTAACTGCTCCCGTAATCTGACCGATGAATGAGCTAAAGATATAAGAAGAAAAACTGTATGGTTTGTTATAAACCAGTGACAGTAACCCAGAAAATAACTGAGGGCTAAGCTCATCGTATCTGCCCTTCTTGTTACCGAAGATAGTAACAATAATAAGGAATAGAAATCTCCACTGCCCAAGAATGAACGCCTTAATGAATTGACGTCCGCGTCTAGGACCAGAATATCCCATTATGCCCAAAGCTCCCTCTATAAAATTAGTAGAGTAAGCAGATGGACCAGCTTCCTGCTCGATAGTGCCTAAATGCAAAATCTGTCGTATATCATCAGCAGAGAAGACAACGGGATGTTGATTAACCCGCGTTCGAACAACCGGAGGGTTAGCCGCAGCATCAAACTCAATATTGTCCCAAAACTGGGTCAATATGCTCTGAGATATAGGTGGTGACTCAGTATTGGCATATCGAATCCTTGATCGTGCCAGAAATGTCAATATCTCAGTGAATCGCTCAGCACCACGCTCACTGGTGTCTAAACTCACCAGAATGTTGTGACCAGGTGCAAAAGCTCTATCTGCCATATCTGTTATTATAAATAACACAAATGGCAATTAGCTTTAACTAACAAACATTAGTTAATTTAAACTTCAACGTATTATGATCGAATGATCATCAAACATCTAAGTTTACTATTAACTAACAACTTAATCTACAAAACTTATTTGAACGATTAAACAAAGTTAACTTTTCAATTATATTTGTTAAATTATATGACGTTCGTTAGTTATAAGAGAAAATTTGAGTCAATATACCATAGATTAACAATCGGGACACGCCGCTCGACTACACTATGGGTTGGAAGACTTTCGATATGAATTAACCCAAAAGTTCTAAGTTATTACATATATTTAACTCATTAACTAAAGTTCATAAGTCTAAACGTGTAATAAAAGGCTAACTTGTCAATTATTTGTAACCTCAAGCTTCTCAAATCAAAAACAAGTTATAACAATTATTATGTAAACTAAATATCGAATAAATCAAACGTTTAGTTCACAAATCACATATGAAAATAAAAAAGTTAATTTTATTTTCAAAGTTAACAAAATTCAATTCGCTTCGCAGAAAGCCTATGCGAAGTGAATCTCATGTCGCAATAGTCAACACAAGTCAACCATCTCAACTCGCTTCGCAGAGACATTTGGGAGATGAACTCAATTCGCTTTAGTCAACCAAAGTCAAATGGTTTAACTCGCTTCGCAAAAAGCATCTGCGAGTTGAGTTTCACTTCGCAGATCCAAGCTGCGATTCAAATTCAAAATTGAATTCACTTCACAGAAATAGTCTGCGATTCGAGTTTTCACTTCGCAGGAATGGTCTGCGATCTGAAGTCAATTATTGAGTTCGCTTCGTTGAGCAAACTGCGATCCGAATTCACTTATAGGATTCGCTTCGCAGGAGCGGGTTGCGAACCGAGATGAAACTCGCTTCGCAGAAACAATTTCAAAATCAAAGTTGATGATTGAGTGATTTAAAATACAATAAACCATTTGAACGTTGTTCCTTATATAGCGAATAACAATTCTTATGAAATTCAAGGTGAATCATCCACTAAATCGTTGCGAATCCGTGAATGATTATCCCGACACATTTGAAAACATAAAACAAGCAATTAACCACGAAATACTCAATGAAAAAGTGTGAAACTTACTTCAATAGATGCGTAATCAAAATGTGTAAAAGAATCACAGAGCGAAAATTCCTTCTCTGTCTTGAAAATTGAAAATTAACCGAATATATGGTTCGCTTTGCTTCGCCAAATCTCAAGTCGCAGTGGTGTCTGGGTTCGCTTCGCAGATGATGTCGAAAGTGTGGGGTGGACTCGTTTGACTTGGCCCTTTTATATCCTAAGCTCACCTCGCAACTTTGACTGGTCAACTTCGCAATTTTGACCAAAAATGCGATTTTAGGTTTAAATATAAATTGGACTTTTATTTATTTTAACTAGTCAAAATTTTTAACTTCCCATTGCGTTTTTGTCACATTTATTCAAAACGGAACAATAAAGTGCAGTTTTAACTTAATTCCAAATGATAACACAATAAATAAATGAATCCAAAACTTTATTTAATTATAATAACATAGACTTTTACAAAATCAAAATGTAAATAAAAATAATAAGCAAAAATAAATTCTATGCTTAAATGATTAAGAGTTTATTTGCTTAGGGATCATATTAGAAAGAATTAGCTAAACTTAATTGATTTTTAATAAGTCTAAGACGATTGTTAATATTCATACCTCATGAAATTCATAAAGCACAATAAAATTACAATTTTAACCAGTAATAAACTTATATTTATAAAATTATATCTTATTTACCTTTATCCACACGATATAACACATTATTGAAAAATAACTTATAATTTCTTTAGAACTTATTCACGAAGGTGAATATTCAGTGGTCATAAACAGATCAAGACGATTACCGATATTATGATCCACATAATACGCAGATTTCTGAGCAAACCTTTTATTGTTAATGTGAACAATATCTAGTGTGTTCCACTATACAACATACTGAGGAACTCAAGTACAACTCATAACACTGTATCCTTTATTTATAAGGTAGAAGTTACTAAATGATGTCCTTTAGAAGCATATAACTTACACTTGACACTAGATACTTTGTATCTTTCATATGTAAGGTAGAGGTTACTAAATGATGCTCTTTAGAAACATATAACTCACCTTGTAGTCTTTTGAGACTTTGTATTTTTTATTTTTATTTTTTTGTTTTAGATAACAATGCATGGAAGTACTATCATTCAACAATTAAGACTTGAGTCATACATGGTATAGCAGTTTCACAAAAGATAAGACACATGAATTTAGAATTTCTTAACCACTCAGAAATCCTAGCATAATCTGCGTATCAATATATCGTATGATGAAGGTGACTAGACTAAAGTTATTCTTATCACTTATGAAGTAAGAGACCGGTTATTATCAGTGGATATAGGTGTATAATAAGATAAATATAAGTTAAGTCCTAGTTAAAATAGTTATCTTAGGGTGACTTATAGGAATCTACTAACACATCGTACTTAATACTTAAGGTAATTATTCTTAAGCTTATTCTACTAATGTACTATCATTTCCCAAGTTTTTTCAAATAAAATTTAAATAATTCCTAAAAGCTTATTCTACTAATGTACTATCATTTCCCAAGTTTTTTCAAATAAAACTTAAATAATTCCTAAAAGAACTATTGTTGTTCTTTTATTGGAGGCGATTCCGCTAAGGTAACAAGCAAATGAATGTCATACCCCCCCCCCCTTTTTTTTTGAATAGAAAGACTTAAACTATTACATTTCCTTTGGAAGACTAGTTATTCGGGATTCCTCATCCCGTTCAGTTGAACCAATGGCTCAAAACGATTCCTGTCAAAAGCTTTTGTGTACAAGTCTGCCAAGTTATCCAATGATGGAACCTTGACTAACTGAATAAGCTTATTTTCAGCACAGTCTGTTATGAAATGATGACGAATATCAATGTGCTTTGTCTTGCTGTGCTTTACAGGATTATTGGTTATTGATATGGTGGATTCATTGTCAATCATCATCGGAGTGTTGGTTAAATTTAATCCATAATCTCTCATTTGTTGTTGAATCCACAACACTTGAGAGCAGCAGCTGCATGCAGCAACATACTCAGCTTCACATGTTGAAATGGCTACTGAGGTTTGCTTCTTACACTGCCAAGACACTAATCTTCCTCCTAGAAACTGACATCTACTAGTTGTGGACTTTCTATTCTGATTGCATCCTCCATAATCAGAATCAGTGTAAGCAATAAAATCCAAGTCTCCTCCAGTCAGATACCAAAGTCCCATCTTCGGTTTCCCTCTTAGGTAACGAAAAATTCTTTTAACTGCTTGCATATGAGACTCTTTAGGAGAAGCTTGATATCTTGCGCAGATACATACCGCAAACATTATATCAGGCCTGGATGCAGTGAGATACATTAGTGACCCAATCATGGCCATATAAAGAGTAGGATCCACATCTTTGTCACTCGATGTATCTGGTCCAAGTCCATGATTTTCTGGAATAGGAGTATGATATATGCGTGTTTCATCCATCTTAAATCGTTCTAATATTTCATAGGTGTACTTTGTTTGATGAATGCACATACCATCTTCTTTTTGATCAACTTGTAATCCTAAGAAGAAATTCAACTCTCCCATAGCAGACATTTCAAACCTTTTTCGCATGACTTTCTTAAATTCTTGACACATCTTTTCGTCAGAAGACCCAAAAATGATGTCATCAACATATACTTGAACAAGTAGAAAGTCATTCTTCTTCCATTTAACAAAAAGTGTACTATCAATTGAACCTCTTGTAAAACCATTCTCAAGTAGGTACTTTGATAGTGTCTCATACCATGCCCTGGGTGCTTGATGTAATCCATATAGAGCCTTATTTAAACGATATACTCTATCTGGATAATCTGGATCAACAAACCCTGGTGGTTGAGAGACATACACCAATTCTTGTACTTTGCCATACAAAAAGGCACTCTTAACATCCAACTGATACACTTTAATTTCCTTGTAAGTTGTAAATGATAAGAATACCCTTATTGCTTCAAGCCTAGCAACAGGTACTTCGTTATAATCTATTCCTTCTTCTTGATTGAATCCCTGGACCACTAAACGATCTTTATTGCGAGTAACAATTCCCCGATCGTCTCTTTTGCACTTAAAGACCCATTTAGTTCCAATAGGATACTCACCAGAGGGTAAGTCAACTAGCTCCCAAACATTCAGCTTTTTAAACTGACAATTCTTCTTGCATAGCTTCTACCCACGAGTTTTCTTTTAATGCTAGTTGAACATTTTTAGGTTCAACTTGTGAGATAAAGCATGCATAAAGACATGTATTGGTGATCCCAGAATCTTTATTTGTATTCAGAAGTACTAGCTTTAGCTTGACTCCTGGTTAACATTGGAATGTTTTGATCACCAATGATATTTTCCACAGGATGATTCCTACTTGTTCTAGTCACAGTTACTGGCTCAACAAGTATCTCATCATCCAAATTGGTGCCAATCTCTTCCAATGGTGGCATATCCTCATCAGTACTGTACATCTCATCAGAAGTTATTCTTTCCCTTAATTCCCTTGTATGGGTAAAGATATTATCTAGTACCCTTTGAGTAACTTCCGATAACTTGTCTTGCTCTTGAGGTTTATCCATAGATGGCTCTTTTGAAGCACTAGCAGAGGAATTATTTACAGACGTCCCATATGAAGAAGCATTCGATGTATGTGTAGGGTCAGTGTCCCCGTCACCATACAATAAATGTTCCAGGATTTCTGAATTAACCACATAGTCACTTATAGGGACTTTAAATGACTTAAACAGATCTGAATAATCAAATTGCCAATATAATCCCTTATGTTTTCATGAGTATAACTGGTAACTTCAATGTTGAAGACAGGTTCCACACGTCCAGTGACTTTATTGAAAACCTTCTTGTTTGGTGAATTAGGAATATAACCTAGGAAATATCCTTCGTTAGCCTTTTCCCCAAACTTAGGTTGATTGCTAGTCTTCAAAAGGGTGCATGAGACACCAAAGGGCTCAAATCCCTTCAAATTAGGTTTCTTTTTGTTCAAAAGTTCATAACAAGTTTTGTTATGCTTCTTAACAATTAGTACCCTATTCAAAACATGACATGCTGTATTCACTGCTTCTGCCCAAAAGATGACTGGAAGCCCTGAATCAGCAAGCATGGTTCTTGCTACCTCAATAAGAGTTCTATTCTTCCTTTCAGCAACACCATTTTGCTGTGGTTCATATGGTGCACTGAATTGATGTTGAATTCCTTTACTTAAGCAATAAACATTCAACGTAGAATTTTTGAACTCTGTACCATTATCACTACGAATTCTCTTAACTCTCATGTTATAGACATTCTCTACTAAATCTAAGAACTCCTTAAGCATTCCTGGAGTTTCATCCTTAGATTTCAAAAAGAATACCTATGAGAATCTGGAGAAATCATCTGTAACAACCACACAATACCATTTGCCACATATGCTTCTCTTGCTTATTGGGGCAAAGAGATCCATATGTAGCAATTCAAATGGCGAGGATATTGTGTTTTCTGTTTTAGACTTGTGTGGTTTCTTATGTTGTTTTTCTTTCAAACAAGAAACACACCTGTCTTCAAACTCAAAATGTTTCTGTGGCATACCCAGAACCAAACCATTTTTGGTTACGTAATTCATTTTTCGAAAGTTCAAATGTGCCATTCTCCTATGCCATAGAATAAATCAGCTTCTGAAGCCTTGGATAATAGACATGTAGACTCCATTGAAGTATTTGGAGCACCCATGTTAATAGCATAGATGTCCTTCTTCCTTGGTGCCCTCATTAATATCTAATCTTCGGGAATAACAAATCCCGGCTTCAGAACTAAGGCTTCCTTTTCATTAAAATGAACTGGATGACCTTTATCGCAGACCTGGGAAACACTCACCAAGTTGTGAGTTAGTTCTTCAACATAATTCACGTCTTTAAGAGTCAAAGTTCCATTTGAAACTTTTCCTTTTCCCGTAATCACTCCTCCTTTATCACCAGCGAAATTTACTCGTTGTTTCAAACCACCTTTGAAGTCTTTCAGTAGACTTCTTTCTCCTGTCATGTGTCTTGAGCATCCACTGTCTACATACCACCAGCTATCTTTGTTTACAGTTTGCTCCTACACATGACACGTTATACACAGTTAGTTTTCAAGAGGGACCCAAGCCATTACGGTCTTGGGTTGTCCCTTATCATCCACAATCTGAACTTCCTTAAAGTAACCATAACTATTCCCATCGGGAGTCTTGGTGACATTGACATTGAGTATGTTGTTGTGCACGAGAAGTAGAACCATTCTCATACTGACTATGGTTTCTACTTGGTGTTCTAAATCTCGACGGTGTCTTATCTCTAGACTTAATGACAGAATTATTACTTTGAGAATAAGGTCTCTTAGGTTTAGGTGGAGAGACACTACTAGTATTGTCTCTTTTCAACATGTTCACAGGCTTGCTTCCCAAACCGGGTTTAGCACTAGACCTGTCTACAGGTTTTGGTTTCTCATTATTCACTGGCTTATGAATAGCTTCCAACTTCTTATTAGGACAACAAGAAGCCACATGCCCCTTTTGATGGCATTTGAAGCAAGACATCTGCCTTCGTGACTTAACGTCTTTTGCCTTAGTTTCAATCTGAGTCTTAGATACTAAAGGTGTATCATTTTGTTCTTTAATAACCTTATCATCTACTTTGGCATCATTCAGCATTCCACCCGATACAAATTGTACATTGGTGAAACCTGATATCTTACCAATTTTAGATGATTGTTCTTTAAGAACATCCTTCTGTATCTTAGAGACTTCAGATTCTTCGGGTACTTTAACATCAGAATTAGCAGTCGCATCAATCATCTCTAAGTCAACATTAGTAGTAGTGTAAATAGCATTAAAAGGCGGAGGTACATCACTATAGCCTAAGCCAGCCTTGTCCTTTACACTACGTTCAACATCAATTATATTGTCCATAGTTAAAGAAGATGTTCTATAACTCTCAAACTTACGATTAAGCTCAACTAACTTGACCTTAGATTCAGCTAATTCTTTGTCCTTGTCAGCTATTCCTTGATTTAAGTCCTTTAGGTTTAAATAAAGACCATCTATTGTCACAGATTGTTCATTTATTGTATTTCTAAGTACAGTCTTATCAGATGTATAGGACTTAATCTGTTTTCTGTTTTTTAAGGTCTAGCTTGTCCTCACTTAACCTACGTACATCAATTTTGGCCAATTCTAGTTCATATGTTAAAGCCTTATGAGATTCAGCAAAAATATTAACCTAGGCTTGTAAACTAGTCACTAATTGACATACATCTATAAGTGTAGGAACATCAAGACATACCCGTTTCTTTTGAGTTTGGAGTTCAGCCATTTGTGCAACAAAGTCTTCTATCATAGATCTTCAGTTGATCCCAAGTCCAACACATCATCTTTAACTGCCAGCATCTTCAAATCAGAAATCTTCATTTGATAATCCTCAGCAGTAGGCATGTAAGATGGTGTCTCTTCAGTCTGAACTAGATCTTCAATTTCAGCCATTAGAGCTTCTTCGGTCAAAGCTCTCCAGTCATAAGAACCATCCAGTTGTTGAACGACTAAGGCTTTAGAAAACAAATAGCACTTGATTTTTCCGGATTTGCATATTTCTCAGTTTTGGGTCTTTGACATTCCCTAGCAAAATGTTCATAACCTTGACAGTTAAAACATTTTACTTTGGATTTATCAAACCCAACTTTATTTCCCACCATCTTTCTTCCAGTACGCTTTAAGAAATTTTTAACTCTCCTTGACACCATAGCAAGTTGCCACTGGAGATCCATTTCTTCTAAGTCGTCTGGGTCTACCTGATCATAATCCTCATCAAAAGTAGCTGGATCATTGATCTTACCCTGGAAGTAGTTTTCATATGAAGCAACAAATGAAGCATGATCTGAAAGTTGTTGTTCAGCAGATTTCACACTCATGGGCATTTTGTGATGCTCTTGAGTTGACTTCCCAATTGTCTTGCTTTTCGCTTCACCACCAGATGAGCTTATAAAGCATAATTCTTCAGACATTATTTCACCAGTTACTCCAGTATCACCAACTATTAAAGCAGTGGTCGAACTGGACGAACAATTAGAGATAGTAGTTTTTCCATGATAAAGCCCAGGATCCTATACCTGATCAGAATCATTATCTCTTGATTTCTTTGTGAAATCATATCCGCGGAGCTTATCAATTGCCTGCTCCAATGACATAGCTGCATAACGCCCATCGTTATCCTTGAGCATAACTCCATACATTTCCTATTTCGAAAGAAGACCCTCAATAAACTTGTCAGTCTTCTCCGTATTAGAGTAGGTAATGCCGTGGTCATCTAGCTCACTTAACAGATGGTAATATCGGGTGGTACATGCATCAAGATCTTCACCTTTCATAGCTTTGAAGACTATGAATTGTTTCTTTAACAGATTACACCTACCTGCCTTAACTTGAGGACTTTCATCACACCTTTTCTCTAGAGCTTCCCATAGCTCTTTAGCAGTATGAAAAGACTTCAACTGATGGTTGATTTCTTTTGGAAGACTCATTTTAATTGATGAGTGAGCTTTATTTTTAATTTGATAATCTTTCTTTTCTTCATCACTCATTTGAGTATAGGTAAGTGCCACAGTCTTACTACCAACTTAGGCAGAAGGTGCAGTATATCCATTCTTGATGCACATCCAAATAGACAAATCATGGAACCGACAATGTGATTCAAACCTGTCTTTCCATCCATAGTATTCTCCAAGTCGGAGCAATTTAGGTGGAACATTAGATTTTCCAACCTCATGATCCATCTCAATCATCTTACTTATGTCAGACATTTTTGCAAATTCCAGAGATTAACAAATAAGCAGAATGTTCAGTTCGCAGGAACTCAACTCGCAGAACAAGCTTAGTTCGCAGAATGAACTCAGTTCGCAGAGGAGAACTCAGTTTGCAGAGAAGAACTCAGTTCGCAGATCAAACTCAGTTCGCAGGACAGAACTCAGTTCGGAGATCAATCTCAGTTCGCCAACTTAATTCAGTTCGCAAGCTCAATTCGCTTCGCAACTCAGTTTGCAGAATTGGCTGAAAACCCTAAAAATGAAAATTTTAGGTTTTTGAACGTCTAAACCCTAAGATTTCGAACGTAAACAAACCCAAAAGCTTCCAGAGACTGATTTTGATCGTTTTTACGCAACAAATCACGTACTAACAATCCCAAATCAACCGTTATTATCCGAATAACCTCGAACCTACACGTATCTAGCCATAGGCTTTGATACCAATTTTAAGTCCGTATATATTAGGATCGATAACGAGGTTATCTTTAGGTATTAAGGTGCGGAATCCCTTAATACTATGTTTACGGATTGTAAACGGTTTGTTTCACAAGTATTAGCGAAATCAATAATCTAATATGTCTTGTATTGATTATAACAGTTGTTAATCGATCAATACCTAACCTTTGGACTATGTTGAAAGTTCTGGAAACACAAATTCGTTTGTGATTAGTAAATGGCAAAAGTTAATTAGTTTTCAAACCTAATTTGTTTAAATACTCATCTCGGTTCGCAGGTTCTCGGCTCTGCGGACCGACTCAGTTTGCAGCCCAACTTAGCCCAACGAAACCAATTGGCTCGCCTCGCAGTCCTGCCCTGCGAACCCAACACAGTTCGCATCGCAGGTCTTTGGTCAAACGTGGTCAACATGTTTTAGCATTTAACATTTAACTCTAAAATGTTTATCAACCAATATATTCATTACAATTCAAAACCAATTTACAAACTTGATTACAATAATCTCTAGTACTATTACAAGCTAGATCTGTTGTCACAATAACATATCCCAACAATAATTTACAATCATAGTCGTTAAGTAACTTCATCCACCTTCCTTGCCTCATGTCGAGCATCTTCTGCTCGAGTATGTGTTGGAGGCTCTTATGATCAGTAAACACAGTACATCTGGTACCGTATAGGTAATGTCTCCAGGTTTTAAGTATGAAGATCACTGCTCCTAGTTCCAAGTCATGCGTAGTACAGTTCACCTCATTTTTCTTAAGCTACCTGGAAGCACTCGTAATTACTTTATTCTTCTGCAACAGAACGGAGCCTAATCCCAAGTGTGACGCATCACAATATACCACAATCTGTTCCTTCGGGCAATGATAAGATTGGCGCATTGCATAGTTTCTCCTTTAACGTTTGGGACGCCTTCTCCTGTTCAATATCACAAATGAATTCCTTCATCTTTTGGGTCAGTTCTGTCAAGGGCTTGGCAATCCTTGAGAAATTTTCTATGGACCTTCTGTAGTATCCAGCCAATCCTATAAATTGATGGATTTTCATAGGAGTCGCCGGGACTTCCCATTTCTCAATCGCCTCATTTTTAGCTAGATCCACATGGATCCCTCCATGTTCACTATATGACCGAGGAAGTGTACTTCTCTGTTCCAAAACTCGCACTTAGAGAATTTGGAGTACAACTTCTCTTCCTTTAGTGGTTGCAACACTTGCCCTAAATATTGCTTGTGATTTTCTTTACTACGCGAGTAGACTAGTATGTCATCGATAAAATCACAAACTTATCCCAGTATGCTCTGCAGACTCAGTTCATTAAGTTCATGAATGCTGCAGGAGCATTGGTTAGCCCGAAGGACATAAGCATAAACTCATTATGCCCATATCGTGTTTGGAATGCCGTTTTGGGTATATCTTCTTCGTGAATCCGTAATTGGTGATAACCTGACCGTAGGTCGAGTTTGGAGAAGTAGGAGGCGCCTTGCAGCTGATCGAATAGATCTTCGATTCGAAATTCAACTTGCCTACGCAGGGGAAATCCTGGTAGATCATCTAAAAATACTTCGGGGTAGTTGCATACCACCGGGATATTTTTGGTTAGATATTTGCGAATTTTCTTGTATGACACTATCCTCTGATTTCTTCCAGGTCCTTCTCCACGTACTAATAGTATCTCATTCATTCGCATGGGTACTCATAAAATCTTCTCATGACAACTTATGTCTACATGATTTTTGGCTAACCAGTCCATGCCGACTACTACATCAAAACTGCCTATTTTCATTGGAATAAGGTCTGTACCGAAGGATTCACCTTCCAGTTCTAGTACGCAGTTACGTATTATTTCACTAACAATCAGTTTGTAATCACTAGCGAGTTCTACTGCATACGGAAGTTCTGATTCCCTATGGGTTAGGGGCCTAAACTGATGTGAGACAAGGCTCTTATCTGCCCCTGAGTCAAGAAATACTGATGCGTAGTGGTTATTTCGGAGAAAGGTACCTGTGACCACATTGGGATTTCAATGTGCTTTCCTAAAATGTTCAGAGTTTCCACACTCGTAACAAGCTCTTGATGCATCGGAGTTTAGTCTCTAAAGATATATAAATTTCTAGTATACGAAAGGAATTTTTAACTATCCCAAGTTTTAAAACAAAATAGCTGGTACTATTTCTGGTTAAATTGGCGTCGTCTCCTCTATTACTAACGTAATCGTGATTTTGACAACTTTGTTAATAATTTATGGATTTGAATATTTTATAAAACATTTTGTGGAAGAGTTGTCATAAAATCTGTTGAAACAATTTTTACGTTGAAAATCTGTTTTACAACTTAGAGTTCGTTGAAAATTCAAGTCAGTCAAAATACGTTGAAAACTCTTGTAACTGACAAATCGTTTGAAAATTCTATTTAACGAGACCCGTTCGAAAGATTGAAGTTGTGGAAAATTTTGATTAAATGTCCGATGAAAATACGATGAAGGCTTGAGTTGAGAAAATACGTTGAACGCTCTGGTCATTGAAAAGTGTTGAAAGTTCTGTTTTATCAAGAATCTAATGGAGGATTTATGTTTGTGAAAAATCCATGGAAAATGTCTGACAAAAATTTGGTTGAAACTGTTTCTCTCACATTGTATATGTGTAGTGGTATTTCTACTAGTCTTAAGTGAGTTCTATTCTGCACACTAGTCTTAATCGCAAGGCAACACTTCGCCTCTGGTCTCCATCACTTGGAGATGGGTAGTTTACATGGTTTCTCTAAGATCCTACTGATCCACGTAGATCTGTGCAACTTGGCCCTATGGCAGGTGCATCCAGCCTAAACTGGTTTCGTATTGTTCTAATTCTATAGCGTCTATTCTATTCTCGTGGTGGCGTAGCCTAGTAGCTAGTATCAGAATGGTATGGTGATCGGGTTCCTGTGTATAGGGGGAGGTATGCATGTTGAAAGCTTATTCGCCCTCTGTAGGAATCTGTATTCCTCCTTCAGTTCTCCAAGTCTCAAGGGTTGTGGGTAACCAATTCCATTGGCGGACATCTGGCCGACGACGGCTCCTAGTGGTTGGAGTATCAGTAGTAGTATAGATAGTGTAAGGTCTAATTCGAGGTGGCCTGTCAGTCCCTCTAGTCGTGTATAGCACATGCGATTCATAGGTCTTCGATAAGAGTGGGAGGAAGAGTGTGAAGTAGAAGAAGTAGATGCAACGCGTCTAGGTGACAAGTTCTCGTGTTGGTCCAGTTTTATTGGTTCATCCTCAGGAGAAACCTCCTCAAGTGGGTCCTTTTTCGGATAGATTCTCCTCCTCGACACTGGGTGGGTTATCGCGAGGGTGACTGGTGACGTAACCATAATCGTCAATTGATATGTCAGCGTGGGATGAGGATTGCGAAAGCGTAGGACTACAAATAGAAGATTTAGTTCATAGGACGATTAGTGACATGTTCTGATGCGTTTTCCAAGTAAGCAGTGTGGGAAGACGATGTGTAGTTCCCAATCTACTGATCTTTAGGTTCGAATCACTAATTAATCGTGCGGTATATTGCTTAACGAGTTTATGTATGCGAAATCAAGTGCCATTTAATACAAACAAGAGTAGTAAAACTATTGCTCTATAATAATCAGAAATGATTACAGTATCACATAATATTGCTCGAGCACAAACAGAACGAATAGTCACAATCAAGACACAACCAATGTATACAGTAGTTAATGCAACACGTACCCCAAGTGTTGCTATCCTGTACTTAGTGTCGCTTACAAAGATCACAAGATTTGACTAACACCTTAAACAAGCTACTTTGACATTATGCACTAACATGTTAACCTCGAAATGATAAGACTAAAATGGAGGTATACTTAGTTACTAACAGAGCAACATGGATGCCTACGATATGCAATGCACACACACAACGTTTGTTTTCCAAAGATTTAAACAAGAAGGAATAATCGAACATAATCGTAGTATACCTACTCCGTGTCTCACATAATCCTACCTAAATTAAACATAGGTGATCAGGCTATGTCTAATTGAGGTCTAATAATGCAACACGCGGGTTAGCTATACTAGTTATGCTCGGTTTAGTTAAACTAGTAATGCTTTTGGTGTTTTAAGAAAATATTATTTAAAAGTGTTGGTTATATTTGGGGTTTTTATTTGAAAACCGGCATTCTCTATAACCTTAGGCTCTGATACCAAATCTGTCACACCCCGCTAAAGCGGAAACACGAGATGTAACAGCACCGGGTAACAACGCACAAGATATAGAAGCAACACCATACATAATTTTAAATAGAAGTAGTACAAACTACAGCAAATGCAACCCACGTTTTCAAAAGAGATTACAATAAGTTTCATAAAGTTTTCAAAAGAGGGTTATGGTTTTGAAATAAAGCAAACACGTGTGAACATGCATCCATGTTAATGTACTCCTAGAGTGCACCTTACTTTCGTTCTCCTGAAAAGCTTGATAAAACAAAAGGGTCAACTATGGTCATAGTTGGTGAGTTCACATGTTTAATGTCACAAACAATTGAACTAAAAGTTTTGTTCATAAGAGACATAAATAAAAATGATTGGTTGTAATAGTTGTGAATATGAAAGGTAGTATACCAGAGTGTTAATGCAATTGAGGCCACTACTAAACCGATTCAACCGACACATGCCCCAAGCTCCATGTTCTGTCGGTAACATGAGTACTTGTGATTCTATGCACTCACGACTAGTGTGAGTGAGGAGTGGTTTCCCCCTAAATAGCGCTATCCATAAATATCAATGGCTCGTCTGGCTCTCGGACGAGTTAATAAGTAGTGTAAACTGTATTTCCAGGAACTTTAGCACGATAGTACTCAAGCATAACAATAGTATATACCAATTCACATAAATAGTATAGCAAAAGTTCAACAAGTTCATAAAGAGTACAACCAAATTAGTTAAAGTTCGAGATCATGCTTTTCACCCCAAAATAATAAACAAGTAAAAAGGGGCCGTGAAATGTTTAGTTTACAATTGAGTGTAAGAGTAAACGATAAATGTTGCGCGCATGCTTGTTGGGTATGACTCCTATCCAAGACCTATAAACACGAGGTTTCTAATTAGTTTCTTGGTAAATTAGGTTTGATAGGATTGTTTAGCTAAATATTTAGATTACAAAGTGCCAAAATGGTTTGTTTGCTTTTGAAGTTTGTTAATGTCCAATAATCGCATTGAATATAATTATGATTATACAAGTGTATAATATCTCACGATTGTTAGTGTCTAAAAGTCGTAATGTTTTGAGCTTTGGAACTTTGGTTCCTTCCAAATTATCATTAACAACACACAAATCAATAAATACATCATAAGACACCCGAACCCCTTTTGGTTATTATTCATTCCAAGAATAGTAAGTTTCCCGTTTTTGAAATCGAGACCGATTATTGTTGACTCGGTCAAACCTTCTCGGTTTGACCCGAGACTTTTAACCAATCCTTAAACATGTTTATAAGTCATAAAAAGTTAGCCTTTCTCAAAATAGCAAGTCCGTAAGTGTCGGCTTCTAACATTTACTAAAATCAGTCCATAATCTTAATTCCAGAAATCTTACACTTGTTTGTTGGATTTATTAAAAATACTTCCAAAAATGTGTCTCTGATCTTTGGATGTCTCGTACGAATCATTTGAATCTTCCGGCGTACGTAGAATCTTCATTCTTCGTCCGTTTTTGTTGATTCTTCTTCTGTTAGATTCGTATTTTGAAAACGAATATCTTGGATAAGAGAAATCTTAGTGATGGGAACTTTTTTCTCTAAATCTTGTTTTGATGTCTTGAATCTTCAAACGTGTGTGGAATCTTCATTTTTCGTCCGTTTTGCTTAATTTTTCACGTGCAACTCTATTTTGACCTTCTTTGCTAAGTTTCATTGATTTGAACATTATCTGAGTTTATTTGCCAAGTATTGTTCCAGAATGAGAGAGATATCGGTAGTAAAAACATAACTTTTTACGGGATATCAAGTATCCCACACTTAGAACTTTGCTTGTCCTCAAGCAAACTCGAATTTCAAGCATGGTTAGAAATAAGTTGATAATGAAATATTTCAAGGCGGAACTTTTCACTGCGGGGATTTTGGAAAAATAAATATTTGTTCTTCTGAAAAAGTGGCGTTGTAATCTTTGGGAGCATACTTTTGATCTTAGATCTTGGATACATGACAGGCGATCCTCTCAAGGTGGTCACTCCAATCACTCAAAGTGTTTAGGGTTTCCTTTTCTAATATTATGAATCACTCAGAACGCTAGTCATGTATCGTTTATCGTCATAGGCTTGATCGAGAATCAAATCGTTACCTTTTAAGTGAGCGCAAAGTCAATCTAGCCACAATCATTCTAGGAGGAGTGATGTAAGGTTTTTGGAGTGGAGTGTTGGTGATATGAGAGGGGGTTGTGTTGGTTTTTTACTGAAAGATTTTTGGTGAAGAGGAAAGCTGGAATTTTTTTGGGAAGGATTGACGCCTTTTTCTTATGATTTTTGGAAGGAGTCTTTTTCTCCATTTGAATTTCTTTTCTTCTGATTTTTTTCTTTTGATTTTTTTTTCGGCGTCATATCATTGTAGCTTCTCTTCTTTCATCTTTTGGACTTTCTATGAAGTTTGAGGGATGCTTTTGAGAGGGTAAGGATAACGCATTTTCATTTTCTGGGTGTATGGATGGGTTTAAGAATGATGTGATTCGATCTCCTTTTCACTCACCAATTTGGATTCGAAATGCATAACAGGAGCAAGTTCTAATTCTAAACGCATACATCGGCACACTCAAGAATCGAAAAAGTGAAGCATTAAAACTGAATGCTTCATATGGCTCAAGATACCTCACGAATCAAAAGTTGGTTTGTTGTGTGCCTAATCATGCGATGATCTTTATGGGATTACTAAACTATTTTTCCAAACGAATTTTTATTTTATTTATCCTTCTTCCCCAAAGTAAATCATTCTTTGTCTAAATTTTTTCATTTTCAACATATTTTTAACTCAATTTTGAAAAAAATTGTTTACATGTTGGAGAATGATGGTCTAAAGAGCAACGAGCTTAGAATCAAGCATATACCATTATCCATTTTACAGTAGTGTAACTACTGCTATCCCACACTTAAAGGAACATCGCCCGTGATGTTATTCTAAGCTCTGACTGGGGTAAAATCTCACACTTAGGATTTGAACATCTAAGACGTATTCTTTTAGCGGTGTGTGTGATATCGCGTAAAAAGTCACGTTTTTACTACCGATATCCCTCTCATTCTGGAAAGATTCTTGGCACTTTAGCTCAAAAACATTACAAATCAATAGTATTATGCCAAGATGGTAAAAACAAGGTCGCACGATAAAAATCAAGCGAAACGGATGAAAAATGAAGATTCCACGCACGTTTGATGATTCCAGACATCAGAACGAGGTTTCAAGACCAAAGAGCCCATCACCAACATCTATCTGACCCAAGATGTTCGTTTTCAAATTACGAATCCAACAGAAGAAGAATCAACTAAAACGGACGAAGAACGAAGATTCTACACGCTCCGGAAGATCCAAACGATTCGTACGACACATCTAAAGTTCAGAGACATATTTTTGGGATTTCTTTTCATCAAAAGCTTCATTTTGAATTATGAATCCAATGCAAAAAGAATCGATGCAAACAGACGCGTAACGAAGAAAACACGCACGAATCGAGAAACGCAGCAACCGGCAGCAGACTGGTGCCACTGGCAGCCAGCCGCCGCCGCCAGCCAGCCAGCCGCCGGCTACTGGCAGCTAGCCACCGGATGCTGCCCGTCACTCGCACGGATTGCACTTTTGTGTCCTTTTTCGTACCCGGTGCTAGACCTTTTCCTACTTTTTGTACCTGGTGCCACTACCTTTTTCGCCTTTTATACCTATTGCCACTACCTTTCCCACCTTTTGCTATCATGAGCTTTGGGATGCTAACTTGAGCCAAACATCCTCTATAAAAGGCAGCCGCTAGCTCTCATTTTAGACACACTCTAATACACACACCTTTCATATCTTTCTTATTTCTTTCTTTCTAGCTTTTATTTTCTTTTTCTCTCTACTTTCTCTCTAAACTAATTAATTTAGTGAGAGATAAGTAGGAGATTAATTATGTAGTAGTTAGTAGTAGCTATCTTAGCAATGTAACGCTTTGGAATATTCGGAAGTAATATAAGCATCGTTTTGCTCACAATAATTACGGGTAATATCTATCCTTTCTTTTATTAATTATTTGTAATGTTCTTGTTTGATGTTTACAATTTATTAACATTAGAAATGTCTATTGCCATGATATGCGAGTAGTTTCTTATTACATGCCATGATTTAGATAGTTATAATGGGATGATATTAAATATTGTAAAGTAATATGACGGCCCCTATTCGACTGTTCCCGGATATAGTGCTGGAAACGCTTTATGCGGAGTACAAACGTATGGAAGTCTGGGAGGACCGAAGGTAGTTGTATTACGGATCAATATTATAAATGTGCTAATTAAATTTCTGTTTATAGTTTAATTATAATATTATGAACGAATGATGGCATGTTTGGCCAACCGCTTATGACAAGACTGCCCCAACTTATTCCGGTAGGGTAAAACCTGTTTATCCGACTATTTATTCAATAGACCATGCCATGATGCGGACGTCTCTGACGAACGAGATTGGGGAATAGGATTCGAGGGTAGTCGTTGGCCGATGTGTTCAGTACATTTGGGAGAACTTCCGGTGTATTGTAATTATTTGTGTTTACTATCCATGTGACATATCTTCTATCTGATTGCGGACAACTCTACGTTAGTTAGTTGATAGGATCGTAAAAACAACTCATTCCAACATAGTTTAAATTTATAAAAAGAAACTTATATGAATGGGAATTATTATACTTTGTTATTGTTTAAATATATGACACTAGACCTAATTTATGGAGCACCCTTTCTAGTTATCCACGTGACTACAACTTAGATATTAGGGAGTCATGAACCTTAATTATGGTAAGTAGTTATCTGTACCCATGACGTGCAATAAGTAAGACACAGTGAAACCATTCGTTGTACATATTAGATTTACATTTCTGCACTGCTTTTTATTTAATTAGTTCAGAATGCCACTTTCACTGTCAATTACTCCTGACCGCACGTTAGACGTAAGAGGCCGTGGAATTACTCTGTAAAGTACACTGTTTGTTACATAAAGGTATGGTCTGCATATGAAACACGTTTTGACAAACTGCGAATAATCCAGGGATGTATAACTGTTTGAAAAGGAGAGGTCTAGGTCATAAATCAAAGTAATTAGAGCTTAAGAAAAGTATTAACAAGGTCTAGAAAGGAAAGTCTTAGTGACTTAGATACATGAACCCCCTAGACCTTACATAGTTGGTTCTTTAAACATAGCAAGTTAATAATTAAATACACATTTAGAAGAACGCGAGATAAGCTTAGGTGTTAAGAACGGTCGGACCTATGAGACAATACGTTGCTTTATTCATGTACCTCGGTTTTTCACCAAGATAGGTTGTTTATCTTTCAGCTAGGTAAGTATTGGGAGTTTAGCGTATTGCTCCGATCAGAATCACGATAACCTAGTTCCTAGTGACATGCCAACGGGAATTTAATTGGTAGGGTTCTAGTGTTTACACCAAAGTCTGTTAATGTATTAATCTGAAAGTGTTCCCATCATAAACACCCTCCCGACATTATATTATCTCAAATCATGGTAAACCGCGTCTTCCTTATCCTTAGTTGTTCCTTATATGCTAGCTAGCTCATTTTAGGTTTATCGCTTTAGTAGTTTAAATTAGATTAAAACCCAAACTAAACCAACCATCTGAACCCTATCTTAAAGGCTTAATTATCCAAACAAGCTCCGCTTCAAATTCGACCGTCTGGAGACGACCCTGATCATCCTTACCACGTACTAGTATCGGGTACTTGTACCTATTACCAGTAGGTAGTTTGGAGGTTTAGGCCCTGAGCAAAATAAGTTTTAAAACATCCTGATCGCCCCTCAGTCGTTACAACAACACCAATGACACTAACGGCTGGGGCCGCATCAAGTTTTTGGCGCCGCTGCCGGGGACGGTAGTACGATTTGGAGCCTGTTTAGATAAGTTAGTTTTTAAGAGATCCTTTTGACTGGGAATCACCATCCTTATCAGAAGTTACTTTTTCTTTACGTAGTTTAGTGTAGTTAGGATTACCTTAGTATTAGTTTAGATTAAGTTCCCTTCTCACCCCCGACTTTAATTTTGAAACCTTTTTCTTATGCTGTCTTTTCTGATCCCATGGGAAATGTTAACTCAAGGACAACAATTAGATCAAATGCAAAGTCTTATTAATTCAATTGAAAATAGATGTAGGATGTGCGGTAATACCCACTTAGATGGAGAATGCCAAAGCCAAAGTATCATGTTTTCGGATAACGTAGGGTACTTAGATCCTCAAACACAATATCAATATGACCCCAATGTTGTCCAACCACATCCATACCAACCTTTTTATCCTCAACCATTCGAAATCTATCCACACTCACCTTACCCTGTATGTGAACCACAACCTTACAAGCTTCCTAACTTGAGAGATACGCCCTTAGCCTGTCTCAGCAGTAATGCCGCTTTCTCACCTCCTTCCGACCCACTTGAAGAAATGATTAAAGAACAAGAAGACATACTTAGGAGTTTTACTTATAATGTGTCTAAAATCTTTACTAAACTATCAACACATGCCCAAGAGAGTAGTGAGAATCAAGCTAGAACCAACTATAGGATACAGAAAGTTGAGAGACATACACACTCCACATCTATTACACCCGACATAGACTTACATTCTCATAAGTTCGGTTACAATATCCCTTCAAATACCTCACCAACCCAATCTTCTAAACCTTCACACTCACCTATTCCCGACCTATCAACGTCAAAGATCAACGGAGGGTTCGTTCTAGAAGAACTTTCCGAACCACTACAACTCGAAACTTCCGGTCGGAGTGACGAGGATGATGAAGTAGACGAAGAGATCGAGATGGAAAGCCCGAATGTGGAGATTTACATAGAAGACTCAACTTCACATGAACTGAAGGAATACATATCGACTCTGAGTAACGGACTCATTCAAACTGATATGGTTGAACATATCCCACAACCAGTTGTGGTTGGACGTATCCCAAAAGTCTCTTTGACTGATTCACTTCCTGATCTAATAGACTTCACTAGTACCTTAGAGGAGACATTCACCCAGGTATTTGATGATAACGTTGCTACAAGATTGGAGACGCTAATGGACATTGTCCCATCTCCATGCCCAGAGTACAACTTTCTCATCGAACCAAAGACTTTAGGAAGCAAGATGGGTTTTGCGTCAAGAGCACCTTAAAAACCATCTCTCCATTACATAATGACGTACACTTCGTGGAGTGATAAGGACCTCTTTGACAAACCCAAACAACCCAAAACATAAGAGGTAGAAAAAGTCGAGAGCTTTGTTTTGCCTCAAGTAAAACAAACCACTCACTTTTCCATGCCTTCTTACCTTACTGGACATACCTTGACCATAATCTGCTTTAATCCCTTAGGTATGTACCAATACTTCCGCTTATGTCAGCCCCCTAGATTTCCCAAGAAATAGGTTTGGAGTCAAGCTAGTGACTCGAACAAAAACAAGCGCTTCTCGGGAGGCAACCCGTGTCTAACATAGGATTATCAGTAGTAGTTAAAGTAGTTTAAGTAGTGAACTAAGCCAATAAGTAGAAATGAAACCCTAAAATGAATGTTCCAAGTTTTCTATCTTTATGATCAAAAATGGATGGTTTGCGAAATTACTTTGTTAAAAGTCAAATTTTTGTCAAACCTTAATACTTCCTACTCCCAGTCATTTGGAATTTATTGCAACATCTATTTTCACCATTTTCCAAAGTTTTTGTTATCCCTTTCACTCACAAAAATGGAAACCTACTAGGAGTTAGGAGCCTTAGTCATTCTAAACACCCACTGACATGTTTCGAGCATTTGAGGTACTTACATATATTATTGTGAACATACATAAGATATTAATGCTTAATCTGATTTGTATGTCAATATGTGTATTATGCTCAAACTCGTTTAAAAATATGTGATTTGGATATCTTTATACTTGGCTACCTGATTCAACTGATAATACTGGTATCTCCATGTCTGCTATTTGTGCTGCGGTGAAATTATAGGCAACTAACTCTTTTTGTGTGAGATTAAACTCAAAGTCGTACACTTGTTTGTTTCATCTACAAAGCACTCACTTTGATAGGTTCTTCGCAAACCAGTGAATCTATGATTCGGAGAATAATCACTTGTTTGTTAGATCATGTTTATTCGATCTACTTGTAACAGACAGGGACTGACACCTATGGATAAAGAATCTTTAAGGATAATGGAAAGATGACAAGAGGAGCTTACAGTTCATTGAGAATGGGAATCTTTGGAGCATTGCTTTGCAGGGGACAAGAGATGACACTTTTAGATACGAAGACGATTTCTAGTTGTCTATGACTAGTTCATCAAGTTGATCAGCTCAATACTCATCATATGTGCCCACAAATTCCAAGTCCTATAGCTAAACCTTGCCACATAATAGAACCCTAAACCATCATCACCATATCCACCCACATTCACCCATCTATCCACCCCTTCACACATATAACCATCACCCTCAGGGACTATTCATACAAAGGAATAGATACGGGAACAATTTGGAAACTAAGTTCAGAATCCAGTGGAGATGACACAGTCAACCACTCAGATCCTCAGCTCACAGTCGTATAGACGATAAGGGAGTTCTGCGTTCCTTTCTCTAGTTTATTTATCCATTTTTGCAAGATTATATCGACCTATATCCCATTCCAAACACTAAGTGTGGGATACTTCGACAAGAGGTACTCAATGCATAGATTCGAACATTAGGGACAATGTTCCTCTAAGTGTGGGATATACGGTCTGCAACCGAAAGTTTAACCTCTTGTCCGTAAGTCAAACAATATTTTCATTAAAAGACTAAAAATGGATAAAATTTCAAAATTTTCAGATTCAAAAACATCGTTCTTTAGAAATCCGATCTTTCAAAATTATAAATTACAGCAAGGAACGAGTTTTGACAACGAAACAAAACTGTTTTAGAATAAGATACGGACGAAAAGGGCAACACATGGTTAGGCGCCAATGTACGCATTTGAATTAGAACTTGCTCTTGTAACACATTTCGAGATCACACTGATGAATGCCATACGTGGCATAGGTACAACCCACCTTGATAACTTCTAAGGAATCCAAACACCCTTCCACCATCAAACATCCACCCACTCAACACCCACTCATCACACCCGATCAAAACCTCCTAACATTTGTCCCGAACCTACAGAAGTTTCATTTTCCAACGAATTCTCAAAGATACCCTTGATTTTCCGAGACTTCTGCAGCCTAACACAAAGCCACCGGAGCGTTCCCCAAAGGATGATTATCATCCGTAAAAGGAGCTCCAAGAAAAGAAATTCAGCAAAAAGCTTATATCGGAGCGTTCCCCAAAGGATGAGCATCATCCGTAAAAGGAGCTCCAAGAAAGAGAAATACAGCAGAAGCTGCGCAAAAAAAAAAGTCTATGTAGTCCTTACAAAATCTGAGAAACTCCAAAGAAACTCTCTCAAGAAAAGTTTCGAGAAAATACAAGGAAAACCCTCACACCTTCTTCACACCAAAAACACCCGATTCCTTCCAAGATATCTCGAAAGGTTAGTACCGTCCTCATCAAAAGTGATGGAGATTTGATTCTCGATCAAGCCTATGACGAGACTGCTGCATGATTTCCTAGTCATCATGTTGCTCGAAGAAGGTATCGAATTCAATAAACCCTTAGTTTCCGGTAAGAACTCTTTCATAACCGTAAATTTATATTCTTTGGAAAAAGGGATCTCTAAAAACTGATGCAATTAGAATCATTCCAGAAGCTTTTAAGAATGAGTTTGCTTGAGGACAAGCAAAGTTCTAAGTATGGGATACTTGATATCGTGTAAAAAGTCACGTTTTTACTACCGATATCCCTCTCATTCTGGAACGATTCTTGGCACTTTAGCTCAAAAACATTACAAATCAATAGTGTTATGCCAAGATGGTCAAAACAAGGTCGCACGATAAAAATCAAGCGAAACGGATGAAAAACAAAGATTCCACGCACGTTTGAAGATTCCAGACATCAAAACGAGGTTTCAAGACCAAAGAGCCCATCACCAACATCTATCTGACCCAAGATGTTCGTTTTCAAATTACGAATCCAACAGAAGAAGAATCAACTAAAACAGACGAAGAACGAAGATTATACGCGCTCCGGAAGATCCAAACGATTCGTACGACACATCTAAAGTTCAGATACATATTTTTTGGATTTCTTTTCATCAAAAGCTTCATTTTTGAATTACGAATCCAACGCAAAAAGAATTGACGCAAACGGACGCGTAACGAAGAAAACACGCACGAATCGAGAAACGCAGCAACCGGCAGCAGACTGGTGCCACTGGCAGCCAGCCGCCGCCAGCCAGCCAGCCGCCGGCTGCTGGCAGCTAGCCACCGGATGCTGCCCGTCACCCGCACGGATTGCACTTTTGTGCCACTACCTTTCCCACCTTTTGCTATCATGAGCTTTGGGATGCTAACTTGAGCCAAACATCCTCTATAAAAGGCAGCCGCTAGCTCTCATTTTAGACACACTCTAATACACACACCTTTCATATCTTTCTTATTTCTTTCTTTCTAGCTTTTATTTTCTTTTTCTCTCTACTTTCTCTCTAAACTAATTAATTTAGTGAGAGATAAGTAGGAGATTAATTACGTAGTAGTTAGTAGTAGCTATCTTAGCAATGTAACGCTTTGGAATATTCGGAAGTAATATAAGCATCGTTTTGCTCACAATAATTACGGGTAATATCTATCCTTTCTTTTATTAATTATTTGTAATGTTCTTGTTTGATGTTTACAATTTATTAACATTAGAAATGTCTATTGCCATGATATGCGAGTAGTTGCTTATTACATGCCATGATTTAGATAGTTATAATGGGATGATATTAAATATTGTAAAGTAATATGACGGCCCCTATTCGACTGTTCCCGGATATAGTGCTGGAAACGCTTTATGCGGAGTACAAACGTATGGAAGTCTGGGACGACCGAAGGTAGTTGTATTACGGATCAATATTATAAATGTGCTAATTAAATTTCTGTTTATAGTTTAATTATAATATTATGAACGAATGATGGCATGTTTGGCCAACCGCTTATGACAAGACTGCCCCAACTTATTCGGTAGGGTAAAACCTGTTTATGCGACTATTTATTCAATAGACCATGCCATGATGCGGACGTCTCTGACGACCGAGATTGGGGAATAGGATTCGAGGGTAGTCGTTGGCCGATGTGTTCAGTACATTTGGGAGAACTTCCGGTGTATTGTAATTATTTATGTTTACTATCCATGTGACATATCTTCTATCTGATTGCGGACAACTCTACGTTAGTTAGTTGATAGGATCGTAAAAACAACTCATTCCAACATAGTTTAAATTTATAAAAAGAAACTTATATGAATGGGAATTATTATACTTTGTTATTGTTTAAATATATGACACTAGACCTAATTTATGGAGCACCCTTTCTAGTTATCCACGTGACTACAACTTAGATATTAGGGAGTCATGAACCTTAATTATGGTAAGTAGTTATCTGTACTCATGACGTGCAATAAGTAAGACACAGTGAAACCATTCGTTGTACATATTAGATTTACATTTCTGCACTGCTTTTTATTTAATTAGTTCAGAATGCCACTTTCACTGTCAATTACTCCTGACCGCACGTTAGACGTAAGAGGCCGTGGAATTACTCTGTAAAGTACACTGTTTGTTACTGAAAGGTATGGTCTGCATATGAAACACGTTTTGACAAACTGCGAATAATCCAGGGATGTATAACTGTTTGAAAAGGAGAGGTCTAGGTCATAAATCAAAGTAATTAGAGCTTAAGAAAAGTATTAACAAGGTCTAGAAAGGAAAGTCTTAGTGACTTAGATACATGAACCCCCTAGATCTTACATAGTTGGTTCTTTAAACATAGCAAGTTAATAATTAAATACACATTTAGAAGAACGCGAGATAAACTTAGGTGTTAAGAACGGTCGGACCTATGAGACAATACGTTGCTTTATTCATGTACCTCGGTTTTTCACCAAGATAGGTTGTTTATCTTTCAGCTAGGTAAGTATTGGGAGTTTAGCGTATTGCTCCGATCAGAATCACGATAACCTAGTTCCTAGTGACATGCCAACGGGAATTTAATTGGTAGGGTTCTAGTGTTTACACCAAAGTCTGTTAATGTATTAATCTGAAAGTGTCCCCATCATAAACACCCTCTCGACATTATATTATCTCAAATCATGGTAAACCGCGTCTTCCTTATCCTCAGTTGTTCCTTATATGATAGCTAGCTCATTTTAGGTTTATCGATTTAGTAGTTTAAATTAGATTAAAACCCAAACTAAACCAACCATCTGAACCCTATCTTAAAGGCTTAATTATCCAAACAAGCTCCGCTTCAAATTCGACCGTCTGGAGACGACCCTGATCATCCTTACCACGTACTAGTATCGGGTACTTATACCTATTACCAGTAGGTAGTTTGGAGGTTTAGGCCCCGAGCAAAATAAATTTTAAAACATCCTGATCGCCCCTCAGTCGTTACAACAACACCAACAACACTGACGGCTGGGGCCGCATCAGTGTGTTGGGTTTGAATCCCACACTTAGTGATAAGCATAGTGGATATGGTATATTTATAATGAAAGAAAGAGACTGGTATAGAAGTACTCCCCAGTAGTTGCAGTGCTCCATTGTATGCGTTTGCCAAACTTCATCTTGCTGGGTTCACTCTTGATCAAGTATTCTTGTGATTGGTCTCGTAGGTGTGAACATGTCGGATATAAGATGCTTATACTTTCTTGAAAGAGGAGGTATGTCCGAGTGTGAAAGATAGTCGGAGACTTCATCACTTCTTGGAAATTAAAATTTCAGAAATGTAAAATCATGGGTTGCCTCCCTAGAAGAGCTCTTTTAATGTCGAGAGCTTGACTTCTTTTCTCTTGTCTGGATGGAGATGGATGCATCCATGGGATCCACTGTGCTGATGCTGTGGGCCCTAGGTTGCGGGATAGTATATTGAGGTGGATAGATTCTGATGAAATGATTGACTATTGTCGTAATCAATTCAAATGGATTATCTGTCGCACCCCCAAATTCGGGTTGCGGAAGCGATTCGGGTTGGGGCGCGACTAATCAAATATCGAGCACAAAGATATACAGTGAACGACTCTATATGCGTCGTTTTAACAAAATACATTAATACGAATTAAAGTTCACATCAATTGTACTAAATACATTAGCTCGTGTTCTGATATGAGAATTTAAATACATATTGTTTTAACAAAATATGATAATGCAATAAATCTCTGGCATTTGCATGCTGACTCGAGCTAAGCTAAATCCTGAGTGCAGTCCTACTACTGCTGGATACCTGAGAATACACTCTAAAAGGGTAAGCTAAAAGCTGGTGAACTCACAGGTTTAATGATAAAGTGTAGTGTGTGAACCGCAAGATTTAAGTATAATGATTTGCAACTAAGCAAATAAGTAAATGATAAAAGATGTATATAACTGCCATGAGCACATAGTCTGAGCTTAACTGAGGTGTCAGGATCACAATTAAGTGCATGAGCGATGGTGCCTCTATGCGTATGCCTAATCAACACACGTATGAACAAATGATAATGTGTCCATTTTGACCAGTCCGTGCTTGCTGACCCAGACGAGGATTGTCAGTCCCATATGGTACCATACACTAACATTCACACTACAAAGTATTATCAAACTATGCTAATGAGGACTTATGGTGATTAGATGATTAACTCATGCAGAATATAACAATATTTGATACTTTCATTCACATGTAAAACAAAATAAGCATGTATTCTCACCCCTAGAGTAAAAACAGTAAAATAGGGGCTATGAGACTCACCTGAGTCTGATGAGATGCTATCAAGCATTAATGATGGTGTACAAGGGAAATGATGTCGTCTCCAATGATCGAAACCTGTCGGGCATCCTAAATGCGCAAGGTTTTAATGATTAGATATCTCAACAGATCATCTACGCTAGTTGTTCCCTCAACTAGTTATGTCCAAATACATTGGTTTGTTTGTTTATGTTTTTGAAAACATGTACGGCCCGTTGGTGGTGATTTGTAATAATAATTCCCAAAGTATTATTATTATGTTTGTTTCGTTTATTGACTTGTAAAAGTATACGTATTTGTTTAAGTGTTTCAACACATGTATCGTTATCCATAAATATCGTAGCATCGTTTTTATTCAAGTTTCATAGTAAAACACCTAAAACAATTGTTTCGAGCCAAAATCTAAAGTTTTACATTTCGTTTTACGTTTTTCGTACCGAGGCTCGTTTCGGTTAACCTGGTCAACCGTGTTCGGTTTGACCCGAAACTTTTACACAAGTCTTAAAATAGTTAACAAAGACTAATAAAGTTGTCGGTACGTTTTATGTCCGGCCCCGAAGTGTCGGTTTTATGTCAGGATCTAGAGGATGGTACCGCATCTCCAGTCTACACTATCGAGGAGTCATCATCACCCACATCGGTCGTTGAAAACACGATCTTCGTAGATAATGACTTCACCGATTGGGAGACGCTCTCTGCTGACATGGATTAGTTTCTAGTAGTTATTTGTGTTTAGTATTAACAAGGATTGTTGGTTTTTAATATTAACGTGTATTGAAGGATGTTGATTATGCAGAAATTGATGTAGGAATTATGGAACGAGTTCATATTAATGAGCCTGGTTCATCTCAAGCAAATCCACATACACACGCAGCACAAGGGAGTATCTCTTCTAACCTTACTTTGCTTGATGAAAACACACTAAAATTCTAAGTAAAACTCTAAGTGTGGGATTATGTCTCACAAGAGAGAATATAGCTTCGAAAGATTGACCAACGTTCAAAAACCTAAGTGTGGGATTAACCTAACTTAGAAATAGAACATTAGGGACAATGTTCTTTTAAGTGTGGGATGACAGTAGTATTCACTACTAAAGTGTGCAACATCTTTTAAGTAAAAGTCATGTTTTCAGCAAAATTTCAACATTTTCAAAATCAAAAAGGGGTATTTTCGGTCAACATGAAATTCAAAAGGCTTTGAAATTAGATAATGTTGGGCAAAACCCTTTGAGGATTTTCAAGCTCTGTTTCAAGGCAAGCAATCGCATGACTAGGCACTAAACCACCAAACTAAGTGAGGATTCTTGAGCCATATAAAAGCATTCATCTCTAATGCTTCACTTTTCGATTGTGAGTGTGCCGGTGTATGCTCTCTAGAATCAGAACTTGTTCAAGCAATACATTTCGAGATTACAAAAATGGGCGTCATACGTGATGAAGGTGCAACTAGAAGACCTTGACATTTCCTAGGATAATAACCCTCTCATAAAACCCTTGCTTTCAAACCTAACCTAACCAATGCTCACCTTCAACATTGAAGATCAACTGAAAACATGTTGAGCCTTAGCCTTTTCATTTCAAAAACTCACTTCAAAAGCCAATCCCTTCTTTCATTTTTTTAGCCATAGCCTAAGTTTCTGTTCTGTCAGAAGAATTATTATAAGAAGTACGGAGCGTTCCCCAAAGGATGAGCATCATCCGTAAAAGGAGCTCCAAGAAAAAGAAATTTAGCAAAAGCAAAGCTGTCAGAAGAAACCTAAAATCCCAAGGATCATTTAAAGCCAAGGGAAAGGTTTATCAAAAGAAAACTTGAAAGAAAAAGCTGCAAAAGAAGGCTCAAGGAGAGTAAAATCCAAGAAGAAGCGCTACTAAGCACCAAAGATAAGTCATCACAGACAACTCTTAGGCTATATTAAAACCCCCAAATAAACCACCTACAAAACCCTTCATCCATATATACTACTTTCACCCTCTTATGAATGTCTAGGGATAATTTGCACCGTCCTCATTTAAGTACTGTAGATCTGATCCTCGACCAAGCCTATGACGACGGAAGAGCTGCATGATTGGGCCCTGAGTGAATTAAAAATTAGGAAACCTGATACACTTGAGTGAATTAAGTGACCACCTGTGAGGATCCCAGTCATGTACATCGTACATTATGAAGATTGAAAAGAGAGCTTGCTAGATCCAGGTTGGAAAAACATCAGAAGGTTAAAACCCCACCTTAAATCTTTTCTTTACCTAGCCTGCAGGAATCAAAGTTCTCCAGGATGCAAAGCCCCCTTTCCAGACTTTTAAAAACAGTTTTACTAAAGATTTGCTTAAGGACAAGCAAGTTCTAAGTGTGGGATACTTGATATCGCGTAAAAAGTCATGTTTTTACTACCGATATCTCTCTCATTCTAGAACGATTCTTGACATTTTAACCACAAAAACAATACAAATCAATGATATTATGCCAAGATGGTCAAAACAAGGTTGCACGATAAAAATCAAGCAAAACGGATGAAAAACAAAGATTCCACACACGTTTGAAGATTCAATGCATCAAAACGAGATTTCAAGACAAAAGTGCCCATCATCAACATCGATCTCATCCAAGATGTTCGTTTTCAAATTATGAATCCAACAGAAGAAGAATCAACAAAAACGGATAAAGAATGAAGATTCTACACCCGCCGGAAGATCCAAATGATTCGTACGCAGTATCTGGAGATAGGAGACATATTTTTGGGATATCTTTACATCAAAGTCTTCGTTTTTGAATTTCGAACCTAACGCAAAAAGAATCAACGCAAACAAACGCATAACGAATAAGATACGCGCGAATTAAGCAACGCAACGAAAGATGATGGACTGGGGCGGGTGGCAGCCATCCGCCGCCGGCCAGGTGGAGGGCGGCGCCGCCTCCCCTACCCCCGTCTCTTTTCTGATTTTCTGTCCTTGCGTGTACCCGGTGCACCACCTTTCGCTACTTTCTCGTACCCGGTGCACCACCTTTCACTCTTTTTCTAATGTGAGCCTAGGCATGCTAACGTGAGCCACTTTTCACCTATAAATAGCAGCCCTTAGACCTCATTTGAAGACATCTTGAATATCATCTTTTAGCATCTACACACCTTTACTTAAATACCTTTCTTTCTTTGTAATTTTTAATTCTTCCTAGTTAATTAGGCTAGCTAATTAACTAATCAAGGAAGATTTGTACGGAGGTGCTCCGGGATGCATATTTTAGCTATGAGTTATTGTACTTCTTTCCAGGTGTTAATCTATCTTCCATATTTAATATGTTTGTTCTTTCTTTAATAAATTTAAATATGCATGCTAGAATTGCCATGATTAACTAAATAACTCAATTGTCTATTATGATAGCTGTTTGTATGATCAGCTCATACACGCTTAAGATTCCATAAACCTAGCTCAGAAATACCTCTGACCAGAGAAATCTGCAAAACAATAACACGCTAAGTTAGGTGAAATACGGGGAAGGTCCCCGTAATTCACCTCCGATGTGAGAATAAGAATTCATGGTTTGGTGATATGAATTTTAGGGAAGTGTAGTGAATGATTATATTTTTAGAGTGTAGAAGATAACCTCTCAATGAAGAAGATGAGCTTCTATTTATACTTGTGTCCTTCTTCATTTCCAAGTTATCACATATTGAGTGGATGCCGTCCATCCTGCACACCACCTCTAAACTTGATCTCGGCCATTTATCTTGATTTTGTGAATATTCTTCATGGTCCCCACGAAGATACGCTGCGCCCGTAAGTCTCTCAGTATATCCCTCCGGGCGTATGGGTGTAATACATTGTGTTGCTAGCGAATTCCCTTACGGTAACATATACCACTGTGTATACATTTTACGCTACCAATGTTCTTTTTATCTTCGTGGCAGTTTTGCCTAGAAAGAAAAAGGTGGTTACACCATTAAGTCCCCCCAGTCTAGTAGGGGATAGGTAAACGCTTAACTAGACGTTGCTAGACTCATGGCGGTTAAATTATTTTAGGTTCGGGGTTCAGGAAACATCCGGGCGCGTAGAGCCTCCGTGCATGCAGGTTGACGGACCCGCCTTTATTTTCATTATCTCACCTCTGTCTTGATTTGACAGTGTTTTGGCTTTCCTTTATTATCTGCCATCATGGCGATTCCACGTGTTTGACGTCGTGGCAGCACGTGTCTTTTTGAGAGAGAAAATACAGATATTAAAAGGTTTTTCCCCCCTTTTTCTTTTTACTTCCTTTTGTTTGAAATTCGAAAGAACCCTAATTTCTTTCTCCCCTCTTTCAATTTCATCTTTTGACTTCGGCGAACATTTCAATCAGGTTAGTTCCCTCGCTTCTTTTCGTTTGTTTAATTTACCCGTTCTAGGAGATGTCTGACATATGTGCCATTGATAAAGTGAGGTGTGGTCTTCGCCGGAATAATTTTAATCGTATTTGTAAATTGTACGGCTTGGGTTCCGGTTTGCCGGCACTTCCTAATTCTGATGATGTTATTTCTGATCCTCCTGAGGGTTATTTCGGTTTTTATACCAAGTCTTTTTCTGTTGCTATCGTCCGCCTCCCCTTTTCTAATTTCTTTCTGGCCGTTCTTAAGTACTACGAGTTGCATATTTCGCAACTGGTACCTCTGGGTGCCATAAAAATAACTGGTTTTGAGATGGCGTGTAAGGTTCATGGGAAAGTTCCTTCTGTGAATCTTTTTAGGCATTTCTTTTGTTTGGGTAGGTCGTATCATGGATACTTTTCTATTGAAAAAAGGCCTTCTGCCCGTAGAATCCTATTTGGTATTCGTGATAGTTTAAAAGACTCGAAAAGGAATTTTGTTTGGTTGAACATTAGTTTGATTCCTATGGCATATAGAGAGGTTTTGGAGTGGAAGAGAGATGATGACACCTTTAGTGACCCCCCTAATTTGACCCGTGAAGAAGTTTCTACCCGTACTTATCTTGATTCTAACTGTCGTATCCATGTTAATGCCTACGAGGAAGAAATTCTTGTTCTTCTTGGCATGAGTGATGTCTGGGCAGATAGGGACTCTGTACCTGTGATTTTGGATGATGGGGAGGGTGAGTGTCTTACCTTGTGTCTGTATGTTGTCTGGTTGATTTGTAGAATTTTAATATATACTTTCATTATTGTTGCTGTCTTTCAGAGATGAGGCTATTGGACGTGTTGAATTCTAGCAATAAGAAGGTTTTCCAGTATGGTTCCAAGGGTGTATCGCCAAGTCCTAGCAGCATCCCTCCTTTCAGGATTACCCGTTCTTCTGTGGCTGGATGTGATTCTCCTAATACGGCCGAAGAAAAGTTCAAAGCTGGTCAGAGTGGGGCTCTTGCCAGAGATAATTCCCAGAGCCTGTCAGTTCTGACCCAGAAGCTGAGAACGTTTTTGGTGGTGGCGCTGCTGGTTTGAAACGTAAAGTGAAAAAGCCAGTTGGTGGTAAGACTAGGAAGCAGAAAAGATCAAAGGGTGTAGACTTTAATCTAGTTGATGTGTCGAACGCGGCTGATGAGCGAACCGGGAGCTTAAAGATTGAAAACTCTGCTCAGAAGGAGGTGCCGATGACTGCTGATGATCATATTACTCCGCCTGTTTCTCCTAAGTTTGGTCATGTTTCCCAGCCTGTTAGAGACAAAGCTCCTGCCACGTCTGGTCCAGATAAAGGTATTCTTGATTCTTCCTCTTTTGGTATAGCATCTTTTAGTACGCCCTACCCTATTTTCGGAGATAATATGTTTGGGAATTTTTTCACTGATATGGATTATGTGCTTTCTACCATTCTTGAAGATAATGCTGAGGTTAGAATATTGGGTACTAGGGAGGCTTATGTGCCTGGATGGAATTTTTATGTTGATAGCACTTTGGATAGTGCTAGGTCTAGGCGTGAGTTTCTCTCTCATGCTCTTCCTCCAAGTTTGCAGTTCTAGGGTAGTAAGCTGACCTTTGTAGAGATGGTGGAAGGTTTGGATAGGGCTAACATGGAGATGTCTTTTTATGGTAACTGTGTTTCGAAGGCTTTGATGGAGGTTAGGCAGGCTTCTTCTAAGAGCACGGTTGTAGCTTTTAAACGTCGGATGGAGAATCTTGCCAAGGAATTAGTTGATATGCGGTCGGAGTTGGAGAAGCAAAACTTAAGTTTGATAGCCAACGCTACTACCATTTCTGAGAAAGATAAGGAAATAGAAGATCTAAGGGGTCACCTTGCTCATGTTGAAAATCAGGTCCAGTCTTCAATTGGCAGGATATCTGAGCTGGAGAGTATGGTCACTGCATCAGAGGAGAGGAGGATCCAGGCAGAGGAGCGGGTTTTCAATTCAGAGCTAATTCGTGTAGATTGTATTAGGAAGGCCTTGGTTCATTTCTCTGAAGGTTTGACTAATAGTGAGGAGTTTTGGAACCCACTTGCTCACACCTTGTCATGTGCTGGGAGGAAATCTGGGCAGGAAATGTTGGCACTTCTTTCCTTAAGGTATCCGATAGAGGGCTTGAATATGGAAGAGTTGCCCGAGTTTGACTTCCAAGATGGGGTTGACTATGATCTGGTCGTGTCTGCCTTAAATGATGCTCGTTTTCCTTTCCTCCATAAGTTGCTCAATTCTGCCCATCTCCCTATTGATGACTGCCTCAAGATTCAACCCGATCAAGCTTCTATCAATCCTGCTGACAATTGATGTTTTGTGACGTGCTTTAGCTTAATTGCCTGAAATGGGCTTTGAATATTTGTTGTGGACAATATGTGTGTGGCTGGATGCCTTTATCCTTGTAAACATAATTGTGCTTTGGTATGGTTGGATGCCTTTATCCATGTAGACGTAACTTTATTAAGTGTGGTTGGACATCTTTATCCGATGTCTTTACTATGATTTGTGTGTTTTAATGTCAATGTAATGGACATTTCGGGTTTTCGACCAAGTTCCTATCTTCATATGAGGCTTGTTCTTCGTATGACTTACATTTAGGTCAAATGCATACATGCCACACATACATATATACACATATTTTTTAGAAAACAATTTCTACGGTTGCCATTTTCCATGGGTGTGTGTTTTGCAACCTTGGTCCGGACTTATATGCCCAAAGTGTGGCATATTTTTGATTGAACTACGTTTCAATCCCTGTTGTGGGTTGCTATCCCATATACAGTGCTTGGAGTTTCCAAGAGTGTGGTTGCTCCGTATATCGTTATCCGTATTGCATCAAACAATTTGTGGACACACGTTTATGCTTTGAAATCATAGAAAATAAAATCTATCTCATTCATTAAATTCAACAAAACTTTTGAACCGATTCTAACATGGCAAAACACGTGCCAATAATTAATTTTGTACATCTAAGTATTCATATGTAATACTTTCTCAAATTGGATGCATGCCAAGTACGATCCAAGATTTTTCCTTTCGAGGTCTGGAGTTGTAAGATCCATTCTGGTGTGCTTCGACCACTTGGTATGGTCCTTCCCAATTCTGGCCCAGCTTTCCATGATTTTCAGTTTTGCTGGCTTCGTTATTTCTGAGCACGTAATCCCCAACCCTAAAGGAAATCTTGCGGACCTTCTGGTTGTAGTATTTCTCCATTTGTTTCTTGTACCCAGCCTCTCTTATTGCAGCAATCTCTCTTCTTTCTTCTAGAAGATCTAGGTTTTCTTTAAGATTTTGATTGTTGCTTTCTTCGGTGGAATGAAGGTAGCGGTAGGAGGCCACACTTATTTCTGCAGGGAGTAATGCTTGTCCCGTAAGTAAGGCTGAATAGGGTCTCTCCATTGCTCCTTTTCGAAGTGGTTCAGAGTGCTCAAAGTACGTTTGGTAATTCATCCACCCATCCGGCCTGATGTTTGCCGAGCCTTGTTTTTAACCCTTTGACAATTTCCCTGTTCATGACCTCAACTTGGCCGTTGGCCTGTGGGTGGTAGACAGATGTGAACGATTGTTGTATTTGAAGCCCTTCACACCAACTTCTGAAGGGGTTTTTCACGAATTGTTTTCCGTTGTCGCTTACTATTTCTTTTGGCACCCCGAATCTGCACACTATGTTGTCCCATACAAAGTTTACCACATGCTTTCCTGTGATTGTGGCCATAGGTTTAGCTTCCACCCATTTAGTGAAATAGTCAACTGCTACTAGGAGAAATTTGACCCTGCCCAGAGCCGGTGGGAAAGGTCCCACGATGTCGATTCCCCATTTGAGAAATTGCCACGCAGACGTGACTGGTATTAGATCGTGCTTGGGCTGCCTGGGTATAGTTGAGTGTATCTGGCAGGATTCGCAGCCTTGTAACTCCTTCTGTACATCTTGATGCATGGTGGGCCAGAAGTAACCTAGATTCTTTATTTTTATTACTACGGTTCTGGGTCCAGAATGAATTCCACACGACCCTTCATGTACCTCATGTACCACTCTTTTTGCCTCCTCCGGTCCTACACACCTCAACCATGGTTGGAGGTATGCTCTCATGTATAGTATTCCATCATGGAACGTGTAACAAGGTGACTTGGCTTGTATTTTCCTGGCTTCTTGCTTGTCTACTGGTAGGACTCCATGGCAAATGTATTCAACTAGGGGTTTCATCCAAGAGTTTCCTTCTTCCTGTATATGCAGTACCTCTTCGCCTCCTTCCACGGAACTTTTGTGTAGTACTTCCACCAACACCTCTTTTGTTAGGTGTGCGAACTGCATGGATGCTAATTTACTCAGGGCGTCTGCCTTCTTGTTTTGATTTCTTCGGACGTGCTCTATTGTGAAGTCTTTGAAACTCTTGACCCTTTGCTTTACTTTCCGCAGGTATTTGATCATCCTACTATCCTTTGCATCAAACTCTCCTTGGACCTGTTTTGCTACCAACTGTGAATCGACATATGCCTTCAAGTTCTCCACCTTCATTTGAATGGCTAGGTTTATTCCTGCCAGGAGGGCTCGATATTCGGCTTCGTTATTTGAGGTTGGAAATTCAAACCTCAAGGCGTAGGTAAATTCCTTCTTGTTAGGGTCGGTTAGGACTAATCCTGCCCCGGAACCTTCTAAGCTAGATGCTCCATCCGTATGGAGGGTCCAGGAATCCCTTACCGGTGAACGTTCTGCCTTGAGCTTCTGGAATCCTGCCTCGTAGGTTACCTGGCCGGTACTTATTTCTGCCATGAAATCCGCGAGGACTTGTCCTTTTATCGAGACACGTGGTTGGAAGATGATGTCTTGTTCTCCTAGTTCGATTGCCCACTTTGCAAGCCTTCCTGATTTTTCTGGCTTGGACAACACTTGTCGTAAGGGTTGATCAGTTATCATCACAATTTGGTGTGCCTGAAAGTATCTCCGTAGGCGCCTAGCAGCGTGTACTAATGCCAACACAAGTTTTTCCATTGGTGGATAATTAACTTCTGGCCATGTAAAACTTTGCTAATGAAGTAAACTAGGACTTGGGCCCTCTTTCTTTCTGCTAGGAGTACTGCGCTAACTGCTTCGTTGGCTGCCGAAAGGTACATGAACAATTTTTCTCCAGCCATAGGGGCGACGAGGGTTGGCAGTTCTGCTAGTAGGCTTTTCATTTCTTGAAATGCACCTTCGGCTTCTTGTGGCCAGGAGAAAGCTTTTTTATTAGTGCAATCTTTCAACGTTTTGAAGAATGGTAGTGACTTTTTGGCTACCTTTGACAGGAATCGGCTAAGGGCGGCCAACCTTCCGTTTAGACATTGCCTGTATCTTGGTTGGATTGGCCTTTATTCCTTTTGCTGTGATGAGGTGTCCCAGGAACTGTCCTTCTTCCACCCCGAATGTACATTTCTTGGGGTTCAACTTCATGTTGATCCCTCTGAGAGTTGCAAAGGTTTCTTTGATATCATTTAACATGTCGTCTTCATTGTAGCCTTTTATGACCATATCGTCGACATAGGCTTCCAGGTTCCTACCGATTTGCTCCTGGAATGCTTTATCTATTAGTCGTTGATATGTTGCCCCTGCATTCTTCAAACCAAATGGCATCTTTTGGTAGCAAAATATCCCAATATCTGTGTGGAAGGCCGTCTTATCTTCGTCTTTTTTTGCCATCTGAATCTGGTGGTACCCTTTGTATGCGTCTAAGAAACATTTGATTCTGAACCCGGAGAGAGATTCTACCTTCCAGTCGATTGCGGGTAGAGGATAGCAATCTTTTGGGCATGCCTTGTTCAAGTCTGTGTAATCCACACACATTCTCCACCCACCATCTGAATTTTTTACCATTACTGGGTTGGCAACCCAAGTCTGGTAATTGACCTCTTTAAGTATCCCTGCAGCTACGAGATCTCTTACTTGTTCACAAGCTTCTTTACTCCGTTCAGGTGCCAGGTGCCTTTTTTTCTGTTGAACGGGGGTTTTGCTTGGGTGTACGTTTAGATGGTGCTCCGTGACTAGCTCTTTTCTTTCCCCGTTTGGTTCCGTAAAGGTAATCCATCGTGGAACCCCAGTCATATCGGCAGGAGTCCAGGCAAACACATCTATATTTTCCCGGAGCAAGTTGACAAGCTTTATCTTTGTTGCCTCCGGTAACTGGTTGCCGATGGCTACTTTCTGATCCGGGTGGAGATCATTAATAATTTCCCTCCGTTGTGACTCCTCGCAGGCGTATATGACTTTTTTCTGTTCATCCTCGTCTCCATAGTCTTTCTCCGATGCCTTCTTTATATTCCTTGTTGAGTATACAGTCGCTACACCATTTGGTGTTGGGAATTTCATCGCTCCGTGCACAGTGGATACTACCGCTCCGAGCAGACACATTGAGGGCCTCCCTAGGATAATGTTATATGGGGATTGCGCTCGTATTATCATGAAGTCAAAAATCTCAGTCCTGACCTTAGGGTAGGATCCTAAAGTCATTCTTAGGCTAATCATCTCCAGCGGCCATAATACTTCTCCTGAGAATCCAATCAAGGGTCGAGTAACCTCCTTCCTAGTGGCCTGTATACCCAGAGGTAGCTGCCTGAAACAATTTTCGTACATAATGTCTGAGGCACTTCCTCCATCCAAGAATATCCTGTGTACTTTTCTATTTGCTATTTCAGCAGTGATTATCACGGGAGCTTCTGATGGTATGATGGTTTATATGGCGGGGAAAGAAATCTCTTCCTCCTCCCACAGTTCTACTACCTTGGATCTTCGCTTTACTCCTATCACGGGTGAGCGTATCATAAGAATTTCCTCCTCCATGGGCTTTGGCTCATCCTCTTTCTTTTTCCAACCTTTCTTCGCCCCACTGAAACTCTTTTTTCCGCCCCTCTCGTCATCTTTAGAATCTTTTACCAGATGGGCTAGCTTGCCTATCTTTAAGGCTTTCCTTACTTCTGCTCGTAGTTCCCGGCAGAAATCTGTGTCGTGCCCATAGTCTTCATGGTATTCACAGTATCTACTCGTATTCCTATCTTTAGCCTTTCCTTGGAGTTTTTGGGGAGCTTTAAACTAACTTGAGACCTTTTCTGTTAGCCAAATTTCTCTTGGGGTCTTAATCAGCCCTGCCCAGAGGATTCTACCCTGTTCTTTTTTTGAATAGGGAGAGTACTTATTTTCTCTTGGCGACCTATTGAAAGTTTTTCCCCTGCCTTCATTTCTCCATTTGGAAGGTCTACCGTTATGACCTCCGTAGTCACCTTCATTTTGCCTGCCCAGATTTCCTCCTTTCATAGCCATTTCTTTTCCTCTTACATACGCGTAGACTTCATCCTACAGCTCCTGGTAGGTTTCTGGTAGGATCCTTCCCAGTTCTGCTACGAGCATTTTGTTCCTCAATCCATGGATGAATTCGGATACTCTTTGATCTTCTTGCAGGCCTTCTATTTGTTGTGTTTCGTCGGAGTATCTTTCCATGAAGTTTTTCAATCCTTCACTTTCTCCTTGATAAATGTTATGAGCCTCCAAATGTGTTTTGGTATACTTACGTTATTCGATAAAATGATATAAAAATCTTCTCTCCAATTCATCAAAACTTCAAATGCTTCCTGGGGGTAACTTATCATACCAGGCTCTAGCGGTTCCCGCCAAGGTCATTGAGAACATGTGGCAGGTGATTGGCATTATCCATTTTTAATTTTTTCTGCCCCCCGGAATGCTCTCAAATGATCCTCTGGGTCTGTTACCCCTGTGTACTCTTTGATGTTTGAGGGGAGCTCCAGGCCGTCAAGCATTCCATAATATTCGATCCATGGTGCCAATGGGGATTGCTTTTTCTTGATGAACGAGTGGACCCTGGATCGTGTCGATCTAGGATTATCATAATGTTCCCCTCCCATTTGTGGATAAGCAGGATTATATCCACCATGAGAGAAATTTATCCATCCTCTATACTAAGGAGAATAGACAGAATGACCTCCCGGCTGGGGGTTATACGTCCCAGGGTTCATGAATCCTGCAGGGATTTGACCTCCTGCCGGAGGGTAGTACCCCAGCAAATTGAATTGTCCTTGTGCCCCTTTGTGATTGCTAAGGTCGGTCATTACTTGCGCGTTTGTAAAAATAGATCGGGGTACAACATTCTGATTCAGGGATGTGGCCGGAGCATTCCCTGTGGGAATCATGTGGGTTGTCGTATTTCTCAGGTGTTGGTTTGGTAAGGGTGGTAGGTTTTGATTCTGAGCCATCCCTGGATGTGGTCCGAAGTACGGCTGATTTGCCCAGAGGTTATTATGAGTCGTCTGAAAACCTCCAAGCTGAGTTTGGTAGGAGGTTTGCACACTTACACTTGTTTGTACGTTTTGTACTTGTTGATTTGTGCTTAATGTGTTTAGTGGCATCGAGGAACTTACATGAATTTGACTTCCGGGCTAACGTATGCTGGTGAGTGCAGCTTTTGGTTGACTGGCTGTACTTGGTCTTTCCATTTCAATTTCCTCATCGACGTCATCGTCTTCCTCCTCCATATTTAATCGAGACCTTACGCTTTCCAGGTTCATTTCCTTGATTCTCTTTGTAATCAAAGGCTCCAAACACTTCATAATCGCTTCATTACTTACCCCAGGTATAAGGTTTTCCGGATTTCGTTCTTCCAAAACGTGTTCTGACGTCACGAGACTTGTTGTGGATCTAGTGTTGAGTAGGGGTGTGAAACCTGGTGGTGGATCTAGCGCTTGGATTCAGGATCTAGAGGATGGTACCGCATCTCCAGTCTACACTATCGAGGAGTCATCATCACCCACATCGGTCGTTGAAAACACGATCTTCGTAGATAATGACTTCACCGATTGGGAGACGCTCTCTGCTGACATGGATTAGTTTCTAGTAGTTATTTGTGTTTAGTATTAACAAGGATTGTTGGTTTTTAATATTAACGTGTATTGAAGGATGTTGATTATGCAGAAATTGATGTAGGAATTATGGAACGAGTTCATTTTAATGAGCCTGGTTCGTCTCAAGCAAATCCACATACACACGCAGCACAAGGGAGTATCTCTTCTAACCTTACTTTGCTTGATGAAAACACACTAAAATTCTAAGTAAAACTCTAAGTGTGGGATTATGTCTCACAAGAGAGAATATAGCTTCGAAAGATTGACCAACGTTCAAAAACCTAAGTGTGGGATTAACCTAACTTAGAAATAGAACATTAGGGACAATGTTCTTTTAAGTGTGGGATGACAGTAGTATTCACTACTAAAGTGTGCAACATCTTTTAAGTAAAAGTCATGTTTTCAGCAAAATTTCAACATTTTCAAAATCAAAAAGGGGTATTTTCGGTCAACATGAAATTCAAAAGGCTTTGAAACTAGATAATGTTGGGCAAAACCCTTTGAGGATTTTCAAGCTCTGTTTCGAGGCAAGCAATCGCATGACTAGGCACTAAACCACCAAACTAAGTGAGGATTCTTGAGCCATATAAAAGCATTCATCTCTAATGCTTCACTTTTCGATTGTGAGTGTGCCGGTGTATGCTCTCTAGAATCAGAACTTGTTCAAGCAATACATTTCGAGATTACAAAAATGGGCGTCATACGTGATGAAGGTGCAACTAGAAGACCTTGACATTTCCTAGGATAATAACCATCTCATAAAACCCTTGCTTTCAAACCTAACCTAACCAATGCTCACCTTCAGCATTGAAGATCAACTGAAAACATGTTGAGCCTTAGGCTTTTCATTTCAAAAACTCACTTCAAAAGCCAATCCCTTCTTTCATTTTTTTAGCCATAGCCTAAGTTTCTGTTCTGTCAGAAGAATTATTATAAGAAGTACGGAGCGTTCCCCAAAGGATGAGCATCATCCGTAAAAGGAGCTCCAAGAAAAAGAAATTTAGCAAAAGCAAAGCTGTCAGAAGAAACCTAAAAGCCCAAGGATCATTTAAAGCCAAGGGAAAGGTTTATCAAAAGAAAACTTGAAAGAAAAAGCTGCAAAAGAAGGCTCAAGGAGAGTAAAATCCAAGAAGAAGCGCTACTAAGCACCAAAGATAAGTCATCACAGACAACTCTTAGGCTATATTAAAACCCCCAAATAAACCACCTACAAAACCCTTCATCCATATATACTACTTTCACCCTCTTATGAATGTCTAGGGATAATTTGCACCGTCCTCATTTAAGTACTGTAGATCTGATCCTCGACCAAGCCTATGACGACGGAAGAGCTGCATGATTGGGCCCTGAGTGAATTAAAAATTAGGAAACCTGATACACTTGAGTGAATTGAGTGACCACCTGTGAGGATCCCAGTCATGTACATCGTACATTATGAAGATTGAAAAGAGAGCTTGCTAGATCCAGGTTGGAAAAACATCAGAAGGTTAAAACCCCACCTTAAATCTTTTCTTTACCTAGCCTGCAGGAATCAAAGTTCTCCAGGATGCAAAGCCCCCTTTCCAGACTTTTAAAAACAGTTTTACTAAAGATTTGCTTAAGGACAAGCAAGTTCTAAGTGTGGGATACTTGATATCGCGTAAAAAGTCATGTTTTTACTACCGATATCTCTCTCATTCTAGAATGATTCTTGACATTTTAACCACAAAAACAATACAAATCAATGATATTATGCCAAGATGGTCAAAACAAGGTTGCACGATAAAAATCAAGCAAAACGGATGAAAAACAAAGATTCCACACACGTTTGAAGATTCAAGGCATCAAAACGAGATTTCAAGACAAAAGTGCCCATCATCAACATCGATCTCATCCAAGATGTTCGTTTTCAAATTATGAATCCAACAGAAGAAGAATCAACAAAAACGGATAAAGAACGAAGATTCTACACCCGCCGGAAGATCCAAATGATTCGTACGCAGTATCTGGAGATAGGAGACATATTTTTGGGATATCTTTACATCAAAGTCTTTGTTTTTAAATTTCGAACCTAACGCAAAAAGAATCAACGCAAACAAACGCATAACGAATAAGATACACGCGAATTAAGCAACGCAATGAAAGATGATGGACTGGGGCGGGTGGCAGCCAGCCGCTGCCGGCCAGGTGGTGGGCGGCGCCGCCTCCCCTACCCCCGTCTCTTTTCTGATTTTCTGTCCTTGCGTGTACCCGGTGCACCACCTTTCGCTACTTTCTCGTACCCGGTGCACCACCTTTCACTCTTTTTCTAATGTGAGCCTAGGCATGCTAACGTGAGCCACTTTTCACCTATAAATAGCAGCCCTTAGACCTCATTTGAAGACATCTTGAATATCATCTTTTAGCATCTACACACCTTTACTTAAATACCTTTCTTTCTTTGTAATTTTTAATTCTTCCTAGTTAATTAGGCTAGCTAATTAACTAATCAAGGAAGATTTGTACGGAGGTGCTCCGGGATGCATATTTTAGCTATGAGTTATTGTACTTCTTTCCAGGTGTTAATCTATCTTCCATATTTAATATGTTTGTTCTTTCTTTAATAAATTTAAATATGCATGCTAGAATTGCCATGATTAACTAAATAACTCAATTGTCTATTATGATAGCTGTTTGTATGATCAGCTCATACACGCTTAAGATTCCATAAACCTAGCTCAGAAATACCTCTGACCAGAGAAATCTGCAAAACAATAACACGCTAAGTTAGGTGAAATACGGGGAAGGTCCCCGTAATTCACCTCCGATGTGAGAATAAGAATTCATGGTTTGGTGATATGAATTTTAGGGAAGTGTAGTGAATGATTATATTTTTAGAGTGTAGAAGATAACCTCTCAATGAAGAAGATGAGCTTCTATTTATACTTGTGTCCTTCTTAATTTCCAAGTTATCACATATTGAGTGGATGTCGTCCATCCTGCACACCACCTCTAAACTTGATCTCAGCCATTTATCTTGATTTTGTGAATATTCTTCATGGTCCCCACGAAGATACGCTGCGCCCGTAAGTCTCTCAGTATATCCCTCGGGGCGTATGGGTGTAATACATTGTGTTGCTAGCGAATTCCCTTACGGTAACATATACCACCGGGTATACGTTTTACGCTACCAATGTTCTTTTTATCTTCGTGGCAGTTTTGCCTAGAAAGAAAAAGGTGGTTACACCATTAATAGTCATTTAGGAAAAGTTTAAATATGTGATTGTATTGTATGTCATGAGATTGCGGTTGCTTTATACTATAAATAGATGTAGGAATTGAATCTTTATCGTTTATCTGCCAAACTCATGTTATGACTAAAACCTTATCCAAAAATGAACGTAGATAACTCATAGGGTATAGGTCACTTAGTTATACTATGTTAGATTGAATCATTGAGCTCGACATGGCCGGTGTTCTCCGGACCACACTAGGATCTAAGAGACACGGAACATGGGAATAGAGGTAGATTAAGATTTAATTCAAATAGACAATATTTTAGAGACAACTTTCACAATATCCTCGACTTAGATAACACCTTTGTATGCTCAAATTGAACCATTACCTAGATTGTCTTATTACATGTTCTTGTTTGATTGTTGCCTTAGGATTGTCATGATAATAAAATATATTTAGCCTTAATCGTCGTTAAATAATGTGACGGCCCCTATTCGACTGTTCTTCGATATAGTACTGGAAACGCTTATGGCTGAGTACAAATGTATGGAAGTCGAGAACGACCGAAAGTAGTCATGTTATGAATCGATTAACAAACGTGTTACTTAGGTTTCTATTCTTAGTATAAATCATCCCTGTTTTCTTGCATACTTGAGTAATGTTGATAATTTGTATGAATAAGTGATGACATGCTATCCAACCGTCTAGACCGGTTATTCCAACATGTTCCGGCGAGGGTAAAACCCGTTTACAAGATTGTTTATTCAACAAACTGTGCCATGATTCGGACGTCTCTGATGATCGAGATTGGGGAATAGGAATTGAGATTAACTGTTGGATAATGTGGACATGCATTTGAGAGAACTTTCGGTGCATGTTTTAATATATTCTGCAACCCATGTGACATTCTAATTGCCTGATTGTGGACACCTCCACGTTAGCCCGATAGAAGGACTGTAGAATAGCTCACATTAACCTACAAATTTATCCTCGTTAGAACTCCTCTTATTTAACTTCACCTAAACCACTTCATATAGACAATCGCTTTAAATTGATGAACGCCCGAAGTAACCTCCACCTTTTAGTTTATCTTAAATTTAATTTTAATTTAGAAAAACCCAAAACCAAAACCATCTTTCTGAGCCTCAACTAAGTTCATAAAAGTTCCTAAACCCTCCTAGTTTCAATCCGCCGTGCTTTGAAGAACGACTCTAGGTTATACTTATCCTTTGCTAGCCCTTAGATTAGCAATAGTAGTAACCCTGGGCCCCAGCCTTACAAATTAAAAACCCACTGATGTGCTGCATCTCCATTAGAAATTCCAACGATCGGTGTGCAGTGCAACAATGTTGAAGATGATGAAGAAGGAGCTTGATTCTTTGTCCTCTACTTGCTTCTTCTTTAAACTTGATGAATGATGATGGTGAGGATGTTTTTGGTGCAGATTTTTAGAGTGAGAAAAAGGTAGAGAGAGGTTGGAGCTTTTGTGTGTGAAATGATGGTGAAAGAGCGAAGTGAGAAATGAGCTTATTGCATGGATGCATGAGTTTTTAGTGGAGAAGAGGTCAAGTGCCCATGTGCTTGCACAAGGGGGAGGGGGCCAACTTATGGGGGGCCATGGGGGCTAAGTTTTTGCCAATTTTTGTTCCTCAAATTTACGTTAAGTTCCGTGGTCGTTTACCCGATCGTTTCGTCGTTCGTTTTAACGTTAAACGTTTAATGCGCATGTTTTAAGTGATGATTTAAACTTCGATATTTTCACTTGATATATTAAATCTAGATACTTGAAAATATTTATAAAAGTGTTCCGTTAATTTACTGGTCTCGATTTACGTGTTCGGTTTACGGATGTTAAATCGCATAACGTTTTAATTAGACATTTTTCGTTATTGTTTTAGAATACGATATTTTAAATGAAAGTCTTACTTGAATAATATATTTTAAACTTATAAAAATATATTTTGGTTCTCGTTTGGTTGTCGGGCGCGTTCCGCGTATTTTTGTGAAGTACAGTTTACTTTATAGGATACGAATGTTTTGTTAAATATTAACAACATAATATTTATGAATTTATGAGTTTATTAAATAATTTAATATTACTTAATACTTTGTTCACCAACGTCCGTATTAATGGATCGGAAATAATGACCGATATAAATGACACGATTTAAATTAATCATGTAAATGCGCATATATAACAATACACGTAATGATACATACAATTAGCCTAACACAGAACTAATTACATGTATTGCTAGAATGTTTAGGACCTAATAACTAGTCCTAATTTGACGGGTATCACATTCTCCCCTTGTTAAGAGAATTTCATCCCGAAATTTAAATCTGAGTTATGTGAGTGGAGTCGGAGAAAAGATGTGGATATTTGAGTCGCATTTGGTCTTCCCATTCCCAGGTGAATTCCAGACCACGTCGTGAATTCCACCGAACTCTGATGATAGGGATACGACATTGCTTAAGTTGTTTGACCTCACGGTTCATGATCTCCACTGGTGTCTCGACAAAATGAAGTCTGTCGTCGATTTGAATCTCCTTGAGTGGGATAATGAGTGTCTAATCGGACAGACATTTCTTAAGATTAGGAATGTGGAATGTGGGATGCATGTTACTAAGCTCGGGAGGTAGCTGCAATCGATATGCGACTGGACCAATCTTTTCAAGGATCTCAAAAGGTCCAATGTATCTACGATTTAGCTTTCCAAGTTTGCCGAAGCGGATGACACCTTTCCAAGGTGATACTTTGAGCAGAACTCGATCTCCAACCTGGAACTCGAGATGCTTGCGTCTCACGTCAGCATAACTCTTCTGATGATCACATTCCAGAATTGACGGGTGTCACATTCTCCCCTTGTTAAGAGAATTTCATCCCGATATTTAAATCTGAGTTATGTGAGTGGAGTCGGAGAAAAGATGTGGATATTTGAGTCGCATCTGGTCTTCCCGTTCCCAGGTGAATTCCAGACCACGTCGCGAATTCTACCGAACTCTGATGATAGGGATACGACTTTGCTTAAGCTGTTTGACCTCATGGTCCATGATCTCCACTGGTGTCTCGACAAAGTAAAGTTTGTCGTCGATTTGAATCTCCTTGAGCGGGATAATGAGTGTCTAATCGGAGAGGCATTTCTTAAGATTAGGAATGTGGAATGTGGGATGCACGTTACTAAGCTCGGGAGGTAGCTGCAATCGAATGCGACTGGACCAATCCTTTCAAGGATCTCAAAAGGTCCAACGTATCTAGGATTTAGCTTTCCACGTTTGCCGAAGTGGATGACACCTTTCCAAGGTGATACTTTGAGCTGAACTCGATCTCCAACCTGGAACTCGAGATGCTTACGTCTCACGTCAGCATAACTCTTCTGACGATCACGTGCGGCCTTCAGCCGTTGCTGGATACCAACAATCTTATCGGTGGTTTCATGAATGACTTCAAGACCAGTGAGTTAGTTATCTCCCACTTCGGTCCGACAGATAGGCGACCGACACTTATGACCATACAGTGCCTCGAATGACGCAGCTCCAATGTTGGTATGATACCTGTTGTTGTACGAGAATTTGCACAATGGCAGATGATGTTCCCAATTTTCACCGAAGTCTATCATGTAGGCGCGTAGCATATCTTCCAGTTTTTGAATTGTCCTTTCACTTTGGCCGTCGGTTTGTGGATGATAGGCTGTACTCATATCCAAATGAGTACCCAAATAATTTTGTAATGAATGCCAAAAGTGAGATGTAAAATGACTATCTCTATCAGAGATAATTGAGACTGGAACACTGTGTCGGGATACGATCTCCTTCAAATAGATTCGTGTGAGATGTTCCATTTTGTCGGTTTGCTTGATGGCAAGGAAATGAACGGATTTTGTAAGCCGATCCACGATCACCCAAATGGTATCGCTACCGCTTGATGCCTTCGGGAGTTTAGTGATGAAATCCATAACAATTTGCGCTCATTTCCATTGAGGGATGTCCACTTGTTGTAGTAGGCCAGAAGACTTTTGATATTCCACTTTGATCTTAGAGCATATGAGGCATTTTCTGACGTACGTGGCAATTTCTGCCTTCTTGTTTAGCCACCCATACAATCCCTTGATGCCATGATACATCTTGTCCGATCCAAGATGTATAGAGTATTTGGACTTGTGAGCTTCATCCATCACCAAGTATCGAAGGTTTCCAAAGTAAGGTAACCATATCCGGTTTGCGAAGTATTTGACCCCGTTGGGTTTGGTTTCGAACTGTTTCTCCATGTTGCGCAAGGCCTCATTCTTCAGGTTTTCGGGTTTTAATGCTTCGAGTTAAGCAGTGAGAATTTAAATGATAAGATCATTATGAATGATCATGCTGAGGGCTCGGACTTGAAGTGGTTTGGCGCGTTCCTTTCGACTTAGGCATCGGCAACAACATTTGCTTTGCCCAGATGGTACTTGATTTTGCATTCGTAATCGGTAAACAACTCGACCCAACGACGTTGCCTCATGTTGAGATCCTTCTGATCGAATATATGCTGAAGACTTTTATGATCGATGAAGATGGTACATTTTGTGCCATACAGATAGTGTCTCCAGATCTTGAGTGCAAACACTACTGCTCCTAGTTCGAAATCATGAGTGGTGTAGTTCTTCTCGTGAACTTTGAGTTGTCAGGAGGCGTAGACAATAACCTCGTCTCTTTGCATCAACACACAACCAAGACCTTGGTGTGAGGCATAGCAGTATACCACGAAGTCATCGTTGCCTTCGGGTAATGATAGAATGGGTGCACTACAAAGCTTTTACTTCAATAGCTGAAATGCTGACTCTTGCTTATCAGTCCCATCGAACTTCTTTTCCTTCTGAGTCAGTGTTGTGAGAGGCTGGGCTATTTTTGAGAAATTCTCTATGAAGCATCGATAGTAACCCGCTAGTCCTAAGAATTTGCGTACTTCGGTCGGCATTGTCGGTGCTTTCCAGCACTTGATACCCTCAATCTTAGATGTATCTACGTGAATTCCCTAACTATCAATCACATGACCAAGGAATTGAACGGTTTGCATCCAGATTTCACACTTGGAGAACTTAACATATAAATCTTCGTGTCTTGCATCCAGATTTCACACTTGGAAACACCTGTTGAACCTGAAGACATACCCTTAACCGGTCGCAGATCTTGTAGAGTTAGTAAGCCTCCTCATATATATTATGGTTACCATGTAGAAGAAGAGGATAAAATTAGTGACAGTACATTAACTGACTTAGATAAACCTGCTAACTACAAGGAAGCGATGGCAGGCCCTGAGGCTGCTAAGTGGAAGGAAGCTATGGAAATCGAAATTCAGTCCAAGTATGACAACCAAGTTTGGAATTTGGTTGACACTACACTTGGTCTTAAGACGGTAGGTTGTAAGTGGATCTTCAAGAAGAAGACCGGCATGGATGGGAAAGTACACACTTATAAAGCTACGTCGGTAGCGAAGGGCTATACTCAAACCCACGGGATTGATTATGAGGAAACCTTCTCGCCAGTATTTAAGATTAAGTCAATTAGGATTATGCTAGCCATAGCTGCATTTCATGATTATGAAATTTGGCAGATGGATGTCAAAACCGCCTTCCTTAACGGGAAGCTGACAGAGGATGTGTTCATGGCACAACCGGAGGGTTTCGAAAATGCAAAGTATCCTAATAGAGTGTGCAAGCTTCAAAAGGCTATTTATGGACTTAAACAAGTCTCTCATAGCTGGAATCTCTGCTTCCATGAGAAAGTCACAGAGTTTGGATTTTCTAGAAGTGAAGATGAGTCTTGTATATATATCAAGTTCAGTGAGAGTGTTGTAGTCTTCCTAGTTGTAACACCCCCAAATTATATGTTTAGCGGAAGCAAGCTTTGGGGTGCTACTAAAAAATATCAACAGTACAAGGATAAAGCGAACGACATCTATATGCAACGTTTTAAAAATAGTTACAATTCATAGATACAGAATTTGAAAACATAGTGTTTTCGGTTACAAAATGTAGTTCCCTAGAGTCCACGTGTGTAGCGGGAGATTCTATTACATAATCACAACATACAAAACATAATGCTATGAATCTCCGTTAGATGCAGTGTGGAAAATCATGCGACTCTAGCTAGTAAGCAAATCCTGCTGGGCGACCCTACAATTGTTGTGTACCTGAGAATGCATCACTAAAAAGGTCGACCAAAAGGTTGGTGAATCTCACAGGTTTATAGTAAGTAGTAAGTTCGGACATATCAAGTAATGGAAGTATTTGTACAGTTTAAACCAAGTAGTGAGTAATGATTGCACGAATGCAATCGGGTTGATATATATTGCCATGAGCATCATAGTCGAAGCTTAACCAGCCAGTAAGGTACAATTAAGTACCAGGTAAGTGCCCCTATGAGTGTTAATCCAAAAACACTCAAGTGTAACGAGTAAGAAACGCTTGTTTCTACGGTACGGTTCATGGTGGCGCTACACCCCGGGTGGGGATTGTCAGTCCCGTATGGATCCATATACTAAAACTCGCGCTTATTCCATAATTAACAACTATGATTCAGAGGACTTCATTGGATTAAACGTAACCCATGCAATCAATATATCGGTAAGTCTGTAAGTCTGTAAAACAGTAAATCTGTACATGTGTCCAAGTAAAACAAGTAATGCATCTCTTCCTAGAGTAAAAACAGTAAAAAAAAATGAGGCTGTGAGACTCACCTGAGTCTAGCAAGTATGTAGGCGAAATCAAGTAAGTAACGCAGTTGTACGTCCGTGTATCGGTTCTCAGTACCCTGCAACCTTCTGGCGTCCGAAATGCACAAGGTTGTAAGTAAATAAGTAATTAAGTTGGTGTCCTAAAAGATCACCCATGCTAGTAGCCCATTCAAATAGAAAATGTCCAAGTGGTTGTTTGTATGTTTGTAATCGTGTGAGTTGGAAATTTATTATGGCTCGTTGGTGACGGTTTGTAACAACAATTCAAGAATTATCATTGTTTTGTGTCTCATTAAGTCGTTTCCTTGTAAAGCGTATTTAGGAGTCGGTCATTCATATCGCGACATGGAGGTATTATCGAACGTGAACTAGGACAACACTTTCACTCTTTTCATTTCTGCTACATTGCTTAGTTAAAAATCACATTTGTAATTTAAAAATCGGGGGGGAAAGTTTACCTAGTCTGGCTGCGGACTGAGATTGGGCTGCGAACTGAGTTTACGATGCGAGTTGAGTTCGGCTCGCAAGGCAGCGGGCTGCAAACTGAGTTTGCGATGCGAGTTGAGTTCGGATCGCAAGGCAGTAGGCTGCGAACTGAGTTCGGTTCGCAGCATATGGTTCAGTTCGCAAACGCTGACTCGCAGGTCGACTCGCAAGTCAGTTCGCAAGTCAGTTCTGTTCGCAAATTTGGGTCCGCGAGTTCAATCTCGGTTCGCAGCTCGATCTGCGAGCTGAGACGCATCTCAGTTCGCAGACGCTGCTGTAAGTATAAATCGGTCCTAAAAATGCATTTCGGCTTGATTTTTGGACATAATCTTGTTGGTTAAATGTTCTAGCATGAAAATCTAAGCTTTTCAAGTAATTTAAAAGAGTGTTGAGGCTTCTTACCATGAAACTCGAAATTGAGGTATGGTGGAGATGGAGGTGATCTTGGTGCTTGTTCTTGAAGAAAGATGATGATGATGAGTGATTTGGTGGTGATGTTGCTGCTGCCGATTTCAAGGGGAAAAGAAGAGAGGGTTTTTGAGAGGAGAAAGTGAGTTTTAGGTGTAAGTGGGAGTGTAAAGTGAGGTGAAGTGGGGAGGGGAAAGAGATTAAAAGGGTTGGGTCTTGGGTTGGTGGGTTGGGGTCAGCAGGTATGGGTCGACCCACTCGGGTCTCGGTTTCGCGTATTTTAGTTTCCGAATGTCGTGTTATGCTCCGTAGTTATTTAATTGCGAAGTCTTCGTAAGATTTGTAAATATGTCAAGTATACCCGCAATATTTATTTTACCGAAGTATTTTATCAACATACTTTATTTCAAATTGTAAAATTATAAAAATATAATTTTTGTTACTAATATCTCGTTGGGGTGCGTTTCGTGCGGTTTCGTCGCGTAGGATATATTTTAAACAATATTATATTGCGTAATATATTATCGTAATCTATTATAGTAAACACTGTTTGTTTGGATAATTTCACGTTATTTATAAATTTTGTCACCAACGCCCTAATATGGATGTGTTAGGTTCAACCCGGTACATTGTTAGCATGATTTAAATGAATCGTGTACGCGCGTATGAATTTTCACTAAGTCTCATGTACGTTTAGCCCAATGTGTCTAAATACACGTAACAATCTCGCGATTAGGCACAGTAATGATAGCCTAAAATGCCAGGTGTTACACTAGTGTTATATGTGGATGATATACTACACATAGGAAATGATGTCCCAACATTACAAAGTGTAAAGGACTGGTTGGGAAAATGTTTCTCTATGAAAGACTTGGAAGATGCAGCATATATTCTTGGTATAAAGATTTATAGAGATAGGTCGAGACGTCTCATAGGACTTAGCCAGGACACATATTAGATAAAATTTTGAAAAGATTCAAAATGGAGAACTCTAAGAAAAGGAATCTACCCTTACATCATGGCATTAAGATCACTAAGGATCTTTGTCTGAAATCTAAGGAAGAATCAGATAGAATGAGTCGAGTCCCATATGCTTCAGCTATAGGATTGATCATGTATGCCATGACGTGTATGAGGCCTGATGTCTCATTTGCTTTGAGCTTAGTGAGTCGACATCAGCAGAATCATGGTGAAGGTCATTGGACAGCTGTAAAGAATATTCTTAAGTATTCGAGATATACTAAAGACAGGTTCTTAATTTATGGTGGAGAAAAGGAACATAGAGTAACGGGTTATAGTGATGCAAGTTTCCAAACAGATAGAGATGATAGCCGTTCACAGTCTAGTTGGGTATACTTACTGAATGAGGGAGCGGTGACATGGAAAAGTTCCAAGCAAGATACGGTGGCAGACTCAACGTGCGAGTCTGAGTACATAGCGGCTTGCGAGGCTTCAAAAGAAGCTATATGGATTAAGAATTTCATTGGAGATCTTGGAGTTGTTTAGACGGTTCAAGACCCCATCGAAATATTATGTGATAACGAAAGTGCGGTCACCTTGAGTAGAGAACCCAGGGATCACGGAAAGTCAAAGCACATTGAGAGAAAATACCATTTTGTTCGAAGGAAAGTAGAAGAACGACACGTGATTGTGAAGAGTATAAGATCGGAAGATAATCCGGGTGATCCGTTCACAAAGCCGCTTGGAAAGTCCAAACATGATGAGCATGCTGGGAGCATAGGCTTAAGAGATAATATAAAGTTTTAGTTGTTAGTTTGATTTTGAAACATTGTAAACAATGATAAATTTCTATAGACTTGGTGATTAGAAAATGGAGATTTATTTATTGGAAGGAGTTCTACCATTTACTATTGTTTGTCATTGTGTTTCTATTTTGCATGTTTAGAACCACTTCCCGAGTAAAACAGTTTTACTTAAACCTCCTCATTCGTTCACACTCTTGGAAGTAAGTGGTGAATCAAGACTGTCATGGAGTGTTAGTAAATTGTCTATGGAGATTAGACATGGCATGGAGATTGCTGCAACACTCATGGGTACTTAATAGGGATTTAAGTATAGGAGAGACCCGTACTTAAAGAGATCACTTCATGGATTAAATCACAAGTGATTTTAAGATGGTAATATCCTCTATTCTTGAAATGGAGATGCATTGAGTTTCTAGTTTTTCAAGTCTGTTATACTTTAGTCTATTCAAATGCTAAATGATGTGCGTAACTGCCAGCTATAAAGGGTACGCTAGGTATGACATGATGAGTTGACTAGTGCTATGTAGTCGAAATTTATTTGTTCCTTTTCACCTGAATGGGAAAAGTGATATCTTGGACCCTCTGATGATTAAAAATTGACTCTAAAGTGCTAGGCTTGGCCGAGACTAAGTTGATGGTTCAATAGTCTCATAAAGTCAATGTAATCGGAAATCAGAAAACAAATTATGAATCCAGAGATTGATTAAAATCCATGTCTCGATTCATACGATATTAATAGAACAAAGGAATAGTTGATCACTTATCTAAAGGGCTAACTCTAAGATAAGAATCAGAGTTCGGCAGTTGTGTTGGATGGCACTCTCTGCTTAGTTAATGGATAAGCTTAGACCAATAATAGTTGATGAATTGTCCAAGTGGGAGACTGTTGGAATAGTGTCCAATATCATAACTAATTGGTAAGTACATCATTAAAAGTGGAGTCCTTTTTGGGTCGCCCTCAATGAACAGTAAGAGAAATAAATGAGAGATAATATTAATTGAAATTAATATTATATTTTGTTTATTAATTGGATATTAATTAGAAACTAAAAGAGGAAAAAAAAGGAAATTCTGGAAACTTCATCCATACGCCGTATGGAAGTTCCATACGCCGTATGGATGCTAGGGTTTGTAAGGTGGTGGAATCACCATCCATACGCCGTATGGAAGATCCATACGCCATATGGATGTCTGTCCCACATCGGCTGGATAATCAAACTTTTGGTCTCCTCCTTCCCTATAAATAGGGGCCTACCTCTTTGGTTTTCCTAGTACTTTTCTCTCTTTCTTATTCCTGCTCCTTGTAAGAGTTTTGCGACCTTGAGTCGTGACCTTAGGAGACTTAAGATTTCTCTTTGAGCGTGGGTGTGAGCCATTAGAGGTGTATAGTTTGGGCACTTGCCACCAAGCAAGAAGATTCTGCTAGTTCGTCTATGCGTGAGAAAATTGGTTTTCTAAAAGGTTAGTAATTTCTTATTTATCTTATTTATTTTATTGCTTTTAATTTATTCAAGTTAAGATCCCTTAGGGTTTAGTTTCCTAATTTACCTAGATTAATTATTTTTGTTATAATTCCGCTGCCCATATTAATCTAGTTAGGGAATAGAAAACCCAATAACACCTATATCACATAATAGCCTAGTGTGTGTCTAGCACAAAATAAGTAAGAGTCTCAGCTCTCTCGTGGTCGGAGTCAACTAGTGTATCCCTGTTTCAGCATAACCCCTTTCAGATACGCTATGTTAGCTACGCTATGTTAAATTAAACTCGTATGACGTAATTCCTGAACCAGTTATACCTAATGAGTAATACTACCTAATGGTCATAGTCTAAGCCCACTAAATGCAACCTAGTTTACTATAACCTTAGGCTCTGATACCAATCTATCGCACCCCCAAATTCGGGTTGCGGAAGCGATTCGGGTCGGGGCGCGACTAATCAAATATCAAGCATAAAGATATACAGTGAACGACTCTATATGTGTCATTTTAAAAAAATACATTAATATGAATTAAAGTTCACATCAATTGTACTAAATACATTAGCTCGTGTTCTGATATGAGAAATTTAAATACATATTGTTTTAACAAAATATTTTAATGCAATAAATCTCTGGTGTTTGCATGCTGACTTGAGCTAAGCTAAATCCTGAGTGCAGTCCTACTACTGCTGGATACCTGAGAATACACGCTAAAAGGGTCAGCTAAAAACTGGTGAGCTTACAGGTTTAATGATAAAGTGTAATGTATGAACCGCAAGATTTAAGTATAATGATTAGCAATTAAGCAAATAAGTAAATGATAAAAGATTTATATAACTGCCATGAGCACATAGTCTGAGCTTAACTGAGGTGTCAGGATCACAATTAAGTGCCTGAACGAGGGTGCCTCTATGCGTATGCCTAATCAACACACATATGAACAAATGATAATGCGCCAGTTTTGACCAGTCAGTGCTTGCTGACCCGGACGGGGATTGTCAGTCCCATATGGTACCATACACTAACATTCACACTACAAAGTAGTACCAAACTATGCTAATGAGGACTTATGATGATTAGATGATCAACTCATGCAGAATATATCGATATTTGATACTTGCATTCACAGGTAAAACAAAATGAGCATGTATTCTCACCCCTAGAGTAAAAACTGTAAAATGGGGGCTATGAGACTCACCTGAGTCTGATGAGATGCTATCAAGCACTAATGATGGTGTACAAGGGAAATGATGTCGTCTCCAACGATCGAAACCTGCTGGGCATCCTAAACGCGCAAGGTTTTAATGATTAGATATCTCAACAGATCATCTATGGTAGTTGTTCCCTTAACTAGTTATGTCCAAATACATTGGTTTATTTGTTCGTGTTTTTGAAAACATGTACGCCCCGTTGGTAGTGATTTGTAATAATAATTCCCAAAGTATTATTATTATGTTTGTTTCGTTTATTGACTTGTAAAAGTATACGTATTTGTTTAAGTGTTTCAACACATGTATCGTTATCCGTAAATATCGTAGCATCATTTTTGTTCAAGTTTCATAGTAAAACACCTAAAACAATTGTTTCGAACCAAAATCTAAAGGTTTACATTTCGTTTTACGTTCTTCGTACCGAGGCTCGTTTTGGTTGATTGATCAAACGTGTTCGGTTTGACCCGAAACTTACACAAGTCTTAAAATAGTTAACAAAGACTTATAAAGTTGTCGGTACGTTTTATGTCCGGCCCCGAAGTGTCGGTTTTATGTTTATGTCAAAAACAGTCCCAAAATGTGTTTTTCGATTTTGTCGGTTTGGTTCGCCACATGATTTCCATAACTTTTGGTCCAAATTGAGGTCCACAATTTTTATCACTGGTGACCTGCGTATCTAGTGTCTATCATATTATTTCTGAGATCTATAGTGTCCATCTTGTTAGTTAAATAATTCCGCGTAAGTATCGAACACACAGTTTTCGACTTTCATCAGACCAGTCTCAAAGATTCGTTTATAGATAAAAATCCATAAATTTTTGGAAGGAGCCAAATAAGAACTTTTTATAAATCTTTTTAATACGCAAGTTTTTAAAAAAAATCGTTGTCTAATTCCTCCTAAAAACTAAAGTTATGGCCATTTTAGTGGACGGTGTTTTCTGGACAGATTTATGCATGTTCATATATATGTTATAAAAACGAGTTTCAAGCTTATATTTGGACATAACATGGTTAGATGATTAACTAAACATCAAAATCAGTAACATGCAAGTATATTTATGAATAGTTTATGTGACTTCTTACAAAGAAAATGGATGGAGATGTTGAAGATGATGAAGAAGGAGTTTGATTCTTTGTCCTCTACTTGCTTCTTCTTTAAGCTTGATGAATGATGATGATGTTGAGGAAGTTTTTGGTGCAGATTTTTAGAGTGAGAAAATGGTAGAGAGAGGTTTGAGCTTTTGTGTGTGAAATGATAGTGAAAGAGTGAAGTGAGAAATGAGCTTATTGCATGGATGCATGAGTTTTTAGTGGAGAAGAGGTCAAGTGCCCATGTGCTTGCACATGGGGGAGGGGGCCGTCTTATGGGGGCCCATGGGGGCTGAGTTTTTGCCAATTTTTGTTCCTCAAATTTACGTTAAGTTCCGTGGTCGTTTCCCGATCGTTTCGTCGTTCGTTTTAACGTTAAACGTTTAATGCGCGTGTTTTAAGTGACGATTTAAACTTCGATATTTTCACTTGATATATTAAATCTAGATACTTGAAAATATTTATAAAAGTGTTCCGTTAATTTACTGGTCTCGATTTACGTATTCGGTTTACGGATGTTAAATCGCATAACGTTTTAATTAGACATTTTTCGTTATCGTTTTAGAATACGATATTTTAAATGAAAGTCTTACTTGAATAATATATTTTAAACTTATAAAAATATATTTTGGTTCTCGTTTGGTTGTCGGGCGCGTTCCGCGCTTTTTTGTGAAGTACAGGTTACTTTATACGATACGAATGTTTTGTTAAATATTAACAACCTAATATTTATGAATTTATGAGTTTATTAAATAATTTAATATTACTTAATACTTTGTTCACCAATGTCGGTATTAATGGATCGGAAATAATGACCGATATAAATGACACGATTTAAATTAGTCATGTAAATGCGCATATATAACAATACACGTAATGATACATACAATTAGCTTAACACAGAACTAATTACATGTATTGCTAGGATGATTTGGACCTAATAACTATTCCTAATTTGACGGGTGTCACACTATCTCTCGATTCTGCTTTGTAGTTCAGAAGATGCTCTGAAGTTGTCCTTGCAAGTCCGTGAAGTCCGAAGGTAATGTAATCGACTGCTTTAGTGATGGTCCTACTAGGGTCGGTCATGATGGTTGTGTCTGTCTTAACAACCTCTCTTGGCGGTGGGTTTTGCCAGAGAGAGCATACAAATGCAAAGAATTGCAGTTTTATGTCTTCATAATTCTCGCAAAACTCTATTTTATCCAATATATTATTTAAATAATATTTCGTACACAATTCGTATCGTACAAACAATGACTACGCGACTAAAATATTAAACGCGCAAACAATCAAAATAAAGTTAAGTTATAGTTTATAACTCAATTCTTATGTAATTAGTGAAATACTTCAATGAAGAATATCGAATAATTATTCGTATTTTAAACTTATATTTAAACGTGTGAATAATTAAATTAAATGTTTAGACGATCGGGAAAATAAACACCGCACGGAGCGCGAACGCGGGGAATTATAATTTGGGAGATTCCTCCCCTTTTCATCCCCCAAAACCGGCTCCACCCCCTCCCCTCCCCTCATTCTTTTTCACTTTTCACACACACACTCTCACACTTTCTCTCTTTTCTCTCTAAACACAATCACCACACCACCGCCACCTATTTCCACCAAAAAGCACCACCAAACGACCTCGGATTTCAAGACTCCTTTGGAGAAAAACATTCACCTCATCACGATCCACATTTCTACCTTTGCGGTTTCTTCCAGCGTTAAATCGTAAGTTTCCAACAATTCTCGAAAACTCTTAGATTTCATTTATTTTTCATAAAAGTTGTTTATTTAAGCTTGAAATGTCCAAATATGGGTTGGGTAAAAGTTTCAGACCAAATGGAAACCGGAAAACATGTTTTCGGCTCAAAATCCGGCCAACAGACCTAAGTGTCGCATAGACCAGTGCAGCGTTGTCACACCCCCTAATTCGGGTTGCGGAAGCGAATCGGGTCGGGGCGTGACTAATCAATAACCAAAGCACAAGATATATAGTAAACGACTCTAAATGAGACGTTTTAGAAAATACATTACAATACAGTGCATTACATGAGTTTTCAAAAGTAATAAGTCATATAGATACATCATTAGTGAGTTCGCAAATTGATTCTAAAGATTTTAGTTACATAATCATAGTACAAAAGATAATGCCAGTAAAATCCTCATAAGTGTATGCATGCGACTCGTACTAGCTTAGCATATAAGTAGATCCTGCTGGGCATCCCTACTCAAGCTGCGTACCTGAGAATGCATCACTAAAAAGGTCAACCAAAAGGTTGGTGAATCTCACAGGTTTATAGTAAGTAACAGTTTTGAACACATCAAGTAGTAAAAGTAAGTAATGATTGCACGTATGCAATAGTTTCGATATACATTGCCATGAGCATCATAGTTGAAGCTTAACAGTAAGTAAGGGTACAATCAAGTACCTAGTAATTTGCCCTCGTGAATGCTAATCCAAAAACATTCATATGAAATGAGTAAGAAACGCCCATTTATACCTGTATGTACGTGGTAGTGCGTGCTACCCTGGGGGGGGATTGTCAGTCCCAAATGGATCCATTTACTAAAACTCGCGCTTAAGTCGATAACTAACAACTATGATTAAAGGGACTTCATTGGATTAAGTAAAACCCATGCAATCGATATACCAGTAAATCAGTAAGTAAATCAAGTAAGTAAGTTTGTGTGTTCGAGTAAAACAAGCAATGCATCTCCTCCAAAATAGTAAAACAGTAAAAAGGGGCCGTGAGACTCACCTGAGTCTAGTAGTATCAAGCAGTAAATCAAGCAATGAGGTTCTCCGAACCAGTGACCTTAGCGTACTAAACGCGTAAGGTTAAGTAAGTAAATGGATATCATTAAGATTAACCATGTTAGTTGTCCACTCAACTAGTTAATGTCCATTAGTCTGTTATTTGTAATTGTTCGTATTTGTAGTCTGTCGTTGTGTAAATATGGCCCATTGGTGACGGTGTGTAATAATAATTCAAGTGTTATTATTATGTATTTCATTTCGTTGTATATTTGTAAAGTATATTTGTCATATGTTTCCGAGTTATTCCAAATATTGTATTGACGTTAAATCAAGTATATTGTGATATTGTCTTGTTTGAGAAGTCGTTTACGATAAAATAGTGTTGAACACTATTCATGAGACAATAAGGATTGTCGGGAATTACTATTCATGAGACAATAGCAAGTTACTATTCATGAGATAATAGCGATTATCGGGAATCACTATTCATGAGACAATAACATTGTCGGGAATTACTATTCATGAGACAATGAGGTTTGCGACAATGATGTTTACGACAATGATGTTTTATGCGACAATGATGTTTTATGCGACAATGTCATTGTCGCATAGGTTTCAAAGAGGTATTGTCGCATTAATAAGTTTTTCGTTTTCGTCTAAGTGTTCATCTTCATTGATTTGGTCAAATGGGTTTGGTTTGACCCGAAACTTTTAGGGGAGTATTAAATATGTTAAATGAGCTTTATAAAGTTGTCATTACGTTTTATGGTTAACTCGAAGTGTCGGTTTGGTAAAATGACTAAAACAGTCCCTAGTCTTTATATTTTCAGATTTTTGACTCGATAAGTCTCTTGATTTAACCAACTTCTATTCCGAATCAAGACTAACCAAAAATCACACATATCCTCATATATGTCTAGTTTATTTCTGCAATTTATGGTATTTTTATATGTTCATTGACTATTTTTAACAAAAATAAATACGAAGAGTGGTTGGTTTTGGTCCGACAGTGAGTTCAGTCCATAGATCGATTCCTACACAAAATTCCATGGGGATCTGGTCAAAGTGGTAAACATAAAAGTTGTAGCCAACATCTTAACGGTCATTTTTCATTTAGACTTTGTAAGTTGATTCTTCCTAGAACTCAAGATATGGTCTCGAGAAGGAGGCTGATGTTCCTGTCCGCCGGAACAGTAACGCGCACCTTAACAGAAATATTATTTTAAAATAGCAAACGAAGTCAAAATGTTACGAAATTGGTTTCGTTAGAAAGCTTACATCACGAAATACATATTAGGCTCAAGAAACACATTATTTTAGGGAGAATTGATTTTTATATATTTCGTTGAAGTAGATGAAAGTTCCTGGACAGAAAACAAAATCATACATTTCGAGTTTTAAATCGCGTTTCGGTTAATTATTTGGACATTTTATGGTTAAGTGGACATAATAACATGTTAATATAAGTGTTATAAGTAAAATAAAAGAGTTATGAAGTTCCTTACAAAGAAATTGATGGAGGGACAAAGAAGCTAAGCCGAGAGCTCTTTTCCTCGCATTTTCTTGATTTTCCGAGTGGTGGCCGATGGTGGCTCTATGGTGGTTGTATGGTAGATGTTTGGTGGGGATGGGGGCTGTTGGAACTGAACTATGGTCGTGGTTCTTGAAAGAGGGAGAGAGAGATGAGGTAGAGAAAATAATTGAGGTGAGGTGAGGAATGAATATGATGATGTTGCTTGTTGAAGTCAAAAGAAAGATGGGGAGAGGCATGGCTATAAAATCAGCAGATTTTCAGCTGATTTTGGGGTGGGTCCTACCCCTTGTGGTGTTTAAATCTTGTCTCCAAAGATACGTAATGCTCGGTGCTTGTTTACCCGTTCGTTTAATCATTCGTTTAAACGTTATACGTTATATATAATACATTTCGTTCTCGGTTTGAAACACGATATTTTTAGTAAAGGTTTTACTCAAGTAACCTCTTTTAAGTTACTAAAATAATATTCGAGTTTTCGTTTGGTCGTCGGTTGCGAATCGTGTGTTTATTCGAATTGTGTAACATTTTTAAACGTTATGATTATACGCGTGTAATCGCGTTATTTTTACTTGAAGTATTTTATCAAAATACTTAATAATAAGTTATAAAAATATAACTTTAGTTTATTTCGTCGGTCGGGCGCGTTTCGTGCATTTTCGTCGCGTTCGGTTACGTGTTAAGCAAAACGTACATGTTCGTTATATTATAAACATAATATAAAGTAATAATTGACGTTATTAAATACTTCCAGATCATTTAATAATAGTTTCACCAACTTCCATTTTAAGTTTCTGCATTCTGTAAGATTCGCATATACACGATTATTAAATAATCGTTTAACGTTATTATATATATTTATATATATAATACTTGTACACTTCAGTAGTTTGAGTATATAATACTTGAAATAAAAGTTTAAATTTTGACCAAATTTTTGGGTCATTTTTGACCGGGTGTCACATTCTCCCCTTGTTAGGAGAATTTCGTCCCGAAATTTATTCGTAGTAATTATTAGTGTGTCAAAGTAATAGTCGGTGCGTATTCTAAGAAAGTGTGTGAGTCTACTAAGAGTGATATAACCTCAATCCAGTGTTACCTTCCTCCCCTTGTTATGCTAATGCCCTACTAGCCATTAAAGGAATAGAGAAAGTGTGTTGTAATGTAATTGACCATTTTGTCGGTAGGACAAGGTCAGTCGGTCAGTCGGTCACTAAGATGTAGCTACGCTTTGTGTAGTAACCTAGAGTAATGTAGTAAATCCCACTGTGTTCAAACAGTTTGTAGCAATCATTAGTGTCGTAGCATAAATTAGATCCTATCAGTCTCATATAGAAACGAAGTGATTTAGCACAAATTAGTTTTATGTGGGATGTTACCCAAAATATAGTTTTATGTGGGATGTTACCCAGTATATAAAAGTCAACCGGTATGTTTTTCGGTATAAAACAGTGTAGGATATGTTATTCCTACACATATGAGCTAAACCTCGTCTCATATAGAAACTATAGAAACTAAATTGTCATTTTTCCCTAACCTTATCGTGCACTTAGAGTCTAGGGAAAACATAAAAGATACCAAGCAGCAAGTAAGATCAATCAAAGTAAATAGTATAAAGGCAGTCACGTTATTTGTGAGTGACCATACCCGTGTTGAGAAGGTTAATAAGTCTCGGGTCCTGGTCGTCCTCCCTGGTTTTGAGTACATAGGCTCTTCCTCGAGCAGGGTTATTTTTCAGCTTCGGGCAGTCCTTCCTGAAATGCCCGGTACCATTGCACTCATAGCAGGTCTTGGGTGCTAAGGCATCGGTACCGGTGGTGATTGCTTTGCAGTCCTTGGTCAAGTGTCCAAATCGCTTGTATTTGGTGCAAGGACATAGACCATCATGGTGAAGCTTGCACTTAGGGCAATAGGGCTTGCTTCCCTTATACTCTTTCTTGTCACTAGTGTAGGTTGATTCAGCCTTGCCGGTCTCAACCTTTTTGTTTGAGGTGGTAGGGTTTCCTTCCCACTTGCGCTTGCTAGGGTTTCCAGCTTTCTCGCGTCGGGCTACCTGGGCCATGAGCTCATGCGCCATACGGATGGCACTTTGGATGGTTTCAGGCTTAGATGAAATAACATTCCCCTGAATACTCTCAGGGAGTCCTTTGATGTACCTCTAAATGCGTTTACGCTCAGGGTCTACCATGGAAGGGCAAAGGAGAGCTAGTTGATGGAATTTGGTGGTATAACTAATGATGTCAGTTCCTTAACTGTTAAGTTCCAGAACTCCTCTTCCAATCTCTAGAGTTCTTCATTGGGACAGTACTCATCCCTTAACTTCTTCTTCAATTCTTCCCATGGGAGTTGATATGCAGCATCAATCCCAACAGATTGAATGTACGAGTTCCACCAAGTCAGAACACCTTCTAGGAAGGTACAGGTGGAGTACTTGACTTTACAGTCTTCGGGGCAGTTGCAGATTCTGAAGACTGATTCCATTTTCTCTATCCACCTGACTAGTCCAATGGCACCTTCTGTGCCCTTGAAGTTCAGTGGCTTGCAGTTTAGAAAGTCCTTATAGGAGCAAGGTTTGTTGGCAGGGGCATTGACAGCAGTGTCCTCGCTGCCAGAATTTGACTGTGCAGCAAGAGCCTGAGCTACACTCTGTGCAATGAGTTGAGAGATTTCAGTATCGCTGTACATGTGTCGTCGTGGAGGCATGTTCCTTCAATAGGAGAAAAGGAAAATGTGAGTTTTGGTGTAAGAGTATGATTATCGTAGTTGTATATATAAAGATAATATATCACAACACAATTGACAATCAATAGCATAGAATAATAAAGCTTGTAATCATTATACATGCGTGTCCAAATATTACAATAGTTGAAATTTGTGATAAGTTTTCAAGAATTTTGTAACATCAAAGTTTGAAATAAAAATGATGTCACTAATGTTCATGGTAGGAAGGATGTGAAATGAGGTTTTCCTTAAAGGTGTAAGACGATGCCGCGGAATAGGTTGTCATTTCTAACGATCCTACGAAGTAAGTAACGGAGTCCTACTCAATGATAGCCTAAATCATACCTATTCCAATTGTTAACCATAACGGTGAAATAATGTTGTGGATGTTACGGTGAGAAATCCAGCTGTACTACAACAGTGTGTTACCAAGTATCCTATGCCTATTATTACATATCACATATAATAATTTATAGCTTATTTATACAGGTATGTACTATATATACATACATATATACATATATATATATATATATATATATATATATATATATATATCCACCTAGTTGTGTCTAGCATAGACAAGTATGAGTCCCGGTTCTCTCGTGGTCAGAGTCAACTAGTGCATTCCCGTTCAACATGACCATTTCAGATCTCACATCATCTTCATTTAATTGTACATAGTTGATCAGGCTATGTTAAATTAAACTTGTATAATTTAATTCCTGAACCAATCATATCTAATAAGGAATACTGCCTAACGGTCATAGTCTAGGCCCACTACATGCAACCTAGTTCACTATAACCTTAGGCTCTGATACCAATCTGTCACACCCCCTAATTCGGGTTGCGGAAGCGAATCAGGTCGGGACGTGACTAATCAATAACCAAAACACAAGATATATAGTAAACGACTCTAAATGAGACATTTTAGAAAATAAATTACAATACAGTGCATTACATGAGTTTTCAAAAGTAATAAGTCATATAGATACATCATTAGTGAGTTCGCAAATTGATTCTAAAGATTTTAGTTACATAATCATAGTACAAAAGATAATGCCAGTAAAATCCTCATAAGTGTATGCATGCGACTCGTACTAGCTTAGCATATAAGTAGATCCTGCTGGGCATCCCTACTCAAGCTGCGTACCTGAGAATGCATCACTAAAAAGGTCAACCAAAAGGTTGGTGAATCTCACAGGTTTATAGTAAGTAACAGTTTTGAACACATCAAGTAGTAAAAGTAAGTAATGATTGCACGTATGCAATAGTTTCGATATACATTGCCATGAGCATCACAGTTGAAGCTTAACAGTAAGTAAGGGTACAATCAGGTACCTAGTAATTTGCCCTCGTGAATGCTAATCCAAAAACATTCATATGAAACGAGTAAGAAACGCCCATTTATACCTGTATGTTCGTGGTAGTGCGTGCTACCCTGGGCGGGGATTGTCAGTCCCAAATGGATCCATTTACTAAAACTCGCGCTTAAGTCGATAACTAACAACTATGATTAAAGGGACTTCATTGGATTAAGTAAAACCCATGCAATCGATATACCAGTAAATCAGTAAGTAAATCAAGTAAGTAAGTTCGTGTGTTCGAGTAAAACAAGCAATGCATCTCCCCCAAAATAGTAAAACAGTAAAAAGGGGTCGTGAGACTCACCTGAGTCTAGTAGTATCAAGCAGTAAATCAAGCAATGAGGTTCTCCGAACCAGTGACCTCTAGCGTACTAAACGCGTAAGGTTAAGTAAGTAAATGGATATCATTAAGATTATCCATGTTAGTTGTCCACTCAACTAGTTAATGTCCATTAGTATGTTATTTGTAATTGTTCGTATTTGTAGTCTGTCGTTGTGTAAATATGGCCCATTGGTGACGGTGTGTAATAATAATTCAAGTGTTATTATTATGTATTTCATTTCGTTGTATATTTGTAAAGTATATTTGTCATATGTTTCCGAGTTATTCCAAATATTGTATTGACGTTAAATCAAGTATATTGTAATATTGTCTTGTTTGAGAAGTCGTTTACACGAAGTTAGTGTTGAACACTATTCATGAGACAATAAGGATTGTCGGGAATTACTATTCATGAGACAATAGCAAGTTACTATTCATGAGACAATAGCGATTATCGGGAATCACTATTCATGAGACAATAACATTGTCGGGAATTACTATTCATGAGACAATGAGGTTTGCGACAATGATGTTTACGACAATGATGTTTTATGCGACAATGATGTTTTATGCGACAATGTCATTGTCGCATAGGTTTCAAAGAGGTATTGTCGCATTAATAAGTTTTTCGTTTTCGTCTAAGTGTTCATCTTCATTGATTTGGTCAAATGGGTTTGGTTTGACCCGAAACTTTTAGGGGAGTATTAAATGTGTTAAATGAGCTTTATAAAGTTGTCATTACGTTTTATGGTTAACTCGAAGCGTCGGTTTGGTAAAATGACTAAAACAGTCCCTAGTCTTTATATTTTCAGATTTTTGACTCGATAAGTCTCTCTATTTAACCAACTTCTAGTACGAATCAAGCCTAACCAAAAATCACAGATATCCTCATATATGTATAGTTTATTTCTGCAATTTATGGTATTTTTATATGTTCATTGACTATTTTTTAAAAAAATAAATACAAAGAGTGGTTGGTTTTGGTCCGACAGTGAGCTCAGTCCATAGATCGGTTCCTACACAAAATTCTTGGGGATCTGGTCAAAGTGGTAAACATAAAAGTTGTAGCCAACATCTTAACGGTCATTTTACACTTAGACTTCATAAGTTAATTCTTCCTAGAACTCAAGATATGGTTTCGAGAAGGAGGCGGATGTTCCTGTCCGCCGGAACAGTAACGCGCACCTTAACGGAAATATTATTTTAAAATAGCAAACGAAGTTGAAATGTTACGAAATTGGTTTTGTTAGAAAGCTAACATCACGAAATACATTTTAGGCTCAAGAAACACATTATTTTATGGAGAATTGATTTGTATATATTTCGTTGAAGTAGATGAAAGTTCCTGGACAGAAAACAAAATCATACATTTCGAGTTTTAAATCGCGTTTCATTTAATTATTTGGATATTTTATGGTTAAGTGGACATAATAACATGTTAATATAAGTGTTATAAGTAAAATAAAAGAGTGATGAAGTTCCTTACAAAGAAATTGATGTAGGGACAAAGAAGCTAAGCCGAGAGCTCTTTTCCTCGTATTTTCTTGATTTTCCGAGTGGTGGCCGATGGTGGCTCTATGGTGGTTGTATGGTAGATGTTTGGTGGTGATGGGGGCCGCTGGAACTGAACTATGGTCGTGGTTCTTGAAAGAGGGAGAGAGAGATGAGGTAGAGAAAATAATTGAGGTGAGGTGAGGAATGAATATGATGATGTTGCTTGTTGAAGTCAAAAGAAAGATGGGGAGAGGCATGGCTATAAAATCAGCAGATTTTCAGCTGATTTTGGGGTGGGTCCTACCCCTTGTGGTGTTTAAATCTTGTCTCCAAAGATACGTAATGCTCGGTGCTTGTTTACCCGTTCGTTTAATCATTCGTTTAAACGTTATACGTTATATATAATACATTTCGTTCTCGGTTTGAAACACGATATTTTTAGTAAAGGTTTTACTCAAGTAACCTCTTTTAAGTTACTAAAATAATATTCGAGTTTTCGTTTGGTCGTCGGTTGCGAATCGTGTGTTTATTCGAATTGTGTAACATTTTTAAACGTTATGATTATACGCGTGTAATCGCGTTATTTTTACTTGAAGTATTTTATCAAAATACTTAATAATAAGTTATAAAAATATAACTTTAGTTTATTTCGTCGGTCGGGCGCGTTTCGTGCATTTTCGTCGCGTTCGGTTACGTGTTAAGCAAAACGTACATGTTCGTTATATTATAAACATAATATAAAGTAATAATTGACGTTATTAAATACTTCCAGATCATTTAATAATAGTTTCACCAACTTCCATTTTAAGTTTTTGCGTTCTGTCAGATTCGCATATACACCATTATTAAATAATCATTTAACGTTATTATATATATTTATATATATAATACTTGTACACTTCAGTAGTTTGAGTATATAATACTTGAAATAAAAGTTTAAATTTTGACCAAATTTTTGGGTCATTTTTGACCGGATGTCACAAGCGTAGCGTCACTTAATGCGTCACTTAAGTGACGCACTGAGTGTCGCTAAAAACCCTAATTTTGCGTCACTTGCCTAAGTGCCGCATAAAACCCCTTTTCCCGACACTTGTATAAGTGTCGCAAATTCAATACCCGGCACTCCCATCGGACACTTCTAGCATCACTTGCCTAAGTGACGCCTACAACCGAATTCTGATTTGATCCTTCACTTGTCTAGTGACGCCTAACACCTTTATCCGACACTTGCGACCGACACTCGCTTAAGTGTCGCCCTGGATGCGTCACTTCCTCAAGTGACGCTACTGGTATTAAAATCACAAATTTTATGCGACACTTCCTAAGTGACGCATAAACCCTAAGTGTCGCTATAAGTGTCGCATGAAACAGAACCTAGAAAACACAGATTTTACTAAGTGTCAAGACCTAAAATTTTATCACTTGATTTCACCCAAATTCAAATTTTAGATACGCTTTTCACTATAACAATATAGTAGAAATAAAAATTTTCCAAGCTGACCTGGAAGTTCGACCCCAGCCAGGGGCTCTGACCTTGTACCCCGCTAGGGGTTGCCACCCCTTGGACCCCGCTACCAGGGGCGCTGCCCCGGACCCCCGTACCCGATTTCCTACCTTATTAAGTATAATGAAATGAGTTCAGAGATTATTATTAACATCACAAACCATCACCAACGGGCTGTACACGTGTTCAAAACATAATCAAATCAACTAAATCGTAGAAATTTGGACATTCTAGTTGGACGAACACAAACAACAACAAAGGTAGTCTTTATAGATACCTACTCACGTTTATAACCATCGCGTGTCGTGGACACCCTCAGGTTACCAGTCTTCGGACAACACATTTTGGCTAATCAACTCAAGTTTATTAATTTAAACTCTCAAGACTCATGTGAGTCTCATAGCCCCTATTTTACTGTTTTTCTTAGTGGTGTGATATCATTGCTCATTTTATTTTACTATATGAACGCAAGTACGAAATCAAACAAATACTACATGAGTTATCTCACTAATCTTTTCAAAGCCCTCCTCAACATAGTTTGGTAATACATTGTAGCATGAATATTAGTATATGGTACCATATAGGATTGACCCTCCTCGTCCGGGTTAGCATGCACTAACTGGGTAAACGGATGTATTAATATTTGTTCAGACGAGTGTAGATTAGGCACTCGTGGGAGGCACCTCGATCAGGATACCTTAAATGTGGACCTGACACCTCGAGTTAAGCTCAGACTATGTGCTCATGGCTGTAAAACTTTTATTTTGCTCAATTGAAAATTAAATTCAATTAAATCTTGCGGTTCATACAATATGTGTTGACATACAAACCTGTGAGCTCAACAGCGTTTCGCTGACCCATTTTAGCATGTATCACAGGTACCCAGTAGTAGATTGGATTGCCCAATTCAGGAATCATTAGCTCGTGTCAGCATGCAAACATTTAGAGATTTAGTTGCATTATTATATTTTGTATAAATTAATTATGTATGTAAATCTCTCGATTTCAAACTGAGCTAATGTAAACTATATTTTGATGTAGACTTTGGTTTTATCAATACAAATTGTAAAATGATGCATATAGAGTCGTTCATTATATCTTTGTGTTGTTATTATTGATTAGTCGCGCCCCGACCCGATTCGCTTCCGCAACCCAAATTTGGGGGTGCGACAGATTGGTATCAGAGCCTAAGGCTATAGTGAACTAGGTTACATTTAGTGGGCCTAGACTATGACCGTTAGGCAGTATTCCTTATTAAGTATGATTAGGTTCAGTGACTACATTGTATTAGTTTAATTTAACATAGCCCGTTCAACTATGTACAATTAAAAGAATATGACGTGAGATCTGAAAGGAGTCATGACCAATATCTTAGTTGACTCTGAACAGGATACACTAGTTGACTCTGACCTCGAGAGAACCGGGACTCAAACATGTCTGTGCTAGACACTCAATAGGCTATTAGGTGATATATATATATACATAGATAAGCCTCACTCCCGCTCAATATCTTAGGCTATATTATATATGTATTATATGAATATAGGCCTCATTCTTTCTAACACTTTGTCTCAGGATGGAAAACACACCACCTAATTCGTCACGCTCTCATCCGTATGGATCGCAAAACCTAAAGGTAGCTAGGAGGAACACCAGGTTGCCTCGAGCTGACCCATACCCCACTCACTCCACTTTGTCGGACTTAGCCACTAGGCTACACTGCCACGAGCAACGACTTAATACTATGGATATCGAACTCCAAGAAACCAACGAAAACTGGAGACTCACATCACTCGAACGTATCAATCTAGTCTTCGAAGATCACGAAAATACCGTCAGCAACATGGACACCCTTGACAACCGTCTGGGTGAAACCATCGAAACTATGGAGGTTGTACGCAACCAAGTGATTGGCAACCGAAATGAAATCTCCATCCTACAATCAAGGCTGAATCAGTGCGAGACACGTCTAAGGGAAACCGAGGACGCCCTCCGAATGGTTAGCAGACTTGCAGAATCTATGGACCATCTCACGGCACTACTGCCACAACTCAATCTACATCAGGATTAGCTTAGGCTGAATCAGTACTCTATTATGTTTTAGTAGGATCTATGTAATCTGAACGGATGTAACAATTCCCGGCACTTTTGCAAAACTTCTGAGTCTGTAACTTTTGAAACTCGTAACTCGAAATTGTCTGTAATCATTTAACTCTGTAATATCAATTGACAATTTCTCTATATGATTTGACCTTATTGGTCATTGCATTGTGATGTGTATATTAACACTTTTACATATACACCTACCTCAATTATCATTCTGGTGCAAACTCTCATGTACCTCTTGTTTCTTTCTTGAAGAATCATGTCGCCGAAGAAGAAAAGTTACAGCGATGCTTAAATTGCTGCTCTCGTTTCCCGAGCTGTGGCCGAAGCCCTGGCTACTCGGGAATCACCCCGAACCTCTAGGAGAAGTGATGACACCGCTGACAATACTCCTCTCATCAAACCTTGCTCTTACAAGGATTTTCTTACTTCAAACCGCTCTACTTCAAAGGCATGGAAGGTGCTATTGGTCTAATCAGGTGGATTGAACGTATGGAATCCGTCTTCAACCTCTGCAACTGTACTGAGGATAACAAAGTCAAGTTTGCTGCCTACACCTTTCAGGAAGGTGCACTTACATGGTGGAACACCCACGCAAACTCTGTGGGCATCGAGATAGCAAACTAGCTTTCTTTGGCTGAACTGAAGAAAAAGCTTAGGGAAAAATACTATCCCGAAGAAGAACTGCACCATCTGGAGGAAGAATTCTGGCACTTGACAGTGCAGGGAACTGACATTGCTGGATATACCACCAAATTCCAGCAATTCGCTTTGTTATGCCCGGGTTTGGTTGATCCGGAGGAGAAATGCATCAAGAGATACATCTGCGGCCTCCCGGAGAATATCCAGGGGAACGTCGCCTCATCTAAACCAACCACTGTCGAAAGTGCAATCCGATTAGCTCATGAACTCATGGAAATGGTCGTCAGCCATGAGACACCACTCCCATCCTCCAGCAACAAACGCAAATCCTCTGAACATCATGACCAACCAAACAAGAAACCCAACGCCATCCAAGCTTACACCTCTAATACTGAACCCAAATGCGGGTATACTGGGAACAAACCCTATTGTTCCAAGTGTAACCGCCACCACGAGGGTCAATGCAATACCCCTTGCAACAACTGCAAGAGGTACAGGCATCTGACCAAAGATTGCCGAGCCCCCAAATCCAACAACACTGCCTCCAACAACAACAATACTAGGCCATCAAGAGCCTGCTTCGAATGTGGGAACACCGGGCATTTCAGGAATGAATGCCCAAAGTTGAAGAACAACAACAACAACAACAACAACAACGCTAGAGGTAGAGCCTTCGTACTCAACTCTAGGGACGCCCGCGAAGACCCTAATGTGGTCTTGGGTATGTTCCTCCTCAACAACTTAACTGCTTCTATTCTATTTGATACTGGTGCCGATAGAAGCTTTATTTCTGATGAATTTTACCCATTAATTGATATCACCCCTGTTGCTCTAGATGTTAAGTACACTGTAGAACTAGCGAACGGTAAACTCATAGAATCTGACAGTGTGATAACTAATTGCACTTTAAACCTAGCCAACGAAACCTTTTCAATTGATCTTATGCCCGTTGAAATTAGAGGTTTCGACGTCATCATAGGAATGGACTGGTTGTCTAGACACCGAGCAGAAATCGTTTGTTACGATAAGATCGTTCACATCCCTCTCGCCGCCGGTAGAACTTTGATCATACAGGGGGAGACCGGTAGGATGAGACTGAACATCATCTCTTGTTTAAAAACCAAAAAATTTCTAAGAAGGGTTATTCAGCAATCCTCGCACACATCATGGAGAAAAAGTCAGAGGAGAAACGAATTGAGGGTGTGCCCATCGTTCGAGACTTTCCAGAAGTCTTTCTCGAAGAACTGTCTGATTTACCACCACCAAGACAGGTTGAGTTCTCAATCGACCTCGTGCCAGGTGCTGCACCTGTGGCCCGAGTACCATATCGATTAGCCCCATCCGAACTCTAGGAGCTGTCCGACCAATTACAGGAACTCCTGGATAGAGGATTCATTAAAGCGAGTTCTTCACCCTGGGGAGCTCCAGTCTTATTCGTGAAGAAGAAAGACGGTTTTTTCAGAATGTGCATCGACTACCGAGAGTTGAACAAGTTGACCGTCAAGAACCGATATCCACTCCCGCGTATCGATGACCTGTTTGACCAACTTCAAGGGTCGAGTATTTATTCAAAGATCGATCTTCGGTCAGGTTATCATTAACTTCGAGTTCGCGACACCGATATCCCAAAAACTGCCTTCCGAACTCGCTACGGGCACTATGAATTCCAGGTAATGCCCTTCGGATTAACAAACCCACCGGCCGTGTTCATGGATCTTATGAATCGGGTGTGCAAACCTTACCTAGATAAGTTGATCATTGTCTTCATCGATGACATTCTCACATACTCACGAAATGAACAAGAACACGCGCAACACCTCAAAACCATCCTAGAACTACTCAGACACGAGGAGTTATATGCCAAATTCTCCAAGTGTGAGTTCTGGATACAATCCGTTCAATTCCTTGGAAATGTAGTTAATAGTCAAGGAATCCACGTTGATCCATAAAAAATCGAGGCTATCAAGTGTTGGCAAGCACCAACAACTCCAACCTAAGTACGCCAATTCTTGGGTCTTGCTGGGTACTATCGGCGATTCATTGAAAATTTCTCAAAAATAGCTTAACCACTCACGACTCTGACTCAAAAGGACAAAAAGTTCGATTGGATTGATAAACAAGAGTCAGGTTTTTAAATTCTGAAGCAAAAGCTTTGCAGTGCTCCTATTCTATCATTACCCGAAGGCACCGATGACTTCGTGGTATACTGCGATGCTTCTTACCAAGGTCTTGGTTGCATGCTGATGCAACGAGATAAGGTCATTGCCTACGCCTCTAGACAACTCAAAATTCATGAAAAGAACTACACCGCCCACGGTCTTGAGCTTGGAGCTGTCGTCTTCGCTCTCAAAATCTGGAGACACTACCTTTACGGCACTAAGTGCACAATCTTTACCGACCACAAAAGTCTCCAACACATATTCGATCAGAAGGATCTCAACATGAGGCAACGTCTGTGGGTCGAGTTGCTTTCCGACTATGATTGCGAGATCAAATACCATCCGGGTAAGGCAAATATGGTTGCCGATGCCCTCAGTCGAAAAGAACGAACAAAACCACTTCGAGTCCGAGCCCTCAGTGTGACCATTCACAATGATCTAAACATTCAGATTCTCGCTACTCAACTCAAAGCTCTGAAACCCGACAACGTCAAAAACGAAGCCTTGCGAGGCATGGATAAACAATTCGAAATCAAACCTAACGGAGTTAGGTACCTCTCTAACCGAATCTGGTTACCCATTTTTGGAGACCTGCGAGACTTGGTGATGGATGAAGCTCACAAGTCCAAATATTCTATTCACCCGGGATCCGATAAAATGTACCACAACATCAAGGAATTTTACTGGTGGCCGAATATGAAAGCTGAAATCGCCACATACGTCAGCAAGTGTCTTACTTGCTCAAAAGTCAAAGCTGAATATCAGAAACCTTCTGGTTTACTCCAACAACCCGAGATTCCTGAATGGAAACGGGAGCAAATCGCCATGGATTTCATAACCAAACTTCCTAAGTCATCAAGCGGTTGCGATACCATTTGGGTGATCTGTGACAACCGTCAAAAATCTCAGGTCATTACCGTACTCGAATCTCAAATTTCATTTACAACATTCCATAAATTTTAGGTTATGACTGCTTAGGCTTACTGAAGTCGCATAACGTCTTAGAGATTGCTTGGTGAACTTTAAATTCACTTGAACATGCTAAATTATGTTACTAAGTGGCAAATAAAAAAAAGAAAAATCTACCTTTTTATGTCCTCACCAAATCCTTATAATCGCAAAAACCGAAATTTCGGTGACTTGGCAAGTAAATTTAATCGGACGGTACCCGACTTAACACGAACGTTGGTGAAAATATTACTATAAATAAACCAAATCTATTTTTAGAAGTTATTTATCATATATTATTATTTTGTTTAATTAATACACGAAAAACATAGACGTTTTGTTTAAAACTAGTTAAACGCAATGAAAACGCGCGAATCGAATTCGACAATCAAACGTAAGTCAATAAATATTTTAAAAACTCAAAATAAATTATTTTAATAATACTTCAATGAAAAATATAAATCCCATACTTCTCACAAATATATCTATCAAATTTCAAAATCAGGATTTATAGAATTTCCGTAGTTCCTTGGTTAAATCAATTAACTATTTAACTAGTAACATTTGAACAAATATCATGTATAATTAATCTTTAACATGATTAAATCATAATCAGAAGTATCATTTTTACTTTTGAAGTTCAATTCTTATTTATCAAATAATAATCACAAATACCTCAAAAATAACCTTTAAATTGTATAAAAACTTATACAAACCTTATAAAAATTAATCTCTACATTATCGTAAATATTTCAATCACCAAAATAATTATTCCACTTCTTTTTCTCTTCCCAAAATCGGTCTCCCCCCTCCCCCATTTATTTTTCTTCATTCCAACACAATCTATCAATTATTCATTCACACACTCCACTTTCTTTCAACCTTCTCACTTCCTTTTCTCTCTACCTTTTTCTCTCTATATTTTCTCTCAAACTTTAACCATAAGAATCAGCCCCCAAGTCACCACAAATCTAGTGATTCAAGGTGTTCTTAAAGATCTTCAAGTAAAACAAAGGTAATAACACTCTCCTACTCTTGTTCTTTAACCTACAATCTTCAAAATCTATTTGTTTTCTCTAAATTTTTCGGATTTTATGCCTCTTGATGGTTAGAATCTTTTGTACAACTTGATGTTTTTAGGTTATTCCTTTACACATCTTTATGTATTAAAAGAAAGGGTAACCCATGATCAAACCGAAAATCAAGTGAAAATCGGTTGTTACTTGAAAGCTTGTTGAAACCTTACTCATCTCCATGTAAAAATCTTGTTTATATGTTAATAATCATCTCTAACACATCATGAATGTATTTCAACACCATCCATGTGTTAGAACATGGATTTAAAGGTCAAAAGATAAAAATCTTCTTTTAATTCATGATTGGTGTTCTTCACTTTGAATAAAACACCCATCATGGACTTGCAAGTTTCTGTCCAAAAAGTTTCATCTACTTCAATGATTTTTATAAAAATTATTTCTTCATGAAAATAGACGTTTTTATAGTCTAAAATTAACTTCTAGAAGTAAGCTTTCCAACGCCATAAGCCTCATATTTTTATGAGTTCATTTGATATTTTTAATAATTTTTGAGAGAAAAGATGTACAAGCTGTTAGATTAACATAGAAACTTTTCTCTCAGTTTTTTTAATCATAACTGGAGCTACACACCTCCAAATGACTTGAAACCAACGCCAAAAGTTTACAAATTTTGTTGGCTACAACTTTCGTGTGGATCACTTTTCCTGGAACCCAATAACGTTTGCTCAGAAATAATGATTGCATGCATGTGTTCATATCTGACCCCAGATGATAAAAGTAAATTTTAAAAATATTTGGACTTCTCTATAATTTCTGGAAAAATTACAGAAAATAGTTAATATCTTGAGGATCAACTGTGATTTTTTCATTATTTTATTTCGGAATATAATTATCTTTAATAAATTCAACAATCTGATGTAATATTTTTGGAAATAAGAATATGGACTGATTTTGGTAAAACTTGAAAACCGACACTTGCGGACTTGCTATTTAAAGAAAGACTAACTCTTTATAACTCATGAACATGTTTAAGGTTTGGGTAAAAGTCTTGAGTCAAACCGAGAAGGGTTGACCGAGTCAACAAGAACGCGCCTCGGTTTCGAAAACGGGAAACTTATTAGGTTTGGAAAGATTGGTAACCAAAAAGGGGTGTGGGTATCTTATGATGTATAAATCGATTTGTGTGTTGTTAATCATAAATTGAGAGGAACCAAAATTCCAACACTCAACACACTATGAAATTTAATTATAAACGATTGTTAGACATTATATACTTGTGTATTCCTTATTTTACTCAACACGATTATTGGACATTAACAAACTTCAAAACAAATAAACCATGTTGGCACTTAGTAATCTAAATATTTAGCTAAGCAATCCTATCAAACTAAATTACCGAGAATCTAACTAGAAACCTCGTATTCATAGGACTTGGATAGGATTCGTACTCGACAAGCACACGTATTACGTCCATTGGTTTACGCTTACGCTCAACAGTGAGTATTCACAGCCCCTTTTTACTTGTTTATTATTTTGGGGTGAAAAGTATGATCTCGAACTTTAACTAAATTGGTTGTACTCTTTATGAACTTGTTGAACTTTTGCTATACTATTGATGCGAATTGGTATATACTATTGTTATGCTTGAGTACTATCGTGCTAAAGTCCCCGGAAATACAGTTTACACTACTTATTAACTCGTTCGAGAGCCAGACGAGCCGTTGATATTTATGGATAACGCTATTTAGGGGGAAACCACTCCTCACTCACACTGGTCGTGAGTGCATAGTATCACCAGTAATCATGTTAATGATAGAACATGGAGCTTGGGGCATGTGTCGGTTGAATCGGTTAAGTAGTGGCCTCAATTGCATTAACACTCCTGTATACTACCTTTCATATTCGCAACTATGACAACCAATCATCTTTATTCATGTCATTTATGAACAAAGTTTTTAATTCATTTATTTGTAACACTAAACCTGTGTACTCACCAACTATGACCATAGTTGACCCTTTTGTTTTATCATGCTTTTCAGGAGAATGACAATAAGGTGCATTCTAGGAGTATATTAGCATAGATGCATGTTCACACGCGTTTGCTTTATTTTTGAAACTATGACTCTCTTTCGGAAACTTTAAGAGCTTATTGTAATTTCTTTTGGAACTGTGGGTTGAACTTGTAGTAATGTGTAATATTTTCTCTAAATTATGTATGGTGTTGCTACCATATCTTATGCATTGTTACTCGGTACTATTACATCTCATGTTTCCGCTTTAGCGGGGTGTGACAGCTTTGGTATCAGAGCCAGGTTATAGAGAATGTCGGCTTTTCAAAACAAAAACCCCAACTATAACCAACATTTTCAATTAATATTTTCTTAAACACCAAAAGTATTACCAGATTTACTAAACCGAGCATATAACTAGTATAGCTAACCCGTGTGTTGCATTATTATACCTTAATTTGATATAGCCTGATCACCTATGTTTAATTCAGGTAAGTTTATGCGAGAGACGGAATAGGTATACTATGATTATGTTCAATTTTTCTTTCCTGTTTGAACCTTTGGAAAGCAAACGTCATGTATGAGCATCGCATATCCTAGGCATCAATATTAGCACCGTTAGTAACTAAGTATACCTCCATTTTAGTCTTATCACTTCAAGGTTAACATGTTAGTGCATAATGTCAAAGTAGCTTGTTTAAGGTGTTAGTCAAATCCTGTGATCTTTGTAAGCGACACTAAGTACAGGATAGCAACACTTTGGGTGTTGCATTAGCTAATGTATATATACAGTGGTTGTGTCTTGATTTGTGACAATTCGTTATGTCTATGTTCGACTAAGATTCGGTGATATCGTAATCGTTCCTAATTGATAATATAGCAATAGTCTTACCTTGTCGCAATCCTCATTCCACGCTACCATAACAACCGACGATTATGGTTACATCACCGGTCACACTCGCGACAACCCACCGAGTACCGAGGAGGAGAATCTATCTAAAAAAGGACCCACTTGAGGAGGTTCCACCTGAAGATGAACCGATAAAACTGGACCAACATGAGAAGTTGTCACCTAGGCGCGTTATCTACTTCTTCTATTTTACACTCTTCCTCCCACTCTTATCGAAAACCTATGAATCGCGTGTGCTATACACGACTAGAATTACTGACAGTTCACCTACTAGACCTTACACTATCTATACTACTACTGATACTCCAACCACTAGGACCCGTCGTCAGTCTGATGTCCGACAATGGAATTAATTACCCGCAACTCTTGAGGCTTGGAGAATAGAAGAAGGAATATAGATTCTTACAGAGGACGAAGAATCTTTCTACATGCAAATCTCTCTACACGCACATGAACTCGCTCACCATACCTTCCCGGTACTAGCTGCTAGGCTACGCCGCCACAAGAATAGAATAGATACTATGAAGTTAGAACAACATGAAACCCATTTAGGCTAGGTGCGACTGGCACAAGGCCGAGATGTACAGATCTATGAGGACCAACAGGGTCTTAGTGAAACCATAGAAACTACCCATCTCCAGGTGATGGCGACCAGAGGCAAAGTTAACGCCTTGCAATTAAAACTAGTGTCCAAAATATAACTCACTTAAGACTAGTAGAAATTCCACTCTCCATGTATATTGTGTGGGAAACGACTTCAACCAAATTTGCGTCAGACATTTTCCATGGATTTTTCAAAAACATGAATCTTCATATAGATTTTTGATAAAACAGAGCTTTCAACACTTTTCAATAAACAGCCTTCAATGTATTTATCGACTCAAGTCTTCAACGACTTTTCATCAGACATTTTCACAACTTCAATCTTTTCGAATGAATTTCGTTAAACAGAATTTTCAAACAATTTGTCAGTAACAAGAATTTCAACGTGTTTTGATTGACTCAAATATTCAACGAACTCTAAGTTGTCAAACAGATTTTCAACATAAAAATTTTTCAACAAATTTTACAACTCTTCCACAAAATGTTTTATAATATATTCAAATCCATAAGTTATTAACAAAGCTACCGAAATTACGATGACGTTAGTGATAGAGGAGACGACTCCAATTTAATTAGAAATTTATATATCCTTAGAGACTAAACCCTTATGCATCAAGAGCTTGTTACGAGGGTGGAAACACTGAACATTTTAGGAAAGCACATCATAACCCCAATGTGGTCACAAGTATATTTCCCCAAAATAACCACGCATCAGTACTTTTGACTAAGGAGCAGATAAGAGCTTTATCGCACATCAGTTTAGGCCCCTAATCCATAGGGAATCACAACCTTTAGGACCTCCATATGTGGTAGAACTCGCTAGTGGTTACAAACAGATTGTTAGTGAAATAATACGCGACTGTGTACTAGAACTGGAAGGTGAATCCTTCGGTATAGACCTTATTCCAATGAAAATATGAAGTTTTTGTGTAGTAGTCGGCATGGGCTGGTTAGCCAAAAATCATGTAGACATAAGTTGTCATGAGAAGGTTTTGCCAGTACCCATTCGAATGAATGAGATACTATTAGTTCGAGGAGAAAGACCTGGAAGAAATCAGAAGATAGTGTCATCCAAGAAAATTCACAAGAATCTGATCAAAGAATGTCTCGCTATTCTGGCACTCGTCGTCAAGACAAAGCTAAAGGAAAGACGCATACAAGATGTCCTAGTGGTATGCAACTACCCCGAAGTATTTCCAGATGATCTACCTGGAGTTTCTCCGCATAGGCAAGTTGAATTTCGAATCGATGATCTATTCGATCAGCTGCAAGGCACCTCCTACTTCTGCAAACTCGACCTACGATCAGGTTATCACCAATTACGGATTCACAAAGAAGATATACCCAAAACGGTGTTACAAACATGATATGGGCATTATGAGTTTATGCTTATGCCCTTCGGCCTAACCAATGCTCCTGCGACATTCATGAACTTAATGAACAGAGTCTACAGAGCATACTGAGATAAGTTTGTGATTTTATTGATGACATACTAGTCTACTCGCATAGTAAATAGAATCACGAGCAACATTTAGGACAAGTGTTGCAACCACTCAAGGAAGAGAAGTTGTACTCCAAATTCTCTAAGTGCGAGTTTTGAAATAGAGAAGTACACTTCCTCGGTCATATAGTGAACATAGAAGGTATCCATGTGGATCCATCTAAAATCGAGGCGATTGAGAAATGGGAAGTCTCGGTGACTCCTACGAAAATCCATCAATTTCTAGGATTGGCTGGATACTACAGAAGGTCCATAGAAAATTTTTCAAAGATCACCAAGCCCTTGACAGAACTGACCCAAAAGATGAAGGAATAAGTTTGGGATTTTAAACAGGAGAAGGCATCCCAAACGCTGAAGGGGAAACTGTGCAATGCGTCAATCCTATCATTGCCCGAAGGAACAGATTGTGATATATTGTGATGTGTCACACTTGGGATTGGGCTGCGTTCTGATGCAGAATAATAAAGTAATTACGAATGCTTCCTGGCAGCTCAAGAAAAAAATGAGGTGAATGGTACTACGCATAACTTGGAACTAGGAGCAGTGGTCTTTTCACTTAAGATCTGGAGACATTACCTATACGGTTCCAGATGTACTGTGTTTACCGATCATAAGAGTCTCCAGGACATACTCGAGCATAAGATGCTCTACATGAGGCAAAAAAGGTGGATGGAGTTACTTAACGATTATGATTGCGAAATTAAGTACCAAAAGCCATCAGGGTCATTACGATAACCAGAAATACCACAATGGAAATGGGAACAGATAACAATGGACTTCGTCACTAAGTCACCTCAAACTTCCAAAGGTCACAACTCCATTTGAGTTATCGTCGACCAACTGACAAGATCCATGCATTTTCTACCTATCCGAGAGGATTACATAATAGAGAGACTTGCTCAAAGCTATATTGAAGATAGTGTGTTGTGTCACAGAATGCCCATTTCAATAATCTATGATAGAGATTGTCATTTTTACATCACAGTTTTGGCTATCAATGCAGAAGGTGTTGGATACCCAACTAAACCTGAGTACAGCATATCACCCTCAAGCAGACGGCAAGTGAGTGAAAAATTCAAACCTTAGACAATATTCTACGAGTCTGTGTTCTAGACTTCGGAGGAAGTTGGGATGTACACTTACCCTTGATAGAGTTCACTTACAACAACAGTTATCACACTAGCATCAAGTGTGCACTATTTGAGGCCTTGTATAAACAGAAATGCTGATCACCGTTATGTTGGCATGAAGTCGATGCGAAGCACTTGACAAGGCCAGACATCATTCAGAAAAGCTACGTTCACAATCGCAGAAAGCCACTAGAATTCCAAACGGGTGATAGAATGTTCCTGAGAGTATCACCTCGGAAAGGACTTGTACGCTTTGGAAAGAAAGGCAAGCTAAGTCCACGCTAAATTAGACCATACAAAATCTTGAAACAAATAGGCCCGGTGGCTTACGAACTAGAATCGCCCAAAGAGTTGGATCGCGTTCATGACATATGATATCGCGTAAAAAGTCATGTTTTTACTACCAATATCTCTCTCATTCTAGAACGATTCTTGGCATTTTAAACTCAAAAACAATAAAAATCAATGATATTATGCCAAGATGGTCAAAACAAGGTTGCACGATAAAAATCAAGCAAAACGGATGAAAAACGAAGATTCTACACACGTTTGAAGATTCAAGGCATCAAAACGAGATTTCAAGACAAAAGTTCCCATCATCAACATCCATCTCATCCAAGATGTTCTTTTTCAAATTACGAATCCAACAGAAGAAGAATCAACAAAAACGGATAAAGAATGAAGATTCTACGCCCGCCGGAAGATCCAAATGATTCGTACGCAATATCTGGAGATAGGAGACATATCTTTAGGATAAATTTACATCAAAGTCTCCATTTTTGAATTACTAATCCAACGCAAAAAGAATCAACGCAAACAGACTCATAACGAAGAAGATACGCACGAATTAAGAAACGCAGCGAAAGACGACGGACCGGGACGGGCGGCAGCCAGCCGCCGCCGGCCAGCAGCCAGCCACCGCCGGCCTGGTGGTGGGTGGCTCTGGCCTCCCTCCCCCTGTCTCTTTTCCACTTTTTCATCCTTCCGTGTACCCGGTGCACCATCTTTCGCTACTTTTCCGTACCCGGTGCACCACCTTTCGCTACTTTTTCGTACCCGGTGCACCACCTTTCACTCTTTTTCTAATGTGAGCCTAGGGATGCTAATGTGAGCCATATTACATCTATAAATAGCAGCCCTTAGGCTTCATTTCAACACACACCTTCCACACCTTTCATATCTTTCTTATTTCTTTCTAGCTTTTATTTTCTTTTTCTCTCTACTTTCTCTCTCTAAGCTAATTTAATTAATTTAGTGAGAGATAAGTAGGAGATTAATTATGTAGTAGTTAGTAGTAGCTAGCTTAGCAATGTAACGCTTTGGATTATTCGGAAGTAATATAAGCATCATTTTGCTCGCAATAATTACGGGTAATATCTATCATTTCTTTTATTAATTATTTGTAATGTTCTTGTTTAATGTTTACAATTTATTAACATTAGAAATGTCTATTGCCATGATATGCGAGTAGTTGCTTATATGTTTGCCATGATTTAGATAGTTATAATGGGATGATATTAAATATTGCAAAGTAATATGACGACCCCTATTCGACTATATAGTGCTGGAAATGCTTTATGCGGAGTACAAATGTATGGAACTCTGGGACGACCGAAGGTAGTTATATTACGGATCAATATTATAAATGTGATAAATGACGTGCAATAAGTAAGACACGGTGAAACCATTCATTGTACATATTAGATTTACATTTCTGCACTGCCTTTTATTTAATTAGTTTAGAATGCCACTTTCACTGTCAATTACTCCTGACCACACGTTAGACTTAAGAGGCCGTGGAATTACTCTGTAAATTACACTCTTTATTACTGAAAGGTATGGTCTGCATATGAAACATGTTTTGACAAATTGCGGATAATCCAGGGATGTATAACTGTTTGAAAAGGAGAGGTCTAGGTCATAAATCAATGTAATTAAAGCTTAAGATATTAACAAGGTCTAGAAAAGGAAATTCTTAGTGACTTAGATACATGAACCCCCTAGATCTTACATATTTGGTTCTTTAAACATAGCAAGTTAATAATTAGATACACATTTAGAAGAACGTGATATAAGCTTAGGTGTTAAGAACGGTCAGACCTATGAGATAATACGTTGCTTTATTTATGTACCTCGGTTTTTCAACAAGATAGGTTGCTTATCTTTCAACTAGGTAAGTATTGAGAGTTTAGCGTATTGTTCCGATCAGAATCACGATAACCTAGTTCCTAGTGACATGCCAATGGGAATTTAATTGGTAGGGTTCTAGTGTTTACACCAAAGTCTGTTAATCTATTAATCTGAAAGTGTCCCCATCATAAACACCATCCCAGTATTGTACTAGTATCAGGTACTTGTACCCTAGTACCAGTAGGTAGTTTGGAGGTTTAGGCCCCGAGCAAAATAAATTTTAAAACACCCTGATCGCCCCTCAGTCATTACATCACCACCAACGACACTGACGGCTGGGGTCACATCGAGTTTTTGGCGCCGCTGCGGGGACGGTAGTACGATTTGGAGCCTGTTTAGATAAGTTAGTTTTTCAGAGATCCTTTTGACTGGGAATCACCATCCTTATCAGAAGTTACTTTTTTCACGTAGTTTAGTGTAGTTAGGATTACCTTAGTATTAGTTTAGATTAAGTTCCCTTCTCACCCCCGACTTTAATTCTGAAACCTTCTCCTTATGTCGTCTTTTCTGATCCCATGGGAAATGTTAACTCAAGGACAACAATTAGATTAAATGCAAAGTCTTATTAATTCAATTGAAAATAGATGTAGGATGTGCGGTAATACCCACTTAGATTGAGAATGCCATAGCCAAAGTATGATGTTTTCGGATAACGTAGGGTACTTAGATCCTCAAACACAATATCAATATGACCCCAATGTTGTCCAACCACATCCATACCAACTTTTTTATCCCCAACCATTCGAAATCTATCCACACTCACCTTACCCTGTATGTGAACCACAACCTTACAAGCTTCCTAACTTGAGAGATACGCCCTTAGCCTGTCTCAGCAGTAATGCTGCTTTCTCACCTCCTTCCAACCCACTTGAAGAAATGATTAAAGAACAAGAAGACATACTTAAGAGTTTTACTTATAATATGTCTCAAATCTTTACTAAACTATCAATACACGACCAAGAGAGTAGTGAGGAGAGTAGGAATCAAGCTAGAGCCAACTCTAGGATACAGAAAGTTGAGAGACACACACAATCCACATCTATTACACCCGACACAGACTTACATTCTCATAAGTTCGGTTACAATATCCTTTCAACTTCCACACCAACCCAATTTTCTAAACCTTCACATTCACCTATTCCCGACCTATCAACGTCAAAGACCGACGGTGGGTTTGTTCTAGAAGAACTTTCTGAACCACTACAACTCGAAACTTCCGACCGGAGTGACGAGGATGACGAAGTAGACGACGAGATCGAGATGGAAAGCCCGAATTTGAAGATTTACATAGAAGACTCAACTTCACATGAAATAAAGGAATACATAGTGACTCTAAGTAGTGAACTCATTCAAACTAATTTAGTTGAACACGTCCCACAACCAGTTGTGGTTGACTGTATCCCAAAACTCCCTTTGATTGATTCACTTCCTGATCTAATAGACTTTACTAGTACCTTAGAGGAGACAAACACCCAAGTATTTGATGATAACATTGCTACAAGATTGGAGACACTAATGGACATTGTCCCACCTCCATGCCCAGAGTACAACTTTTTCATCAAACCAAAGGCTTTAGGAAGCAAGGTGGGTTTTGCGTCAAGAGCACCTTACAAACCATCTCTCCATTACATAATGACCTACACATCGTGGAGTGATAAGCACCTCTTTGACAAACCCAAAAAACCCAAAACACAAGAGATAGAAAAAGTCGAGAGCTTTGTTTTGCCTCAAGTAAAACAAATCACTCACTTTTCCATGCCTTCTTACCTTATTAGACATACCTTGACCATAATCTGCTTTAATCCCTTAGGTATGTACCAATACTTCTGCTTATGTCTACTGATGGATGCAAAAGAGCCCCCTAGATTTCCCAAGAAATAGGTTTGGACTCAAGCTAGTGACTCGAACAAAAACAAGCGCTTCTCGGGAGGCAACCCGTGTCTAACATAGGATTATCAGTAGTAGTTAAAGTAGTTTAAGTAGTGAACTAACCCAATAAGTAGAAATGAAACCCTAAAATGAATGTTCCAAGTTTTCTATCTTTATGAACAAAAATGGATGGTTTGCGAAATTATTTCGTTAAAAGTCAAATTTTTGTCAAACCTTAATACTTCCTACTCCCAGTCATTTGGAATTTATTGCAACATCTATTTTCACCATTTTCTAAAGTTCTTGTTATCCCTTTCACTCACAAAAATGGAAACCTACTAGGAGTTAGAAGCCTTAGTCATTCTAAACACCCACTGACATGTTTCGAGCATTTGAGGTACTTACATATATTATTATGAAAATACATAAGATATTAATGCTTAATCTGATTTGTATGTCAATATGTGTATTATGCTCGAACTCGTTTAAAAATATGTACCTTGGATATCTTTATACTTGGCTACCTGATTCAACTCATAATACTGGTATTTCTATTTGTGCAGCGGTGAAATTATAGGCAACTAACACTTTTTGTGTGAGATTAAACTCAAAGTCGTACACTTGTTTGTTTCATCTACAAAGCACTCACTTTGATAGGTTCTTCGCAAACCAGTGAATCTATGATTTGGAGAATAATCACTTGTTTGTTAGATCATGTTTATTTGATCTACTTGTAACAGACAGGGACTGACGCCTATGGATAAAGAATCTCTAAGGATAATGGAAAGATGACAGGAGGAGCTTACAGTTCATTGAGTATGGAAATCTTTGGAGCATTGCTTTGCAGGGGACAAGAGATGACACTTCTGGATACGAAGATGATTTCTAGTTGTCTATGACTAGTTCATCAAATTGATCAGCTCAATACTCATCATATGTGCCCACAAATTCCAAGTCCTATAGCTAAACCTTGCCACATAATGGAACCCTAAACCATCATCACCATATCCACCCACATTCACCCATCCATCCACCCCTTCATACATATAACCATCACCCTCAGGGACTATTCATACAAAGGAATAGATACGGGAACAATTTGGAAACTAGAGATATCAATCGATAAAAGAACAACATCAAATTCATTACATCAGTTGTCAGCAAAAGATCTCGGGTAATAAAGATTCATGGTCATTGGATTCAACACTTTCAGATCATTAGGAGCAGTTGAGTTACAGTAGCGGCTCTTGAAGATTAGGATCTTTGTTCATTAATCTCTATCCAACATTTGGTGTTTATTGGTTAATTATGCTTGTGTCCGAAAGGCGACATCGCTTCATTTTCTGAAATCTATCCTTTAGCTCTTAGTTATTTTCATGAGGAAACTGGTTGAGTGATTGAAGAAAGGTTATACTGATGGAGCTTAAGTTCAATACATGAAGGCTGATGCCAACCAAGTTCAGAATCCATTGGAGATGACACAGTCAACCACTCAGATCCTCAACTCATAGTCGTATAGACGATAAGGGAGTTCTGCGTTCCTTTCTCTAGTTTATTTATCCATTTTTGCAAGATTATATCGACCTATATCCCATTCCAAACACTAAGTGTGGGATCCTTGGACTTCACAAAATACTAAGAGATATTTTCCATAATTAGTAGAAATTCTAAGTGTGGGATACTTTGACAAGAGGTACTCAATGCATAGATTCGAACATTAGGGACAATGTTCCTCTAAGTGTGGGATATACGGTCTGCAACTGCAAGTTTAACCTCTTGTCCGTAAGTCAAACAATATTTTCATTAAAAGGCTAAAAATAGAGAAATTTTCAAAAATTTTGGGATTCAAAAGCAACACTTTAGAACCTCAATTTTCCAAAAATGTAAATTACAACAAGAAACGAGTTTTAACAAAGAAACAAAACTGTTTACTTAGAATAAGATACAGACGAAAAGGGCAACACATGGCTACGCATTGACCAAAAAATTTGATTCGTGAGGTTTGAGCCCGTGACTAGCATTTATCATTTAAAATGCTTCACTTTTCGTTTCATGTGTGTGCCGATGTATGCATTCGAATTAGAACTTGCTCTTGCAATACATTTCGAGATCACACTAATGAGTGTCATACGTGGCATAGGTACAATCTATCTTGATAACTTCTAAGGAATCTCAATACCCTCTCACCACCAAACATCCACTCACTCAACATCCACTTCGCACCCAATCAAAACCTCCTTTTATTCATTCCGAACCCACAGAAGTAACATCTTCCAAAAAATTTCAGAGACACTCTCGATTTCCCAAGACTTTTGCAAGAAAAGCCATCACAACCCAATACCATAAGAAACCTTTCGGGTCATAAAATATATATATCCATCGGTGACGTCGGCATGATAAAAAAGAAAAATAGAAAAGGAAGAAAACAAGAACCGTATATGCCGGAACTACCAAGAAAAGGTCCAGAAAAGGAAATTAAAAATCTAAAAAGGGTTACGCTACCAAGTCTTTTCAAAATCCGAGAAATTTCAAAAGAGACTCTCTCAAGAAAAGCACCCCAGTTTCGAGAAAATACAAGGAAAACCCATCACACCCCTCATCACACACCTTCTTCAAAACCAAACACTCGATTACTTTCTAAGATGTCTTGAAAGATTAGTACCGTTCTCATCAAAAGTGATGGAGATTTGATTCTTGATCAAGCTTATGACCAGAATGATGCATGACTGGCTATCTGAGTGATTGACACTAGCAAGTAGGAAACCCTAAACACCAGAGTAATTTGAGTAACCCACTATGAGGATTGCCTAGTCATGATTATCATCTAAGTTGCTCGAAGAAGGTATCAAATTCTATAAACCCTTAGATTCCCGTAAGAACTCTTTCATATCTGTAACTTTATATTCTTTAGAAATAGTCTTTCTAAAATTAAGTGCAATTAGAATCATTCCAAAAGCCTTTCAAGAATGAGTTTGCTTGAGGACAAGCAAAGTTCTAAGTGTGGGATACTTGATATCGCGTTAAAAGTCATGTTTTTACTACCGATATCTCTCTCATTCTAGAACGATTCTTGGCATTTTAAACTCAAAAGCAATACAAATTAATTATATTATGCCAAGATGGTCAAAATAAGGTTGCACGATAAAAATCAAGAAAAACGGATGAAAAACGAAGATTCCACACACGTTTGAAAATTCAAGGTATCAAAACGAGATTTTAAGATAAAAGTGCCCATCATCAACATCCATCTCATCCAAGATGTTCTTTTTCAAATTATAAGTCCAACAGAAGAAGAAGAATCAACAAAAACGGATAAAGAATGAAGATTCTACGCCCGCCGGAAGATCCAAATGATTCGTACGCAATATCTGGAGATAGGAGACATATCTTTGGGATATCCTTACATCAAAGTCTTCATTTTTGAATTACGAATCCAACTCAAAAAGAATCAATGCACACGGACACATAACGAAGAAGATACGCACGAATTAAGCAACGCAACGAAAGACGACGGACCGGGATGGGCGGCAGCCAGCCGCCGCCGGCCAGCAGCCAGCCGCCGCCGGCCTGGTGGTGGGCAGCGCCGGCCTCCCTCCCCCCGTCTCTTTTCCGCTTTTTCATCCTTGCGTGTACCCGGTGCACCACCTTTCGCTACTTTTTCGTACCCGATGCATCACCTTTCGCTACTTTTTCGTACCCGGTGCACCACCTTTCACTCTTTTTCTAATGTGAGCCTAGGGATACTAATGTGAGCCATATTTCATCTATAAATAGCAGCCCTTAGGCTTCATTTCAACACACACCTTCCACACCTTTCATATCTTTCTTATTTCTTTCTAGCTTTTATTTTCTTTTTCTCTCTACTTTCTCTCTCTAAGCTAATTTAATTAATTTAGTGAGAGATAAGTAGGAGATTAATTATGTAGTAGTTAGTAGTAGCTAGCTTAGCAATGTAACGCTTTGGATTATTCGGAAATAATATAAGCATCATTTTGCTCACAATAATTACGGGTAATATGTATCCTTTCTTTTATTAATTATTTGTAATGTTCTTGTTTGATGTTTACAATTTATTAACATTAGAAATGTCTATTGCCATGATATGCGAGTAGTTGCTTATATGTTTGCCATGATTTAGATAGTTATAATGGGATGATATTAAATATTGTAAAGTAATATGATGGCCGCTATTCGACTGCTCCCGGATATAGTGCTGGAAACGCTTTATGCGGAGTAGAAATGTATGGAACTCTGGGACGACCGAAGGTAGTTATATTACGGATCAATATTATAAATGTGATAAATGAATTTCTGTTTATAGTTTAATTATAATATTATGAACGAATGATGGCATGTTTGGCCAACCGCTTATGACCAGACTGCCCCAACTTATTCCGGTAGGGTAAAACCTGTTTATGCGACTATTTATTCAATAGACCATGTCATGATACGGATGTCTCTGACGATCGAGATTGGGGAATAGGATTCGAGGGTAGTCGTTGGCCGATGTGTTCAGTACATTTGGGAGAACTCCCGGTGTATTGTAATTGTTTGTGTTTACTATCCATGTGACATATCTTCTATCTGATTGCGGACAACTCTACGTTAGTTAGTTGATAGGATCGTAAAAACAACTCATTCCAACATAGTTTAAATTTATAAACAGAAATTTATATGAATGGGAATTATTATACTTTGTTATTGTTTAAATATATGACACTAGACCTAATTTATGGAGCACCCTTTCTAGTTATCCACGTGACTACAACTTAGATATTAGGGAGTCATATACCTTAATTATGGTAAGTAGTTATCTGTACCCATGACGTGCAATAATTAAGACACGGTGAAACCATTCGTTGTACATATTAGATTTACATTTCTGCACTGCCTTTTATTTAATTAGTTTAGAATGCCACTTTCACTATCAATTACTCCTGACCGCACGTTAGACGTAAGAGGCCATGGAATTACTCTGTAAAATACACTGTTTATTACTGAAAGGTATGGTCTGCATATGAAACACGTTTTGACAAACTGCGAATAATCCAGGGATGTATAACTGTTTGAAAAGGAGAGGTCTAGGTCATAAATCAAAGTAATTAAATCTTAAGAAAAGTATTAACAAGTCCTAGAAAGGAAAGTCTTAGTGACTTAGATACATGAACCCCCTAGATCTTACATATTTGGTTCTTTAAACATAGCAAGTTAATAATTAGATACACATTTAGGAGAACGCAAGATAAGCTTAGGTGTTAAGAACGGTCAGACCTATGAGACAATACGCTACTTTATTCATGTACCTCGGTTTTTCACCAAGATAGGTTGCTTATCTTTCAACTAGGTAAGTATTGGGAGTTTAGCGTACTGCTCTGATCAGAATCACGATAACCTAGTTCCTAGTGACATGCCAACAGGAATTTAATTGGTAGGGTTCTAGTGTTTACACCAAAGTCTGTTTATCTATTAATCTGAAAGTGTCCCCATCAAAAACACCATCCCGGTATTATACTATCCCAAGTCATGGTGAACCACGTCTTCCCTATCCTTGATTGTTCCATACGTGCTAGCTAGCTTATTTTTAATTTCATTGTTAGTAGTTTAAATTAGATAAAAACAAAACAAAACCAAATCTGATCCCCATCTTGAAGACTGAATTATTCAAATGAGCTCCATTTCAAATTCGACCGTCTGGAGACGACCCTGATTATCCTTACCATGTACTAGTATCAGGTACTTGTACCTAGTACCAGTAGGTAGTTTGGAGGTTTAGGCCCTGAGCAAAATAAATTTTAAAACACCCTGATCACCCCTCAGTCGTTACAACACCATCAACGACACTGACGGTTGGGGTCGCATCAACATATTTCATGTCTCAAACCTTAAGAAGTGTCTAGTCGACAACTCCCAGACTTTGCCCTTAGAAGAGTTCGAATCGAAGATTGACTACTTTCTTTTAATGAAGCACCCACTGAAATTCTTAATAGAGGTACCAAAAAGTTGAGATGTTACAAGATTCCTTTAGTTAAGGCTCACTGAAATTCTAAACATGGACCTGAGTTCATATAGGAACAGGAAGATTTAGCGAGATGAAAGTACCCGCACCTATTCTCGAGTGCTTCGTCACCCAATAGGATCAGTTGAATTTCGGGACGAAATTCATTTCAACGGTGGGATATTGTGACAACCGTCAAAAATTTCAGGTCATTACCGCACTCGAATCTCAAATTTCATTTAACACATTCCTTAAATTTTAGGTTATGACTCCTTAGGCTTACTGAAGTCGCATAACGTCTTAGAGATTGCTTTGTGAACTTTAAGTTCACTTGAACATGCTAAATTATGTTACTAAGTGGCAAATAAAACAAAGAAAAATCTACCTTTTTATGTCCTCACAAAATCCTTATAATCGCAAAAACCGAAATTTCGGTGACTCGGCAAGTAAATTTAATCGGACGGTACCCGACTTAACACGAACGTTGGTGAAAACATTACTATAAATAAACCAAATCTATTTTTAGAAGTTATTTATCATATATTATAATTTTGTTTAATTAATACACGAAAAACATAGAGGTTTTGTTTAAAACTAGTTAAACGCAATGAAAACGCGCGAATCGAATTCGACAACCAAACGTAAGTCAATAAATATTTTAACAACTCAAAATAAATTATTTTAATAATACTTCAATGAAAAATATAAATCCGATACTTCTCACAAATATATCTATCAAATTTCAAAATCGGGATTTATAGAATTTCCGTAATTCCTTGATTAAATCAATTAACTATTTAACTAGTAACGTTTAACAAATATCATGTATAATTAATCTTTAACATGATTAAATCATAATTAGAAGTATCATTTTTACTTTTGAAGTTCAATTCTTATTTATCAAATAATAATCACAAATACCTCAAAAATAACCTTTGAATTGTATAAAAACTTATACAAACCTTATAAAAACTAATCTCTACATTATCATAAATATCTCAATCACCAAAATAATTATTCCACTCCTTTTTCCCTTCCCAAAATCGGCCTCCCCCCTCCCCCATTTATTTTTCTTCATTCCAACACAATCTATCAATTATTCATTCACACACTCCACTTTCTTTCAACCTTCTCACTTCCTTTTCTCTCTACCTTTTTCTCTCTACATTTTCTCTCAAACTTTAACCATAAAAATCAGCCCCCAAGTCACCACAAATCTAGTGATTCATGGTGTTCTTAAAGATCTTCAAGTAAAACAAAGGTAATAACACTCTCCTACTCTTGTTCTTTAACTTACAATCTTCAAAATCTATTTGTTTTCTCTAAATTTTTCGGATTTAATGCCTCTTGATGGTTAGAATCTTTTGTACAACTTGATGTTTGTAGGTTATTCCTTTACACATCTTTATATGTTAAAAGAAAGGGTAACCCATGATCAATCTGAAAAGGTGGTGCACCAGGTACGTACAATCGCGCAAAGGTGTGACACCGGGTACGTACAATCGCGTAAAGGTGTGGCACCGGGTACACGAAAGGACCAAAAAGCGGAAATCAGACAGAGGAGGGGAGGCCAGCGCCGCCCTCCAGGTGGCCGGCGGCGGCGGCTGGCTGCCACCCGCCCCGGTCTGTCGTCTTTCGCTGGGTTTCTTAATTCGCGCGTGTTTTCTTCGTTATGTGTCCGTTTTCATCGATTCTTTTTTCGTTGGATTCGTAATTAAAAAACGAAGATTTTGATATAAAGAAATCCCAAAGTTGAGCTTCCTATCTCCAGATGTTGCGTACGAATCATTTGAATCTTCCGGCGGGCGTAGAATGTTCATTCTTTATCCTTTTTTGTTGATTCTTCTTCTGTTAGACTCGTATTTTGAAAACGGACATCTTAGATAGGATGGATTTTTATGATGGGCATCTAGTTTTTAAATCTTGTTTTGATGCTTTGAATCTTCAAACGTGCGTGGAATCTTCATTTTTCATCCGTTTTGCTTGATTTTTATCGTGCAACCTTGTTTTAACCTTCTTGGCAGATTCTCATTGATTTGAGTGTTATTTGAGTTCAAATGCCAAGAATCCTTCCAGAAAGAGAGAGATATCGGTAGTAAAAACGTGACTTTTTACGCGATATCAGGAACCTGCAGAAATCATGGACCGTGAGGTCAAACAACTCAAACAAAGTCGTATTCCCATCGTCAAAGTCAGGTGGAATTCGTGGCGTGGGCCGGAATTCACCTGGGAACGGGAAAACCAAATGCGACTCAAGTATCCTCAGTTATTTGCTGACGCTACTTCAAACGCGACTACGAACTAAATTTCGGGATGAAATTCTTCTAACAGGGGGAGAATGTGACACCCGTCAAATTAGGACTAGTAATTAGTGCCTAATCAATTGTTAATACATGTAATTAGTTATGTGTTAGGCTAATTAATGTATCAAAATATATATTGATGAATATATACAAGTATGTGATTTGATTAAATCGTACAAGTTTCAAATCGAATGTAATTCGATTCACTTTATACGGACATTGGTGAACAATTTTATTAAATAATATGACATTATTTAATAACTCTATTTTATCTAATATAATATTTAAATAATATTTCGTACACAATTTGTATCGTACAAACAATGACTACGCGACCAAAATATTAAACGCGCAAACAATCAAAATAAAGTTAAGTTATAGTTTATAACTCTATTCTTAAGTATATAGTGAAATATTTCAATGAAGATTATCGAATAATTATTCGTATTTTAAACTTATATTTAAACGTGTGAAATAATTAAATTAAACGGTTAGACGATCCGGAAAACAAACACCGCACGGAGCGCGAACGCGGGGAATTAAAATTTGAGAGATTCCTCCCTTTTTCCTCCCCCAAAACCGGCTCCACCCCCTCCCCTCCCCTCATTCTTTTTCACTTTTCACACACACACTCTCACACTTTCTCTCTTTTCTCTCTAAACACAATCACCACACCATCACCACCTATTTCCACCAAAAAGCACCACCAAACGACCTCGGATTTCAAGACTCCTTTGGAGAAAAACATTCACCTCATCACGATCCACATTTCTACCTTTTCGGTTTCTTCCGGCATTAAATTGTAAGTTTCCGACAATTCTTAAAAACTCTTAGATTTCATTTATTTTTCATAAAAGTTTATTTAAGCTTGAAATGTCCAAATATGGGTTGGGTAAAAGTTTCAGACCAAACGGAAACCGGAAAACATGTTTTCGGCTCAAAATCTGGCCAACAGACCTAAGTGTCACACAGAATTCTGATTTGATCCGTCACTTGTCTAGTGACGCCTAACACCTTTATCCGACACTTGCGACCGACACTCGCTTAAGTGTCGCCCTTGATGCGTCACTTCCTCAAGTGACGCTACTGGTATTAAAATCACAAATTTTATGCGACACTTCTTGAGTGACGCATAAACCCTAAGTGTCGCTATAAGTGTCGCATGAAACGAAACCTAGAAAACACAGATTTTACTAAGTGTCAAGACCTAAAACTTTATCACTTGATTTCACTCAAATACAAATTTTAGATACGTATTTCACTATAACAATATAGTAGAAATAAAAATTTTCCAGGCTGACCTGGCAGCTCGACCCCAGCCAGGAGCTCTACCCCTTGAACCCCGCCAGGGGTTGCCACCCCTTGGACCCCGCTACCAGGGGCGCTGCCCCCGGACCCCCGTACCCGATTTCCTACCTTATTAAGTATAATGAAATGAGTCCAGAGATTATTATTAACATCACAAACCATCACCAATGGGCCGTACACGTTTTCAAAACATAATCAAATCAACCAAATCGTAGAAATTTGGACATTTTAGTTGTACGAACAACTACAAAGGTAGTCTTTATATATACCTACTCACGTTTATAACCATCGCGTGTCGTGGACACCCTCAGGCTACCAGTCTTCGGACAACACATTTCGGCTAATCAACTCAAGTTTATTAATTTAAACTCTGTCTCATAGCCCCTATTTTACAGTTTTACTCAGGGGTGTGATATCATTGCTCGTTTTATTTTACTATATGAACGCAAGTATGAAATCAAACAAATACTACATGAGCTATCTCACTAATCTTTTCAAAGCCCTCCTCAGCATAGTTTGGTAATACGTTGTAGCGTGAATATTAGTATATGGTACCATATAGGATTGACCCTCCTCGTCCGGGTTAGCATGCACTAACTGGGTAAACGGATGTACTAATATTTGTTCAGACGAGTGTAGATTAGGCACTCGTGGGAGGCACCTCAATCAGGATACCTTAAATGTGGACCTGACACCTCGAGTTAAGCTCAGACAATGTGCTCATGGCTGTAAAACTTTTATTTTTCTCAATTGCAAATTAAATTCAATTAAATCTTGCGGTTCATACAATATGTGTTGACATACAAACCTGTGAGCTCACCGGCGTTTCGCTGACCCATTTTAGCATGTATCACAGGTACCCAGCAGTAGATTGGATTGCCCAATTCAGGAATCATTAGCTCATGTCAGCATGCAAACATTCAGAGATTTAGCTGTATTATTATATTTTGTATAAATTAATTATGTATGTAAATCTCTCGATTTCAAACTGAGCTAATGTAAACTATATTTCGATGTAAACTTTGGTTTTATCAATACAAATTGTAAAACGATGCATATAGAGTCGTTCATTATATCTTTGTGCTGTGATTATTGATTAGTCGCGCCCCGACCCGATTCGCTTCCGCAACCCGAATTTGTGGGTGCGACAATGTTAACATTGGTTCACATCGTAGTGATGTATATTGATACATGTTTACATTCGAACTGATGAGTACTCATAGTATTCACTGTGATGCGTGTTAACATAAGTTTACATCGTAGTGATGTATATCGATATATGTTCACACTCACATGGATGAGTACTAATAGTATGCATTGTGATGCATCTTAACATAAATTTATATGTAGTGATGTATATCGATATTTGTTAGCATACGAGTTGATGAGTTCTAATAGTATGCACTATAATTCATCTTAGCATAAGTTTACATCGTATTGATGTATACTGATATGTGACACCCGGTAAAATTCAGACAATTATTTGTGCCTAAATATTATGTGTATTTAGTTTATATTAGGCTAAATACATTCGGATAATTTGTACGTTTATATCTATGAACGGGATACGATTCATTTAAATCGTATAAAAATTCGGATCAAATTAAAAATACGGACGTTGGTGAATCAATTATTAAACAATATTAAGTTATTTAATAACATTATTTATTAACTTATATTATGTTGATAATATAAAACAAAAGTATACGTTTATTTAAAATGTTACATTAATCAAACAAATATATAATTTGTAACCGACAACCAAATGGGCTAAACCATCATTTTAACAACTCAATTATATTATTTTGGACAAAGATTTTCATTTAAAATGTTGAGATCTAAATCGGTAAAGAAAGTTAGTATATAAAACGTTTAACGTTTATACGGATGACAAAACGACCGGGGAAACGAACATCACATGGAGCGCAAACTTGAGGGAACAAAAATTTAATCACCCACACTCTAGTGGGGGCCCACTAGGGCTGATACCAGCCCACACCCACCCTCATTATTGGGGTAACTTGTTGACTTAAAATAACCAAACCCTCCCATGCTTGTTCCTATTTCACCCAACCACTTTCACATCTTTTTCTCACCCTTTCTTTCCTTTCTCTCGGTTTCCATCAACAACCACAATAGACTCCATCATTATCCGCATAAATCCACCATAATCTAGCCCATTTCTTGGAACAAAACCAAAGGAAAAGCAAGGAGAATGAAGGAGGAAGCAAAACCGAGCCATCTTCTCCATTTTCTCTCTAGAACACGATTTTATTGGGTATAAATCTAAAATCTTTCATTATTTTTACTTGGAAGAAGTTTATTTACATGTTTTGTAGCTCACTCAACCTAAAAATGTCCAAAATAATTGTTAAAATACGTTTTTACACACCTATACGTTTTCTGTTTTCGGTTTCTGAAAAACAGTCCCACCAATTAAATCATATAAAATCGTACACATTGAATTAGAACATGTATCTTATATCGAAATTTGCGTATTTGAGTTATCCACATCTTTTGTGTCAAGCTCTCGGACTAGATATACACATATTTTAGTGTAGAACTCGATTTGTAAGTGATATATAAATGTGGCCGAAAATAAGCACTTTTATTCTTGATTTTTGTTAAGCCATTGAAACCAACTTTATAAATCTTGAAAAATTTGTAAAAATACTAGAGATATAGATGTTCAGCTGTGATTTTTGGTGGAACCTAATTGGGATTAAAAGTTATAGAGAACGGAAGTTGAATCGGGTGAAAAATCTGAAACACACATATAGGGACTGATTTTACATGTTTTTATAGAACCGACACTTCGGACCAAACACGAAACATAATGGTAATTTTTCCGAGGCCTAGAAACATATTTAAGGATATCCTAAAAGTTTCGGGTCAAACCGATTCCGTTTGACAAGTCAACAAAAACGAGCCCAAAACGATAAATGCTAGCCGACTTCAGGAACGATAAGATTTCGGACCAAGAATGAACTTTGATAATTTTATTTATGAAACTTGGATAAAACGACAACATATATATATATATATATATATATATATATATATATATACGGTACAATATACAATATACAGATAAACAAGCTATACTCATATATCTATACTTTGATAAGTATACATTTTAAACACACGGAATATATGGATAATGGTTTCAACCTATAATACGGATAATAAAATATGGAACATACTTTATAAGTATACAATGGAATACATAATAATACTTAAATTATTATCATGAATCGTAACCAACGGGCCGTACACTTTTATAAAATACAAATTTAATCGGTTTCAAAAATATACAATCGGAAAATATAAGACATTTAACGGTTGAGTGAACACATCTTGGGAATGATCTAAATAGACATTCGCTCATGTGTATAACCTTATATGCCTAGGGTATTTGAAGGTTTCGGGTTGTTCAATCCATATCGGAAATTCTTGGCTCGGTGACTCAGGTGGGTCTCACGGCCCCATTTTACTGTTTTACTATTTTAAACTTGGGGGAGATGCAACACAAATTGTATTCGTGATCACAGTTATTCGGTTAGTTAAATTGATTTTAACTCGATTATTATATTCGGTTATCATCGTCGGTATTGATTTTGTTCAGTTATTGCATGAGTGTTTTAATTTGGTAAAGTCCTCATCATTGTATGGTTCATTAACTTAATAAGGCGCGATTACTAAAAGATAGATCTATCATGAGAGTGACGTCCCCGTCCAGGTTGCTAGCTACAACCACGTACAAACGGACATTTTAGTAATTGTTATGGGTGTTGACACCGTTCGGAAGGAAGAAAATCGGGTTAGGCCTTGAACCATAGCTCAGTGCAATGCAATATCAGTGTCGGTATATTTAATTTAGAAACCTTAATTGGTTTAATCATTGTTCGGTTATCAATCGTCGGATAATCATGTTGATCACATCATGTTTTATTTTAAACCTGTGAGATTCACCAGCTTTATAGCTGACCCTTTTAGTGTTGTATTCTCAGGTGATCAACTACAGTAGGGTGGCCCGCAGGATATGCCAGCTAGTACGAGTCGCATGCTGTAACATCCCCAAATTTACTATTTATTGGAAGCATAATTTGGGTGTTACTAATCATCAATCAAAACACACAAGTATATAGCAAACGACTCTATATGCGTTGTTTTAACCAATATATTAATAGTAGAATGTTTACAATAGTTGAAGCCGTACATAGCTCGTGTTCGATTAAATGAGAGATTCCAATACATAAATACTTGTACAAAATATACTAATGCAAGGAAATCTCTATTGTCTGCATGCTGACTCGAGCTATAGTGTGACAACTCTCCAAATTAGGTACTGATTAACATCTAAGCATGTGCATTCTTACGCTAATTTCCTGATTAAGTTTAAAACAAAACTTTTTGATGTGATGTAAGCCTAGCAGCCCAGTACTTTTAAACAAAAAGTATTACTAATACGTGAGTATTTAAAGTCGCGTACAAATGTATCGAAACGAACTCGATAGAAAAATACAACAAAAGTTGGTGACACAACACAATTAATAATTCAATTATTAATTACGAGTACTATTGTATCTATAGCCTATAGATAAAACGAGTTAAAAATACGTTTAACATAAAACGTATTATAAAACGAACAGAAACAATTTTAAAATGCATTCAAAGATCAAGATGAGGAAAATTCAAATTTTCTCATTCATTTGGAAACATTTGTAACATTACCTCAAAATATGAACCCGAAATTCGACTGAAATTTGGCACTCAATTCAATGTTAGCAGTCCAATGTACAAATCTGTACAACAGTCAAAAATAATGAAAACATCATTATTCCGAATTTAAATAACAAACCATGATAGCATCTACAAAATAAAAATATAAAATGTTTACTTTTATATTGCTATAATTATACCCGTACCCGAAACTAACGGGCTAAATATCCCACCACCTCAAATAATTGAGGAGGCAGTATGATTATATACTGCAACTCTCGTTTGAATTTTATACACTCCCATCTTCTTCTTCTTCTTCTTCTGTGATTTTCTTTGCACACACACCTAACATCATTCCTCTATCTCCTTCTTCTTTGCTAAACACACACAAGATCAGTAGCAGCACGAGTAGGAGAACCACAAACCAGGATCATCATCTTCCTCGCGTCATCATCGCCACCATCAAACCTACTTTGTAAGGAACTTTCTAATCTTCAATTCTTTGCTTAAAAATCGTAATCTAACATGTTTATGTATCACAATCTGTGTATATAACATCAAAACTTGAAGATTGGAATGATTGTTCTTGAAATGGTTTGAGTTGTTCTTGAAATGGGCTATATGAAACCAAACTTAGAATCACAAAACATGTATGTAAAAGTTGATATAAATGTGATGTAATGATGTAATGATATGAAAATGGTGTAAAATGTGAGCTAAAACTCGTAACAAAACACATATATATATGAACATATCAAACACAGACAGAAACAGAGGGCGAGAGGACAGGGACGAACCAACCCGATCAGGTTGGCTTGGGCCAGCCGATCGGCTGAATGTAATGAGCCGAACGGCTCAACAAACTGAGCCGATCGGCTAGCTTGGTTGAGCCGAACGGCTAGCCATGATGAGTCGAACGGTATGTGATTTTTAACCCGAACGGATGATGTGGACTGGACCGAAACGAATAATGGACTAATTAAATTGGATTGGATCGAATGGGTTTGGGTTGGGCCGGAACCTCCAGCCGAACGGCTGAAGGCCCAAGCCGAACGGCTGGCCCAAGCCGATCGGCTGGGCTGGGCTGGGATGCAGACTGGGCTTTGGTCGCGAGCTGGGCCGGACGTTTCTTGGGCCTGAAACTTTGGGTTTGAACCAAGAAATTTAAGAACAAATGAATAAATTAAATAAACGGGCCATTGGGCCAAAACTTGTTAATGGGCCCAACAAATTATATAATCGGGTTAAGTTATTGGGTCGAAAACAAAACTAATCGGGCCGAGCCCAATAAACTTCCAAAACATTCCAAACATAAGACGCGACCCGATTTATTTCACGGAACGTTTATGAATCTATATATATATATATATATATATATAAACACATATATTCACACTTAATAACAAACGACAAACCTATATGTATATTTCATATATACATACAAATCACGACTTTCCAATGACGATAACATTTATTTATTTATTTTATGAACGGAAATAAATGCAATAAGAAGTTTTATAACAAATAAAACTAATATACGTTTTAATACGTAAACTTTAGAACTCATATATATATATGAATATATATATACATGCACACGACAAATCCAATGTATTAAAACTATAACTATCTAATTTTCATGTATAGGCACAAAAGGGACAAAACAACGTTCAAATGTCTATATATATGACTACATACGTGTATATACACTTGACAAGGTATACGACGTGAGAAATATAACAATATTTCAACACACATCACCAACAAATGTAACGACTTACATCATTAAGAAATCAACAATTTCTTCAAACAAACAAACCGTTAACATAAGTTGATTAAACAAATCAAACGTACTTATGTTAATACATTTATTGTATATAGGTTAACACACCTTGGGCTATTACCTGTCGGCTGCTAGCTTTCCTTACCGAGCATATCATAGTGAGTTTACAGCCCCTACTTTTAAATGTTTATGATTTTAAACACAGGGGTGTTAAACATAGAAATTGCATGCCAACACATGCAATCAAACTATTAAATGCTTTATTGCTTTTATACAAATGTTGATTTGTGATATTACATATTCACTGTTATTTTGGGAATTTAGACAAGGTATCCTAGTGCGGACCTAGACTTGAATGGTGTGCATGAAAGACCTCATGAAATGCTACTGTAACCATTAGCTAGGTGACTCTAGCCACTGAGTATACGGATAGTACTATTGCCGTGACGACCCTCCTACGGTGGAGCGTATACTTAAACGTCCGTTCAGGCAAACAACATAAGTTCTGGTTGTGGTTTGGTTATAGGGTTAGGTCGCATTACTTTAACCTGCGAGGTTTAGCTCACCTTTCAGGGGATCACAGTCTAAGTAAATTCCCACACACTTTTAGGAAGAACGAATCCTACAACTGTTAAACACCGGAAAACATACCGGTAACTTATTTTACACTGGTAAACAACCAGTAACATATTTTGGGACGACATCCCACGTATAATAATACTTTAGGGTAACAACCCTACATAACTTGTATTTTATAAATGAATAACAAATCATTTATACAAACTTGGTTTAACTAACCACATACACATATAAACCTGTAAATTCACTCAACATATTTGTTGACGACTTTCTCTATGTTTTTCAGGAAATTAGCTGGGTAAGAAATCGCATGCATTCAGGATGGACAACCCTGGACCTATTAGGATGCCACATACTGTCGGGACCGCTTTTGGGGATTTCATTTGTATAACTGCAGACATTGCAGTCATACTTATGAAATCTTACTTTAAACTATGTATTATTGTTAAAACTAAAACGTTTTAAACTCCACTACTATTGTTACGACTTCCATAGTCGTACTACTTTTGTAACAAATGTTTGAACTGGCATCCTTATCTATTATGTTGTGCAATAACCATATGCTCTGAGTATGTATGTATCTGTTGGTTGAAATTACTGTTCGCAGCCCCGTCACGTCATTAAAGCTTCCGCAATCTAAACATAACTAATGGTAATTACCGTTTGGCGGGGTGTGACAGACTTGGTATCAGAGCCATTGGTTATAGCGAACTAGAAGTCTTTAAGTGACCTAAAACCTTAGAGACCTAGACTATAGCCTTGGCTAAAACATTCATTACATGCATACACATTTTGCATACAGCTAACATACGACTGACACGTCACCTACGACTTCTTTGTCTCAGCATGTCGAGGCACAGTCCGATCTATTTGTATGCTTCGGATGAGGAGCCGACTGAGGATTCCTACCATAGCGACGCTAGCACCGGAGTTGCGTGTCCACCGGTTCAGCTGAGAGCTCTATCGGATGACACTGGTGATGCCTACATCACCCCACCACCCACTGCACATGTGGTCCCACCTGTTACTACTCCCAATGACCCTACCACTCGTATGTTAGGGTCTACCTTTATGGTGACACGCCATACGACTGCTGGACCTTCCAGAGGACCGGTACCTAGGAGGACACCACGGATGTGTGTCCGAGACTTCCCTAGAGGACCACTTGCGCCCCGTGATAAGGCGCCGATGGCAGAGGAGAGGGTGATGCAATGTGATGAGCCGCCACAGAGGGTACCTAGGCTTGCTCACTTGGAGTGGATGACTCCTATGTTGGGGCGGTGGAGGTCGTTGGAGGGTTTTCCTTCTACTTTTGAGACCGGGGAGTCCTCCCGATCCTCCGCACCATTGCCTACTACTGGAGAGCCCGTGGAGTTGACTCTCCCTACCATTGTGGCTGTGATTCGCACATTGTTTCGTATTTCTGGTAGCAGGGGTGTTCACCTTGCAGAGCTACAGAGTGATGTCTCCCGCCTGGATGGAGACATGACAGACATACATGAGCGTTGCCACTTCTTGTTGAGCAACGTGGTTGCTGCCAGAGAGATAGCCGAGACCGCACGTGCTCGTGTCAGGGTATTAGAGAGGCGTGCGAGGACAGCAGGGATGATGATTGGAGCTTGTGTGATGATAGCTGTGCTGAGGACAGCTGTGGGGTTGTTTCTACCTTATTTTCATTAGACGTGTGTATAGCGGTTTGTGCCTACTGGGCATCAGACCGACCACTTTTTGGATGATGGATATGTTAGTAGGTTCATCACGTGTTGTATAGACTAGTACCAGATGGGTAGATGTATGTATGTACTGGACATGTACTAGACGGGAAAAATCTGTTGTTAGTATGGGTATATGTATAGGAAAACCCATTGACTTTTGTATAGCGCTAACCGCTGATGGGGCGTATTACGGATCCCATCTTGTTTTGTATAAAACTGTTGTATCAGCGCTACACCTTTTGATATAATATAACTTATGTTTGATGGCATTTCGTATTTCATTACATTCAACAACTACTTTAGTATTATATCTACATTTACATACGTGTGTTAGAAACGGTAGCCAATCAATAACACTTGAGATCATTCCTTGAAGACCATGAAACATACCACACCTTGATTATTGATCTTTATCTTGAATTTTCTTTAAACTCGATTGTGTTGAATGATGATGAAAAGAAATATGTATTTAGCATTATATAATGACGCCTGGCCAACGTGATTATATTGTACTAACTACAAATGGGCGTTTCAAAGTCGTGCGATATGTAATACAAAATCTCATCCTTCATACTGTTCACTTGTTAAACAATGTGAAATCTTGTTCATCACATTCATTATCTTGGCATTGACTTCTGCATTTTATTTCATCGCAGAACGGAATCATGCCACCAAAACGACGAATGACTAAGAACAGTCGACGAACGACACCTTCTTCCATTCCTGAAACCGTTCCCCCACCCAACAATAATGAAACTACTGAACAAATGATAGCACGGCGAATAGCTGAAGGTATTGCTGAGTACGAAGCAAGCCGAAATCGTGAGAATGGAATGAATAACAGCGGGTCTACCCCTGTTAATACTGAGGCACCTGCGAATAATCGCCGAGGGTGTTCATACAAGACATTCCAGGCATGTAAGCCAGTTACTTTTCGTGGCACCGAGGGTGCTATTGGGATTATACACTGGATAGAAAAGACAGAGTCGGTATTGGACATTAGTGACTGTTCACCGGACTGTATGGTGAAATATGCCACCTGCACTCTTGCTGACAAGGCTCTTACTTGGTGGAACAGTCAAGTCCAATCACTTGGACGACCAGCTGCCTACTCCATGTCATGGGAAGTACTGAAAAACATGATGTTGGAGGAGTTCTGTCCCCGTAGCGAGAAGCAGAAAGTCGAGACTGAGCTGTGGAACATCACTATGATTGGTGCCGATGTCACTGGTTATACAACCAAATTTCAGGAACTAGCACGTCTAGTACCACATATGGTAACACCTGAGTACAAGCGCATCGAGCGTTATGTATATGGTCTGGCACCGCAAATCAGGAGTTTGGTTACATCTTCCAAACCGGACACATTCAGGAGCGCTGTTGTTTTAACGCAAAGTCTGACCGATGAGGCAGTTAGGATGGGAACACTGACCAAGAAAACTGCATCGGGCAAAGTTGAACCGAGCAATACTGAAACTGGCAGTTCTGGAGGTGCAAAGCGTAAATGGAATGACAGAGGAAGTGACCGTCAGGGTCAAACGAATAAGAAGGGGTCTGGGAACCCAAAGTCCTATGCTGCCACCACTATGGAATCAAAGCCATACTTGGGTAACAAACCTAAGTGTGACAAATGTGGCAAACACCACGAGGGTGAATGTTGGTATTGCAACAACTGTAGAGGTTGGGGTCACAAAACCCAAAACTGCAAAGCTAACCCTACCCGTAGGGAAACCCCAGAACGCCGAAACCAAGGGTGTTTTGAATGTGGTGACACGAGGCACTATCGGAACCGTTGCCCTCGACTCAACAACCAAAATCCCAACAATAACAACAACCAGAACAACCAAAACTGCAACAACACCAACAACCGTGGTAAAAACAACCGAACCAACAACATCGTCAATCAGCCGGCACAAGGAAGAGCATTTGTGATTGGAGCACAAGAGGCACGCCAGGACCCTAACACCGTCACTGGTACGTTTCTTGTAAACAACCATTATGCCTCTGTGTTAATCGATTCAGGTGCTGATTTAAGTTTTGTGTCTAATGAGTTTAGACCACTATTAGAACTTGAATCACGTAAGTTAGATAACAAATATACTATTGAACTAGCCGATGGTGAGTTAACCGAGTCAGGAGAAATAGTACCGGGATGTACCTTGGAATTAGAAGGTCATCTCTTCGAAATAGAATTACTACCGGTTAAGTTGGGAAGTTTCGACGTTGTAGTCGGCATGGACTAGTTGTCTAAGAACCATGCCGAGATCATTTGTTATGATAAGTTGGTACGCTTACCACTACCGACAGGAAAAACTCTCATGGTCAAAGGTGAGAAACGGAAAAGTGCCACAAAAATGATTACATGCTTGAAAGCCCGTAAATATCTCCGAAAGGGATACCAAGCATTCTTGGCACACGTTGTAGAAAAGAAATCCGAGGAGCGACGTATAGACGACGTACCTATCGTACGTGACTACCCGAGAGTGTTTCCTGATGAATTACCAGGATTACCACCCCCACGACATGTTGAATTTCATATTGACCTAGTTCCTGGAGCAGCACCAATTGCTCGCGCACCTTACCGTCTTGCTCCATCAGAAATGCAAGAGTTGTCTGCACAACTTCAGGAACTCTTAGACTTAGGATTCATCCGACCGAGCTTTTCACCTTGGGGAGCTCCAGTTTTGTTCGTCAAGAAAAAGGATGGATCAATGCGAATGTGTATCGATTATCGGGAACTGAACAAAGTAACTATAAAGAATCGATATCCACTACCTCGCATCGATGACTTATTTGACCAGCTACAAGGGTCAAGTTATTATTCAAAGATCGATTTGCGATCTGGGTACCATCAACTGAAGGTTCGGGATGAGGATATTCCTAAGACTGCGTTTAGGACTCGGTACGGTCATTACGAGTTCCTAGTCATGCCATTCGGACTGACAAACGCACCAGCAGTGTTCATGGACCTCATGAATAGAGTATGCAAACCTTATCTTGATAAGTTCGTGATTGTGTTTATCGATGACATATTGATATACTCCCGAACGAAGGAGGATCACGAGCAACATCTGAGAATGATTCTTGAATTACTGGAGAAAGAAAAGCTTTACGCAAAGTTCTCTAAATGCGAATTTTGGATGCGCGAGGTTCATTTCCTTGGTCATGTGATCAATAACAAGGGAATTCATGTGGACCCATCCAAAATCGAGGCAATTAAGAACTGGGAAGCCCCGAAAACACCATCTGAGATACGACAATTTCTTGGGCTAGCCGGCTATTACCGACGCTTCATCGAGAACTTCTCGAAAATAGCCCAACCACTTACCGCTCTAACTCAAAAGGATAAGAAATTTGATTGGGGCGAGAAGCAAGAGATTGCTTTCCAATTGTTGAAACAGAAACTAAGTACCGCACCAATCCTATCACTACCAGAAGGAGTAGAAAACTTTGTTGTCTACTGTGATGCTTCACATCAGGGATTGGGTTGCGTGTTGATGCAAAATGACAAAGTCATTGCTTACGCGTCTCGACAATTGAAAGTTCACGAAAAGAACTATACGACGCATGACTTAGAGCTAGGAGCCGTCGTTTTCGCACTTAAGATTTGGAGACACTACTTATACGGTACAAAGTGCACTATCTTCACGGATCACAAAAGTCTCCAACATATATTTGACCAGAAAGAACTCAACATGAGGCAACGTCGTTGGGTCGAATTACTGAACGATTACGACTGTGATATTAAGTATCACCCGGGCAAAGCAAACGTGGTAGCTGATGCCTTGAGTCGTAAGGAACGAGTCAAACCCCGTAGAGTTCGAGCTTTAGGTTTGACAATCCACTCGAATCTCATTACTCAAATTCGTGACGCTCAACAGTCAGCCTTCATTCCCGAACGCCTTAAGGAAGAATCCTTGAAGGGAATGGAGAAACAACTTGAAACCAAGGACAACGGAGTGTTGTACTTCATAAACCGAATTTGGGTACCACGCGTAGACGAATTACGCCGATTGATTTTGGACGAAGCACATAAGTCCAACTACTCGATACATCCTGGTGCAGATAAGATGTATCACGACTTGAAAGGATTTTACTGGTGGCCTGGCATGAAACGAGACATTGCCACATACGTTAGTAAGTGCTTGACCTGTGCAAAATTCAAAGTCGAATACCAAAAGCCGTCTGGGCTTCTGCAACAACCCGAAATGCCTAAATGGAAATGGGAACACATCACAATGGACTTCATCACGAAGTTACCGAAAACAACATCCGGAGTTGACACCATATGGGTGATTGTCGATCGATTGACGAAATCAGCCCACTTCCTTGCTATCAAAGAAACAGACAAAATGGAGAAACTAGCTAGGATCTATTTGAAAGAGGTCGTTTCTCGACATGGGGTGCCATTATCCATCATCTCTGATAGAGATGCACGATTCACTTCTCGCTACTGGCAAACACTTCAACATGCATTGGGTACTAGACTCGACATGAGTACTGCCTACCACCCACAAACTGACGGCCAGAGCGAGCGAACGTTACAAACACTTGAAGACCTATTGAGAGCATGTGTGATAGACTTTGGAGGTAATTGGGATACACACCTACCTCTAGCAGAATTCTCATATAATAACAGTTATCACACCAGCATACAGATGGCACCATTTGAGGCATTGTATGGACGCAAATGCCGATCGCCACTCTGTTGGGCAGAGTTGGGCGACAGACAATTATCGGGTCCTGAGATAGTCCAAGAAACTACGGACAAGATATCTCAAGTGCTTAACTGATTGAAAACAGCACGTGACCGACAAAAGAGTTATGCCGATAACAGACGGAAGCCTTTAGAATTTCAAGTAGGTGACAAAGTCCTACTCAAAGTTGCACCCTGGAAAGGGGTCGTACGATTTGGTAAACGAGGTAAACTGAACCCATGATACATCGGACCATTCGAGATCCTTGCAAGGATTGGTCCTGTCGCCTACAAGCTCAAGCTACCGCAAGAGCTTAGTAGTATCCATGACACCTTTCATATATCTAACTTGAAAAAGTGTCTTTCTGATGAAACACATATCATCCCTCCGGACGAAGTCTTCATTGACTCAAAACTAAACTTTGTGGAGGAACCTATCGAGGTTATGGACACGAAAACACAGAAACTTCGACACAAACGAATCAAACTAGTTAAAGTTCGTTGGAACTCAAAACACGGCCCAGAGTTCACCTGGGAGCGTGAGGATGAAATGCGCAAGAAGTATCCTCGACTATTTGAAATCGTGACCGCGACTCACGACACGAATTAAATCTCGGGACGAGATTTCCCTAACGGGGGGAGAATGTGACAACTCTCCAAATTAGTTACTGATTAACATCTAAGCATGTGCATTCTTACGCTAATTTCCTGATTAAGTTTAAAACAAAACTTTTTGATGTGATGTAAGCCTAGCAGCCCAGTACTTTTAAACAAAAAGTATTACTAATACGTGAGTATTTAAAGTCGCGTACAAATGTATCGGAACGAACTCGATAGAAAAATACAACAAAAGTTGGTGACACAACACAATTAATAATTCAATTATTAATTACGAGTACTATTGTATCTATAGCCTATAGATAAAACGAGTTAAAAATACGTTTAACATAAAACCTATTATAAAACGAACAGAAACAATTTTAAAATGCATTCAAAGATCAAGATGAGGAAAATTCAAATTTTCTCATTCATTTGGAAACATTTGTAACATTACCTCAAAATATGAACCCGAAATTCGACTGAAATTTGGCACTCAATTCAATGTTAGCAGTCCAATGTACAAATCTGTACAACAGTCAAAAATAATGAAAACATCATTATTCCGAATTTAAATAACGAACCAGGATAGCATCTACAAAATAAAAATATATAATGTTTACTTTTATATTGCTATAATTATACCCGTACCCGAAACTAACGGGCTAAATATCCCACCACCTCAAATAATTGAGGAGGCAGTATGATTATATACTGTAACTCTCGTTTGAATTTTATACACTCCCATCTTCTTCTTCTGTGATTTTCTTTGCACACACACCTAACATCATTCCTCTATCTCCTTCTTCTTCTTCTTTGCTAAACACACACAAGATCAGTAGCAGCACGAGTAGGAGAACCACAAACCAGGATCATCATCTTCCTCGCGTCATCATCGCCACCATCAAACCTACTTTGTAAGGAACTTTCTAATCTTCAATTCTTTGCTTAAAAATCGTAATCTAACATGTTTATGTATCACAATCTGTGTATATAACATCAAAACTTGAAGATTGGAATGATTGTTCTTGAAATGGTTTGAGTTGTTCTTGAAATGGGCTATATGAAACCAAACTTAGAATCACAAAACATATATGTAAAAGTTGATATAAATGTGATGTAATGATGTAATGATATGAAAATGGTGTAAAATGTGAGCTAAAACTCGTAACAAAACACATATATATATGAACATATCAAACACAGACAGAAACAGAGGGCGAGAGGACAGGGACGAACCAACCCGATCGGTTGGCTTGGGCCAGCCGATCGGCTGAATGTAATGAGCCGAACGGCTCAACAAACTGAGCCGATCGGCTAGCTTGGTTGAGCTGAACGGCTAGCCATGATGAGTCGAACGGTATGTGATTTTTAACCCGAACGGATGATGTGGACTGGACCGAAAAGAATAATGGACTAATTAAATTGGATTGGATCGAATGGGTTTGGGTTGGGCCGGAACCTCCAGCCGAACGGCTGGCCCAAGCCGATCGGCTGGGCTGGGCTGGGATGCAGACTGGGCTTTGGTCGCGAGCTGGGCCGGACGTTTCTTGGGCCTGAAACTTTGGGTTTGAACCAAGAAATTTAAGAACAAATGAATAAATTAAATAAACGGGCCATTGGGCCAAAACTTGTTAATGGGCCCAACAAATTATATAATCGGGTTAAGTTATTGGGTCGAAAACAAAACTAATCGGGCCGAGCCCAATAAACTTCCAAAACATTCCAAACATAAGACGTGACCCGATTTATTTCACGGAACGTTTATGAATCTATATATATATATATATATATATATATAAACACATATATTCACACTTAATAACAAACGACAAACCTATATGTATATTTCATATATACATACAAATCACGACTTTCCAATGACGATAACATTTATTTATTTATTTTATGAACGGAAATAAATGCAATAAGAAGTTTTATAACAAATAAAACTAATATACATTTTAATACGTAAACTTTAGAACTCATATATATATATGAATATATATATACATGCACACGACAAATCCAATGTATTAAAACTATAACTATCTAATTTTCATGTATAGGCACAAAAGGGACAAAACAACGTTCAAATGTCTATATATATGACTACATACGTGTAGATACACTTGACAAGGTATACGACGTGAGAAATATAACAATATTTCAACACACATCACCAACAAATGTAATGACTTACATCATTAAGAAATCAACAATTTCTTCAAAGAAACAAACCGTTAACATAAGTTGATTAAACAAATCAAACGTACTTATGTTAATACATTTATTGTATATAGGTTAACACACCTTGGGCTATTACCTGTCGGCTGCTAGCTTTCCTTACCGAGCACATCACAGTGAGTTTACAACCCCTACTTTTAAATGTTTATGCTTTTAAACACAGGGGTGTTAAACATAGAAATTGCATGCCAACACATGCAATCAAACTATTAAATGCTTTATTGCTTTTATACAAATGCTGATTTGTGATATTACATATTCACTGTTATTTTGGGAATTTAGACAAGGTATCCTAGTGCGGACCTAGACTTGAATGGTGTGCATGAAAGACCTCATGACATGCTACTGTAACCATTAGCTAGGTGACTCTAGCCACTGAGTATACGGATAATACTATTGCCGTGACGACCCTCCTACGGTGGAGCGTATACTTCAACGTCCGTTCAGGCAAACAACATAAGTTCTGGTTGTGGTTTGGTTATAGGGTTAGGTCGCGTTACTTTAACCTGCGAGGTTTAGCTCACCTTTCAGGGGATCACAGTCTAAGTAAATTCCCACATACTTTTAGGAAGAACGAATCCTACAATTGTTAAACACCGGAAAACATACCGGTAACTTATTTTGGGACGACATCCCACGTATAATAATACTTTAGGGTAACAACCCTACATAACTTGTATTTTATAAATGAATAACAAATCATTTATACAAACTTGGTTTAACTAACCACATACACATATAAACCTGTAAATTCACTCAACATATTTGTTGACGACTTTCTCTATGTTTTTCAGGAAATTAGTTGGGTAAGAAATCGCATGCATTCAGGATGGACAACCCTGGACCTATTAGGATGCCACATACTGTCGGGACCGCTTTTGGGGATTTCATTTGTATAACTGCAGACATTGCGGTCATACTTATGAAATCTTACTTTAAACTATGTATTATTGTTAAAACTAAAACGTTTTAAACTCCACTACTATTGTTACGACTTCCATAGTCGTACTACTTTTGTAACAAATGTTTGAACTGGCATCCTTATCTATTATGTTGTGCAATAACCATATGCTCTGAGTATGTATGTATCTGTTGGTTGAAATTACTGTTCGCAGCCCCGCCACGTCATTAAAGCTTCCGCAATCTAAACATAACTAATGGTAATTACCGTTAGGCGGGGTGTGACATATAGTAATCCTGAGAGCAGTCCAAATCTACTGCTGAGTACCTGTGATACATGCTAAAATGGGACAGCTAACGCTGGTGAGCTAACAGGTTTGAGTATCAAATAATATCGTGTGAACCGCAAGATTTAAGTACTGATTTGCATCCAGCAAATAAAGATAATGATAATGTATACAACCATGAGCACATAGTCTGAGCTTAACTCGAGGGGTCAGGATCACAATCAGTGCCTGAGCGAGGTGCCTCCATGAGTGCCTAATCAACACTCGTCTGAACAAATATTAGTACGTCCGTTTACCCAGTTAGTGCATGCTAACCCGGACGAGGAGGGTCAATCCTATATGGTACCATATACTAATATTCACGCTACAATGTATTACCAAATTATGCTGACGGAGGACTTTGAAATGATTAGTTGTGTAAAACTCATGTAGTATATGAAAGTTATTGTACTTGCGTTCACATGTAAAAAAATAAGCAATGAATCACACCCCTGAGTAAAAACAGTAAAGGAGGGGCCATGAGACTCACCTGAGTCTTGAAGCGTTTAATCAATAAACGTGAGTTGATTAGCCGATTAGTGATTGTCCGAAGACTCGTAACCTGAGGGTGTCCATGATACGCGATGGTTATAAACATGATTGGGTATCTCAAAGATCACCCTTGTATTTGTTCGTCCAACTAGAATGTCCATGTTGAGACATAGTTTGTGACAACAGATCTAGCTTTGCAATATGACTAGTGTAATTGTTATCATGTTGATATATTGGTTTAGATTTGTAAATTGATATTGTTTTGATATTAATATTCGTTAAATATATTATTATGATAAAGTGTTAGACGAATATAGATTTTAACAATATATATACATTTACTGCGAGTCAAGTTATTTGTTTTAGACGTTTGTTGCGAGTCGAGATCTCAAGTCGCAAGGCTTTGCGATGCGAGATGAGATCTGAACTCGCAGAATACAACAGAGACATACGAGCCGAGTTCATGGGCTTGGGCTGCGTAGCGAGTCGAGTCAACTCGCAGGCCCAGTGGCTGCGAGTTGAGACGAGAATATATATGTGTTTTCATAAGTGAAAAATATAACTTTGACATAACTTTTGGAGATCAGGATTTTTGCAATTTTGTGCGAACTCAATATTTCCAGAGAAACAAATACTAAAGGCTAGACTTTGACGTTTATTCGTATAAAGTAAAGCAATTGGTTAACCTAAACGTGAACTAAATCGTTATTAGTAAGATAACACCGTATTGAGGAATTCCGCACCTTAATACTACAGATAACGAAGTTATCGATCCTAGAACTAGGGACTTACAATTGGTATCAGAGCTTTCGGGCTAGATAACGAGTGTCGTTCGAAGTTTTCGGGTTAATCGCGTGTGATTTAGGATTGTTTTGACGTGCATTAGTGTGTAAAAACGATCAAAATCACTCTCTAGATGATTTAGGGTTTGTTTACGATCGAAATTTTCAGTTTTAATCGTAAAAATACCAAAAATTTCTGTTTTCGCAATTTTCAGCCGTTTTGCGAGTCGAGATTAGGGTTTCAGGATAAGTCTGCGAACCGAGTTGAACTTGCGAGTCGACATCCTTGCGAGTCGATATTCTGCGAGTCGAACCTCTTTGCGAGTTGATATATTCTGCGAACCGAGATCTCTTGCGAACCGAGATCACTTGCGAGTTGACATCACTGCGATCCGAACTGAGACTTGCGAACCGAGATTCTGCGAGTCGAGCTGAGATTGCGAGTTGAACTGAGTTTTGCGAGTCGAGATTTTTACTTTGTCTAAATTCTCAAATACATTTTAACTTTAAACTTCACGATGTCAGACCTTAGCAAAATGATTGAGATGGAACACGAGATTGGCAAATCTAATGTCTCACCTAAATTGTTGAGAGTTGAGGATTATTTTAGCTGGAGGGATAGGTTTGAATCTTACTGTAGATTCCATGATCTATCTATCTGGATGTGTATCAAGAATGGATACACGGCACCTACCCAGACTGTTGAAAATGCAATTGTGGTTCTCACTTATCAACAGATGAGTGAAGCACAAAAGAAGGAATTTGAGATTGAAAACAAGGCTCATTCATCAATCAAGATGAGTCTTCCTAAGGAGCTCAATCATCAACTCAAATCCTTCCATACTGCTAGATCTTTGTGGACAGCTCTTGAAAAGAGATGTGAAGGAAGTCCACAAGTTAAAGCAGGCAAGAAAAATCTCCTGAAAAAGCAGTTTACTGTGTTTAAAGCTATGAAAGGAGAAGATCTTGATGCTTATACCACAAGATACTACCATTTGCTGAGTGAGCTAGATGATCATGAGATTATTTCTACAGAGACTAAGAAAACTGACAAGTTTATTGAGGGTTTACCGTCTAAGTGGGAAATGCATGGCATAATGCTCAAAACAACGATGAGAGGTAAGAAACCATGACCTTAGAGCAGGCCATTGATAAGCTCAAAGGTTATGATTTCACCAAGAAAACTAGAGATACTGATTCTGATCAGGCTCAGGATCCGGGACTTTATCATGGAAAATCTACTATCTCTACTGCTTCCTCGAGCTCGACCACTGCTTTATTTGTTGGTAATGCTGAAGGAAAAGGTGAAATGATTACCGATGATCTGTGTCTTCTTACATCATCTGGTAGTGATGCAAAGGGCAAACCAACTGAGAAGTCACCTCAGGAGCATCAAAAGATGCCTATGAGTGTGAAATCTGCTGAACAGCAATTATCTGTTCTTGCTTCCTTTGTAGCTTCTTATGAAAACTACCTTCAGGGTAAAATCAATGATCCAATTATGTTTGACGAAGATTACGATCAGATTGACCCTGATTATCTAGAAGAAATAGACCTTCAGGACCAACTTGCTATGTTGTCAAGAAGGGTAAAGAATTTCTTGAAGAAAACAGGTAGAAAGGTAGTTGGCAATAGATCAGGGTTTGATAAAACCAAGATCAAGTGTTTTAACTGTCAGGGTTATGGACACTTTGCTAGAGAGTGCCAAAGACCTAAGGTAGAAGCTGGCAATGGACAACAAGGTTCGGGAAGTACTCTCGCTTCCAAAGCCTTAGTTGTGAAACAGTTGGATGGATCGTATGAATGGAAAGCTCAATCTGAGGAAGCTTTCATGGCTGAAATTGATGGATCTACATCCTATATGCCTACTGATGCAGAGGGTGAGGTAAAAGTGCCAGAGGTTGCAGCTAAAGCAAGTGATGAAGATGTGCTATATATGGAGTCAACTGAAAACATGACTCCTGAAGATTTTGTAGCACGCATGGCTGAAGTCCAAACAGACAAGAAAAGGGTATGTCTTGATATTCTTACTCTTGCTGATGTCTGTTATTTAGTTACCGATTTGCAATCACAGGTTAGTATTTTAAATGTAGCAAATAAAAACCTGACATCTCAAGTTAGCTTATTGACTGAATCTAGTAAGGTTGTTAGATCTGAACTTGAACTAGCCAAGATTGATGTGCGTAGGTTAAGTGATGATAAACAGGATTTAAAAGATAAAATTAAGTCTGATGCTTCTGATAGGAGTGCTCTTAGAGATACCATTAATGAAAAAGCTGTCATCATAGATAGTCTCTATATTAATCTAAAAGACTTAAATTAGAAAATAGCTAATAAGGAGAAAGAGTTAGCTGACTGTCAATTGAAGCTAGTTGAGAAAAATAGAAAGATAGAAAATTATAGGACCACTGAGATGGACAAGATGCTTGATGCTCAACGAAGTGTAAAGGATAAGTCAGGATTAGGTTACAATGAGACACCTCCTCCTTTCAATTCGAATTACACAAAGCTTCCAGAAGATACTGAAATGACTGAAGGAAGTTCTGAGAAAACAGTAGCTAAACCTGATCTATCAGAGGCACAGAAGGAGTTTATTAAGAATCCTTCATCTAATGATAGTAAGAGAGTTTCTTTCACCAAAGTACAGTTTGTACCGGGTGGAGTAATTCATGATACTAAGATTGATGAATTGATTAATAAAGAGCATGTTGTTAACCCTTTAGTGCCTAAGACTCCAATAGCGGTTACCAAAGTTAGTAAGTCACGAAAACAGATGTCGTGCTTTAAGTGTCACCAAAAAGGACACGTATCTTCTTGTTGCCCAAATAAGAAGTTGGAAGCTATACATAAGTTAGTGAATACTGAAAAGACACCGACCACTTCTAGTTCGATTGTAGATAGGTTAGGCTCCAAACCGGGATTAGGAAGCAAACCTATAAACATTCTAAAAAGAGATGGTAATCATAGTGTCTCTCCACCTAAACCTAAAAGGGCTTATACTCTAAACAAAAATACTTTCAATAAGCCAAGAGATAAGACACCTTCGAGGTTTAGGACCCCAAGTAGAAACCATAGTCAATTTGAGAATGGTTCTACTTCGAGTGCACAGGGATCTAAGTATGTGCCTAGGAGGTTTTCTACTCACTCTCCTCATAGGTCTAAGACTACAAATCATCAACAGTCTCAAACTCCTATGAAAGTTACCAAGACTCCCGATGGGAACAGTTATGGTCACTTTAAAGAGGTTCAGATTGTAGATGATCAGGGACAAACCAAGACCGTAATGGCTTGGGTCCCTCTTGATAACTAACTGTGTACAACTTGTTATGTGTAGGAGCAGACTGTGAACAAGGACAGTTGGTGGTATGTAGACAGTGGATGCTCAAGGCACATGATAGGTGAACGAAGTCTACTGAAGGACTTCAAAGAAGGTTTCAAGCAAAAAGTAAATTTTGCAGGAGACAAAGGAGGAGTAATTACAGGGAAAGGAAAAGTTTCAAATGGAACTTTGACTCTAGAGGATGTGAACTACGTTGAAGAACTAACTCATAACCTAGTGAGTGTTTCCCAAGTCTGCGATAAAGGTCATCCAGTTCATTTTAATGAAAAGGAGGCTTTAGTTCTGAAGCCAGGATTCACAATTCCTGAAGAATGGATACTGATGAGGGCACCAAGGAAGAAGGACATCTATGCTATAAACATGGGTGTCTCTAATTCTTCAATAGTGTCGACATGCTTACTATTCAAGGCCTCAGAAGCAGATGCACTTTTATGGCATAGGAGAATGGCACATCTGAACTTTCGAAAAATGAATTTTATAACCAAGAATGGGTTAGTTCTAGGTGTACCACAAAATCGTTTCGAGTCTGAAGACAAGTGTGTTCCTTGCCTCAAAGGAAAGCAGCACAAGAAACCACACAGGTCTAAGACTGAAAACTCAATCTCCTCGCCATTTGAACTGCTGCACATGGACCTCTTTGGCCCTATAAGCAAGAGAAGTCTAGGTGGAAAGTGGTACTGTTTAGTTATCACAGATGATTATGCTAGATTCTCATGGGTATTCTTTTTGGGATCTAAAGATGAAACTCCAGGAATTTTAATAGAGTTCTTTGATCTAGTAGAGAATGTCTATAAAACTAGAGTTAAGCGTATTCGTAGTGATAACGGAACGGAATTCAAAAATTCAACGTTGAATATCTATTGCTTAAGCAAAGGGATAATTCATCAATTCAGTGCACCATATGAACCTCAACAGAATGGTGTAGCTGAAAGGAAGAATAGAACGTTGATTGAAGCTGCTAGAACTATGCTTGCAGATTCAAAGCTTCCGGTCTTCTTTTGGGCAGAAGCGGTGAATACAGCATGTCATGTTCTAAATAGGGTTCTTACGGTCAAAAAGCGTAACAAGACTTGTTATGAATTATTGAATAACAAGAAACCTAATCTGAAGGGATTTGAACCCTTTGGAGTTCCATGTTCAATATTGAAAACAGGAAATCAAGCTAAATTTGGTGAAAAGGCGGACGAAGGATTTTTCCCAGGTTATATGCCCAACTCACCAAATAAAAGAGTTTTCAATAAAGTCACAGGACGACTGGAAATTGTTTATAACATTGAAGTTACGAGCTATGTACCTGCTGTACATAAGGGATTAGATTGGCAATTTGACTATTCAGATCTCTTTCAGTCATTTAAAGTTCCTATAAGTGACTTTGTCAGTGATTCAGAGATCTCCACACATTTATTGTCTGAAGAATCGGACAATGGTCCCTCTTCAACATCGAGTGTTCCGAAATCTGGAATCAGGACACCAAATGACTCAAATGAAGCTTCTTCAAGTGGGTCACAACAACTTTCAAAGGATAAGTATCAAGAAACTGTAGATTCTGAAAAGGATCTTCAAACACCGTTTGATGATATACTTACCTCTTTGAATCATTTAAGGTTGTCTTCAGCAAGTTCAGAAGATATTCCTTCATTAGAAGAGATTGGTACTAACTTAGGAGATGAGTTAATAGTTGATCCTATACTGGTTACAAGAATGAGTAAGAATCATCCCGTTGAAAACATCATCGGTGATATTAATACTCATGTTCAGACTAGGACTCAATCTAAAGCTAGTACTTCTGAAGATTTAGAGAGCTTGTATACTGCTATGAAAGAGACAGGGATTCTTAATCAATGTCTATATTCATGCTTTATCTCACAAATCGAGCCTAAAAATGTGCAAATGGCTCTCAAAGAAAGTTCGTGGGTTGAAGCTATGCAAGAAGAACTGCAACAGTTCTCTAAATTACAAGTATGGGAGTTGGTTGACCTTCCAAAGGGAGAATATCCAATTGGAACTAGATGGGTATTTAAGTGTAAGAGAGATGACCGGGGAGTCATTACTCGCAATAAAGCTCGTCTAGTGGTTCAAGGGTTTAATCAACAAGAGGGGATAGATTACAATGAAGTGTTTGCACCAGTTGCTAGGCTAGAAGCAATTAGAGTATTCTTAGCATTTGCCTCTTTTAAGGGTATCAAAGTTTATCAGTTGGATGTCAAGAGTGCCTTTTTGTATGGCAAAGTTGAAGAATTGGTGTATGTTTCACAACCGCCAGGGTTTACTGATTTCGAACATCCAGATAGAGTATATCGTTTGAATAAGGCTCTATATGGATTACATCAGGCACCTAGGGCATGGTATGGAACGCTATCAACTTATCTACTTGAGAATGGATTTACAAGAGGATCAATTGATAGTACACTTTTTGTAAAATGGAATAAGAATGACTTTCTATTAGTACAAGTATATGTTGATGATATTATCTTTGGATCTTCGGATGAAAAGATGTGTCAAGAATTTGAGAAAGTCATGAGAAAAAGGTTTGAGATGTCTGCAATGGGAGAGTTAAATTTCTTCTTAGGATTACAGGTTGATCAAAAGAAGGATGGATTCTTTATTCATCAATCTAAATATACATATGAGCTATTAGAACGCTTTAAGATGGATGAAAGTAAGGTCTATAATACTCCAATTCCAGTCAATCACAACCTTGGACCAAATACATCGAGTGATAGCGATGTGGATCCAACTCTTTATAGAGCCATGATCGGATCACTAATGTATATAACTGCCTCTAGGCCTGACATTATGTTTGTTGTTTGTATATGCGCAAGATATCAGGCAAATCCGAAAGAGTCACATATGCAAGCTGTGAAACGGATTCTTTGTTATCTCAAAGGGAAACCGAAGCTGGGACTTTGGTATCCGATTGATGGAGACTTAGATCTTCTAGCTTATACTGATTCGGATTATGGAGGATGCAATCAGAATAGGAAATCTACAACTGGAGGATGTCAATTCCTAGGAGGTAGATTAGTTTCTTGGCAGTGCAAGAAGCAAAGCTCAGTAGCCATTTCTACATGTGAAGCTGAGTATGTTGCAGCTGGCAGCTGTTGTTCTCAAGTTCATTGGATTCAATAGCAACTGCGGGATTACGGGTTAAATATAACCAATACTCCTATGATGATTGATAATGAATCTACAATGTCAATCACCAACAATCCGGTAAAGCATAGTAAAACTAAGCATATTGATATTCGACATCATTTTATTAGAGACTGTGCTGAGAAGAATTTGATAAAGTTAGTTAAGGTTCCATCTTTGGATAACTTAGCAGACTTATACACCAAGGCGTTTGACATAGCTAGATTTGAGACGTTGGTTCAACTTAACGGAATGAGAAATCCAGAGTGATTAGTCTTCCAAGGGTATTTTTGTAATAGTTAAAAGTCAGTGTTATGTTATAAAAAAAGGGGGGGGGGCGTATGGCATTCATTTGCTTGTTACCTGAGGGGAATCGCCTTCAATAAAAGAACAAAAGAAGTTCTTTTAGAAAAAGCTTTAAGTTTTTAGCTGTAAAAACTTGGAAGATGATAGTACATTAGGAGAATAAGCCTAAGAATAATAACCTTAAGTATTAAGTACAATGTGTTAGTAGATTCTTATAAGTTGCACTAGAATAATGATTTTTATCTAGGATTACACTTATATTTATCTTATTATACACCTATATCCACTGATTATAACTTGTCCTTTTACTTAACAAGTGATAAGAATAACTTAAGTCTAGTCAGCTTCATTATACGATTTATTGGTAGGCAGGTTATGCTAAGATTTCCGAGCAGTTAAGAAGTATAACTGTCATGTGTACTATCTTATGCGATCTGTTATATAACGTATGACATATGTCTTAATTGTTGGATGATAGTATTACCGTGCACTGTGATCTAAAATAAAAAATTAAAATGATACAAAGTATCATAATGTCACAAGGTGAGTTATATGTTTCGAAAGGGCATCATTTAGTAACCTCTACCTTACATATGGAGAATAAGAATAACTTAGGAGAATAAGCCTAAGAATAATAACCTTAAGTATTAAGTACAATGTGTTAGTAGATTCTTATAAGTTGCACTAGAATAATGATTTTTATCTAGGATTACACTTATATTTATCTTATTATACACCTATATCCACTGATTATAACTTGTCCTTTTACTTAACAAGTGATAAGAATAACTTAAGTCTAGTCAGCTTCATTATACGATTTATTGGTAGGCAGGTTATGCTAAGATTTCCGAGCAGTTAAGAAGTATAACTGTCATGTGTACTATCTTATGCGATCTGTTATATAACGTATGACATATGTCTTAATTGTTGGATGATAGTATTACCGTGCACTGTGATCTAAAATAAAAAATTAAAATGATACAAAGTATCATAATGTCACAAGGTGAGTTATATGTTTCGAAAGGGCATCATTTAGTAACCTCTACCTTACATATGAAAGATACAAAGTATCTCGTGTCAAGTGTATGTTATATGCTTCTAAAGAACATCATTTAGTACTCTCTACCTTGCTAATCTAAAGATACAGTGTTATGTGTTGTACTTGAATTTTTCGGTATGTTGTATAATAGAAAACACTAGATATTGTGCACATTAACAATAAAAGTTTGGCTCAGAAATCTGTGTGTAATCTGTTTATGTGGATCATAATACCGGTAATTGTCTTGAACTGTCTATGTTATTCGAACATTCACTTTTGTGAATAATAAGAAATCATAAGTTATATTTCAATGAAGTGTTATATCATGTGGATAAAGGTACATAAGATATAATTTTATAAATATAAGTTTATTACTGATTAAAATTGTGATTTTATTGAGCTTATATGAATTTCATGAGGTATGTATACTAACAATTGTCTTACGCTTATTACAATTTAATATGTACAGTTTATTCTTTCTAATATGATCCCTAAGCAGTTAAAACTTTAAGTGTTTATTATTAAGTTTATTTATTAGAATGTTAGTTGTTTTATTTTTCTTAAACCTTTGTAATTATTTCTTAAGATTAATAAATAAATAAAAGTTTTACTTATTATTTTTGTTTTATGATTACCCTTTGGAATTGAATTATACTGGATATTTATTTTAAATGTTGAACAAATGTCTGTTGAAAATTGAAAATATTATATAGGCTACGTGGAATATTAATCGAAAGTCTTCCGACTCACAGTGTAGTCGAGCAGCGTGTCCTGATTTTATATCAGCGGTTAATTTTTCTATTATAACCTATATATATATTTTTATATATACTTAAGACCATCAGGTATATAAGTGAATAATTTTAGCTCGAAGATTTTTCTTTATACAAGATTAACTGTATCATAGGTTTAGTCGGTTAATATATGTAAGAAGATTATCGTTGAGGAAAAATTATGCGAAAACATTTTATTTTAAATGTTTAGGCTAAATAGTTACAGAGATAACTATTCACATAACGGGGTTTTTAATTTATACTTAGTATTAAATTCGCATTTTATTTAATCTTGTGAGTTTGACTAGTCAACTTGCGAATCGAGATGCACTGCGATCGAGTATAGAGTATAAAAGGGTGGTCAAACGAGTCAAAATCTCCACCGAACCCATTTGATTTGCGAGTTCACTTAAGCTCTGCGAATCCAGTTCTTGCGAAACGAGTCGAATAGAGTCTTTCATTTGATTTTGATTTGATTAGTTACAAGGAAGAGTTTTTGATCCGTAGCTTATATCTACTTTCAAATTACGAACATTTTGAGGTATAAATCAACGGATTTCACCGTTTAAATTATACGAAATCGAAGTTTTTGTGAATCTAGGGTTTTGTTTCAAAATTTGAACGATTACCGTAGATTAAGGTGGTATTTGACAAGAATCTTGAAGATTAATGTTAAACGCATCTTAATGAACGTAAATAAATCGATAGATCACTTTTAATAGATAGATTAATTGATTTTAGTTTCAACTCGCCATATCAGTTCATGCTGCGAGTTGAACTCTCGACTCGCATACTATGCGAGTTGAGTTTCTGATCTTGACTATTTGACCATGCGAGTTGAGTTTCAATTCAATTCGCAGATTACATTTAGCGAGTTGACATTGAACCTTTGACTTCTTGACCTTGCGGACCGAGTAGATTAGCGAATCGACTTGCTTTGTGTTTTGTCATTTGTATTCTTATAGATATGGCGAGACAGTTCGATAAAGGTCACAATATACTTGTTGATCTAGATCTTGGTGCACGTGGAGCTAATCGAGTAGCTCAAATGCTTACATTCTTTGCACGTTCACGCATTAGATATGCGCTTACAGAGTCTCCACAGATCTCTCAGACTATACTGAACGAATTCTGGGAAGGTATTCAGTTTGACGAGACGATCAACCCACCGGTTATTCACACAACGGTCAACGATCGACCGGTTGTTTTCTCTGCTGGCGATCTACGTCAGATTTTACGCTTGGGTACAGTAGATCAGGAGGATGGTCCGACGGAGTATCCTAGTGATTTTGTTGAGGGTGCGATAGGTCGTATGGGGTATACTGGAGATAGGAGGGGACGTCAGTTCCAAACACCTCTGGTTATTGGACAATGGAGGTTTTTGTGGCATGTGATTGTCACGGTTTTTGCACCAAAGAAGGGAGGCTTTGACGAATTGAGTCCTGCCCTTGTATCAGCTGCTTTGTCCCTGGTTTACAATAAACCATACAGTTTTTGTGATTATATTTTTGGAGAGTTGGTTAGACAGATTTCGGGTTCTGTTAGATCACGCTTTCTGGTTTATCCACGTTTTTGCATGCTGATTATTCGCGCTCGTCTGCCAGAGCTTGTTATTCCTGGGCCATATTTACATGTAGATACTATTGGTCTTAGAGGATACAATGCTATATTTTTGCAGTCAGTAAGAAAGGAAGGGGTAGTGAAACCTGAGGAGAGAGAACTTTTTGGTTTTCTTGTTGATCCTACCTATGTGACGCCACCGAACAATGGTTGGCTATTTGTTGGTGTTGAGGTTGTGGTTCCTGAACCGATAGCTGATGTGGTTCATGCTGATGATCCACAAGAGTTGATTGAGGATGTGTTGGAACAACCTGCACATGCTGGGGAACAGGTAAACCCAGATGTTGCTGCTCAGGTGATACAGGCTGTGCTAGTAGAGCATGATGATGCTACTGATATCTTGCTACGGGATATTGATAGTTATGTTGCTTCACCTGAGGTAATTTTATAATTATATAGTAATATTGGTACTTCGTTGTTATATCATTATCACATTATTATTATATATAATACACATGTTATCGATATTTAGTTAATTAGATAATATTTCTAATTATAAAATATAAATATCATTATGATCAGGGAGCTGAGACTGCAGACCCAGAGGTCACTCGACCTGAGGGTGAGCAGGGATAGCTAGATGGATCTGAGGTTTTACCTTCTAAGGTATTTATCAGATTAATCATAAATATATAGAACTTGTGTGATAGAGCTTTTAGCTAATCATAAATGTTTTATATATTCAATATTTAGGATCCTGATGTTGGTCCATCTGGAGGCCGTGATGGTCAATCGGCTTCAGATGATGATGATAGTACTCCTTCTCCACCTCCAGATGCTGGTTATATTAGATATCGATCTCGGATGATTCCAGATCCAGCACTGTAGGAGAATAGGAAGGCTAAGGAAGTCGATCCTGACTTCAGTCTTGTTGATGAAGGTTCTGAGGAAGAGGATACACCTCATATTACTCGACGCCGTAAGCGTTCCAGGACTTTGATCATTCAGGATGGTATGTAATATTTAAAAGTTAGATAATCTTAACTTGTTGTTTATCAGGAGTTCAAACTGAGACAGTTGATTCTGTGACAGTTGCTCGAGATACACTGCAGGTGGAGAATGTAACACCGGTGTTTACTGAACAGATATCTGTACCTATTGAGGTAAGGGATATAAGTTTAGTTATACAAGTGTTATATAATTAATTAGAGATTGAGACAGACTAATCTGTAACAATTACTTAATTAATTTTGTTTAACTTAACAGGTTGAGACCAATAACGCTAGTAGATTTGCAGCTACTCTTCTTAAAGAAGCGTTATCTCAAGCTATTCCACCACTTACACGTGATTCATATATTGCTTCAGTGACACCACCTGGACCACATACTATTTCTGTTACTCCTACGACTGATACTGAAAGGATTACATCCTTAGAGTCTAGAGTTAAGGAGTTAGAGAAATTTACTTCTAAGATTCCAGGGATGTTAGCTGAGAATGTTTCTCTTGCTTAGCAGATGGTTCATATGAGTACATCATATTTGACTCTGCTAAACACTCATAATACTTTGCTTGATGATTTTACTGCCCAGCGACTGAAGCTTGAACACTTAGAACGGTTAGTGTTGAGAGTGAATTCAGGACAGTCAGCTCGGGGGAGATATTGGTATATCTAGAATCTTGCAAAGAAGATGAGTTGAGGAAGAAACGAGATGATGACAAAGACGATGATCCCAATACTCAGAAGGATAGTGAGATGGCTGGTCCTTCAACGACTGGTCAGCAGACTATTATTCAGGGGGAGTCTGCTGGTGTAAGTGCAAGTGGTGATGGTGCTGGTACAAGTGCTGCAGGAACAAGTGAAGCTGGTAAGACAGTTTAGACTTGTGTAGTTATGTGTATTTAGAATTTAGTTGAATTATAATTGTAATTTATAATTGTAATTGAATATTTGTAACTTAATAGTTTTGGTGATATATTCGACTTGAGATTATTATTATTACAAGTTAAATATATTAGAAATTGTTTAAGTTATTTGATTCTAAAAGGTTAAATAAATTAGTGATCGAAAGTCTTCCGACTCATTGAGAAGTCGAGCGGCGTGTTCTGATATATTTCAGCGGTCAAAATTTATTTTAACTTAGACATTTTAGACTTGAGAGTTTCTATAACTGACAAGTTAAATTTGTATGATTTTTAACTAGACAAATGATATATAATTTTAAAGATATAATTGAAAGTTAAGTTCTTATGATATAACAGTTCAATTAAGTCTTAGAAATTATATAAGTTAATTAATTATAAATTTAAATGTTTGGTGATTTTTCACAGTACATTAGAGTTTAAATTTAATTAATGTTTGTTAAGTGTTAGATATAAGAATTAGGAAATCTTAGATTGATTTAAGATAATCAATAAAAGATTTATAAGTTATATATATTTCGCGTTTATATTAATTACACAAAAGGATTAGTATTTGGATTCTTAGATTGATTCAAGAAAATCAATAAGAGAATTTAAATTATTAATTTATTTGTGTTTAAATTGTTTTCTCTAGGAATGAAAATGCTAGATCTATCAGATTCAGATAATGATATTTTGGATGAGATAGATGAAGAGATTAATTATGATCTTGAAGAGGGAGAATTTCAACCGCCTACAGATTGGACTGCTGTTTCTGAGATAGTGCATGACATTGGTGTAGATTCAGATACAAATGTTGATGAACACCATGTGAGCCCATCTAGAACAGAGGTTATTATTGAAAATGATGAAGGTCCAACGGTTGTCGATGTAGATGAAGAGATCGATGACTCAACTGATTCAGATGGAGAAGATCTTCTTGATAAGCATAAAGATAATCCTATATTCAAGCCTTTGCCAAAGAAAAAGAAAGAAAAGCTTGGTATATCAGAAATTGATATTACGGGTAAGCGTATAGCAAAAAGAGGGATTATAGGATGGTACTTTGATGCTGATCTAAAACTGTTTGCTATTAAGAGATTTGATGGAGTTCAATATTTTGAAAGAAAGCTTGCAGTTTTTAGTTCTTTGCCTAGATTTGAGATTAGAGATTTGGCTAGATTATCATTGAATAACCCAAGTGATGATTTTATTGGAAAATATGTTGAACACATAATCAAGACTGAGGTTAGAGCTAATAAGTTTGAAAAGATTAAGCCAAGGAAAGGAAAGACAATTAAGTTGGAAGAAAGAAGTCAAATAACTGGTAGAAGAAGAAGGAAGAAGATTTATCCAGATATAAAATGTGTGCAGCAGATTCCACTGAAGAAAATGCCTCAAGATATTCTAGGAAATATGAAGAGTTGGCATGTGGATTCAGAAACTGGAGAAGCTGTAATGGTTGAAGCTGATGATGAGGTTGAAGGTGGTGAAAGAGAAATCTTCAGAGTTTATGATCATCGTCATCTTATGAATATGTCAAGAAAAGATTTATTGAAGTTAAATGAGAACAGAATCTTTTGTACTGAAGCATGGGGTGACTTAGCACGAGATTATCAAATGATGATTAAGACTTGTATGAAGATAAAGATTTTTGCAGGTAGTAAGATTTACTCATAAAACCAAAGACAATGTGAAGATAAAGACGCTAGAGCTATTGTCAAGGGGGAGTCTGTTGAGACATAGTTTGTGACAACAGATCTAGCTTTGCAATATGACTAGTGTAATTGTTATCATGTTGATATATTGGTTTAGATTTGTAAATTGATATTGTTTTGATATTAATATTCGTTAAATATATTTTTATGATAAAGTGTTAGACGAATATAGATTTTAACAATATATATACATTTACTGCGAGTCGAGTTATTTGTTTTAGACGTTTGTTGCGAGTCGAGATCTCAAGTCGCAAGGCTTTGCGATGCTAGATGAGATCTGAACTCGCAGAATACAACAGAGACATACGAGCCGAGTTCATGGGCTTGGGCTGCGTAGCGAGTCGTCGCAGGCCCAGTGGCTGCGAGTTGAGACGAGAATATATATGTGTTTTCATAAGTGAAAAATATAACTTTGATATAACTTTTGGAGATCAGGATTTTTGCAATTTTGTGCGAACTCAGTATTTCCAGAGAAACAAATACTAAAGGCTAGACTTTGACGTTTATTCGTATAAAGTAAAGCAATTGGTTAACCTAAACGTGAACTAAATCGTTATTAGTATGATAACACCGTATTGAGGAATTCCGCACCTTAATACTACAGATAACGAAGTTATCGATCCTAGAACTAGGGACTTACAGTCCAAATTACTACGATTTGGTTGATTTGTTTAAGTATTTGAAAATGCGTACGGCCCGTTGGTGATTGGTTGTAACAATAATCTCATTATTATTATTATGGTTTCGAAGTGTTCATTTATCTCGATGTGTTTAAAAAGTCGTATCGTATAAGTATTTGAAGTTACATAAGTTCGACACTTAGTAAAAATCCATACTTTCAAAGTTCTGATTTATGCGACACTGGGTGCGACATAAGGCTTGTGTCACTAGGTGCGACATAGTCTATTGTGTCGCAGATCATGTCTGCGACATAAGTCTTTGTGTCACTAAGTGCGACATCCGCAATTTAATGCGACATAAGGTATTATGTCGCTATATGCGACGTCCGAAGGTGTTGCGACATAGTATATTGTGTCGCTATATGCAACATAAGTAAAGGTTATGAAACATAAGGGCTTGTGTCACAGGTGGCCTGGAGCCTCTACGACATAGCGGGCTGTTGGCCGGAATTTGGGCTGAAAACGCGTTTTCCGGTTTCCGTTTGACTTGAAACTTTTACCCAACCCATATTTGGACATTTCAAAGCTAAATAAACAACTTTCAAGTAAAAATATACAAAATCGAAGAGTTTTGAGATTTGTCGGGAATCTTACAATTCAACGCCGGAGAATTTCAAAAAGATATAAATGTAGATCGTGGCTCCGTGAATCTTTTCTTCCAAACGAGCGTGAAGATTTGAGGTCGTTTTGAGGTGTTATTTTGTGAATTTGGTGGTGTGGTGTGGTGGTGAATATTTGAGAGAAAAAGAGAGAAGAAAGTGAAAGAGAATGTGAGAATGAGGTGGGGAGGTGGTGACCTCACCTCTTGGGGCTGAATTTCGATGGGGTCTACGGGTGTGGGCTTCACCAAATTTTGTTCCCTGTTTTCACGTTCTGTGCGGTGTTCGTTTAAACATTTAATTATTTATTTTACACGTTTCATATTTATTTTAAAATACGAATATTTGTTAAATATTTTACTTGAAATATTTCATCAAGTCCTTAATAATTTGGATCATATAATATAATTTAGGTTAATTCGCGTATTTACTGTTTTTAAATCGCGTAGGCTTTAATCGTGTGATACGATACAAATAGGAAGTATTATTAAGATATTATTTTAGATATAATAGCGTTATTAAATAGTGTTGTTTTATTTAATGAAATTGTTCACCAATGTCCGTATTTAATTGAATCGAATTACATTCGATTTGAGGAGCGTACGATTTAATCAAATCGCATAATCGTATATATTCATCAATAGATATTTTGATACATTACTTAGCCTAAAACCGACTAATTATATGTATTAACAAAGGATTAGGCACTAATCACTAGTCCTAATTTGGTGAGTGTTACACATGAATCTATAAACATATGAAGATTTTATAGCATTATCTTTTGTTAATCGGTTATGTATTAAAATCTTTGGAATCTAATTATGCGAACTCATTAATGTTGTAAACTTATGACCTAAACTATGTATTACTTTTGTAAAATGTATAAACGTCTCATGTAGAGTCGTTTGCTTATACTTTGGTGTTCTGATTATTGAGTAGTCACATCCAAATTGTCGCTTCCGCAAATCATGAAATTGGGGGTGTGACATGATACATGTTAACATACGAGCTGATGCGTACTAATAGTATGCACTGCGGTGCATGTTAACATTAGTTCACATCGTAGTGATGTATATTGTTTACATTTGATATAAATGTACATCCTGCTCAGATAGCGGGTTCAATATAATTTTAATATTGCTCATATAAAGGCAGAGACAAGTATGGAAAAAACCAAAGAAACAACCAAAACCCCACACAAAACAACACCAAAAAATCTGCAAACCAACTAAAGAAATAAAACTCACACCCCAATAACAGCTCCTCTAGGTCTATCAACTCCTCTTATAGATTTGAAGGTGCTGAAGAAGTTGGATCTGCACTAGCAAGTCATCATTCAAGATCAAATGATTTTCCTCCAAATGCATAAACAAGTTTATTTGGTTGCTTCCACGCTACCCTTAAGGCCATATAACAAACCGTCAAATAGGTCTATAAATAAATATGAAACTCATATGAATTTATGTCTTGATGACTAATGCAACTATAAGCCATTTACTAACGAGAGACAGTTATGAGTTGAGTAACTACATCCATAATGTAGGAAAAGGTATCAAAAAAAGCAAATCATTTAAGTAAAATGTTCATGAAAAGTGGGTCAAATTGAATTCAGGATGGCCAGAGAATGATTCCTTCCCGAACTGATGTTGATTAGATTTACATTGTTCTAGTACTAACAAACCCTGGCCATATGATTCATCTACATACATATACTTGAATATTAACTAAATAATATAATAAATATAAATAAAAGGAGCTAGTTTGCTAGTTAAAGCTGTAAGTACCTGATTTTTGAGGCTAAACCTGTGACTTTACACTCCATTGGTTCCGTATTGTTGCCATACTTGTTGTTCCTACACAAACAAATTCTGCTTTCTCAATATAAGCAATATGAACATATGCAGGTGGTGGAATTGTAAGGATGCTGCAAAGGGATTATGTGGGTTAACCTGTTGTAAGGTGCCATCAATGCTAATATTGGTGTTGCAGTTCTAATAACCATTTTATAGTAGACATGCTATAGTGATCACAGTTTGATTGCTATATATGTGGCAAATTCAGCCCATTTGTTTCAAAACGGGTTATGGATTAGAACACATATTTCTCTAATTTGGGTTAACCACATCAGGTTTATGTATCCTATCATACTTCATGTCGATCAATTGTACATTTTCAAACTAATCACATGACAATGATCACAAAACTACTTTTAGTTTGATTATATTATGAATAACTTCACGTACCCAACTTTCGGGACCTGATTCAGTACATTTAAACAAACTTTAGTCGACCCATTTACTAAACAGATATGACAAAAAGTAATTTTTACCCAACATTTTAAAAACGCGTTAGAAAGTCTTCTAGAAAAATGACATTGTCTTTTTTAATGCTCCATCAAAGAGAAATCAAATCTCATATGATATATAGTTCTAGTGTAAGGAGGGAACAAACTTAGAGGACCAATCATCGTAAACTTTTGATCTTGGTCAGTAACAATTAAAGGTTTTTAAGAAGCAATTAAGAAACCAATTAAACGAAATTATGATTTCACTATACAACATAGCTGCTCCAAAAATAAAGAGTATTTTGTGATTTTCAACACCAGTAAGAGGGACAAACTTCATATTATATATAAAAAGACATCAACAAAATCACAGATAATGCTCTTAACAGTAAATAATAGTTAAATGAAATAAATAGTACATGTTATAAACAAAAAAATCATACTTAATACCAACTAAATAAATCTACAAAATAAAATAAAACTAAAAATAATAAACTAAATAATGATAAAATACATAATATTTAGCGTGAGTAATACTAAAACAAATTAAAGTCAAACAATCTGTTGATGTCAAACACAAACACATAGTGAAAACCAAATATAACACATCAAATATTATCACTTAATATTCATCAAAAATAAATACTAAGTTGAAGGATCAAAATTAAATTACAGCAATTAGCAATATGTTATTTTTTTGAAAGAAACAATACTTGCATTACTAATAATAACCACAAGTACAAACTACAAAGTATACATAATTAAAAGATCACGTCCAAAACTACCTAACCTAATAATCTATCTAATAAATTCTTTTCCTTCTGATCACATAATTTGATTTATAATTTGACACTAGCATCACAACTCAATTAATGTACACATGTAAATTGATTCTTTGGCAATTTATATTTAATAATGCAAATATGTAAGTTAGATAAGGTTCATGTTACCTATGCAAGAAGAACAAATTGATTCTTTAAACATTCCGCTCATAATTTCTAATAAGAGAATTCTATAAATATTGATGTGTGCTTTATCTGTGAGGTTATGATAACACGCAATGCGAATTCGAGAGCATATCCACTAAAATTTGTAAAGCTAATAGAGAATTTTACAATACAAATCAGCATAGATACTTTGGTAAGTCAAGGCTTGTCAAACAAAGAAATCAACAAAAACTGAACTTTGAGTTAAATATAAACCTCATAATTAGTTGTGGAGATCATAGATATGCCACCAACAGCCATTGGACTGCCTTTTAATGAGGGATTGTTCAAGATTTTAACAGCTGCATAAATGCATCCATGTCTACATCCAACCAAATCCTTAATATATCACGCATAGCTACCAATTCCACATTTCTTTTATAAGCAACCTATATATTGACACAATAATTAAAAGGAAAAAGTTCATTATCAACATATTAACTTACAAATGATTTAGAAACTTTACAAGTTGGACCTTAGGTATCATTCATTAATTCAAACTCAATAGATAGTTGCATACATATTAGAGATAGATAAAATTCATTACGAGTCATATTATCATTATTTCATATCAGCATCATGAACAAAGAAGTTGTAACATTAAAACTTTACTTTAAGAATAACTTATTGAATCAGGAACACCTGAATTGAATTAGATTCTAATGCAACATTAGAACTAGAATTCATCATAGGAGTTGCAAAAACACAATTACATAGTTAAAACCTGAAAAACTCAAAAATAAACATATATTATTAACCTAAAGATGAACAATACAAATCAACAAAAAGGAATCAAAAGATGTATGTACAGTCGAAACTGAAAGAATCAAAAGAAAAACAAAAACAAGTGAAATCGATGAATAATCTCAACAACATACCATTGAAAACAAAATTAAAATAAAAAACACAACAATTAGCAACTCACTGACCTAGAATTGATAATTAAAGTGAACTTAGTTGAATGAATCGATTAAGTGTGCGTTAATGATTACAAGAATCACGTTCAGAAAAATCAGATGCGGAATCTAATTCGTATGTGATTGTTGTTATATCTGTTTAATTTACTATGTCAGTATTTTATTACATTAAATAGAAGAAAGTGAAATGTCGAAGTTACCCTCGTCCCTGAAAACAGAATCAAACGCAGGTTCATGGTAAGAGGCTACACCGAACAATTTCAGATCAAATGGATGGTGAGATAGCCACTTCCCCCCTTCCCCCAAAATGCCCTCTTCCCTCTGGATCATGCCACTATATATATGTATATATATATATATATAGGGTTGGGCTCTTGTGAGAACAAGGGGATTTTGTGAAAACGTGAAAACACATCTTAGTCATTCATTTTTTGATCAAAAAACCTGATTTTGAAGGTGACACTTTTATAAATACTTTGAACTTTGATTTTGAAGGGTTCACATCACCTTTGCTCATGTGAAGTTTTTTGAACAATCATTTTGACTTGTTTACGTGATAAGCATCAAATAGATAGTATATTTTATAGTAATTTATCCCTATATTTATATATTTTTATGCATTTATATGATTTTAAGATACTTATTTTGTTAATATTTGCAGAAATGTATTTTAATTGAAGATTGGAGAAAAGGAACGAAAATAAGACCAAAACTGAAGAAATTAAAGCGATTGAAGAAAAGAAGACTTAAACCTTAAAGAAATGAAGAATAAGATGATAATATTAAAGAAATGGGCCAAGAAAACAAGTGAATCCGTTTAAAAAGAAAAAAAGCCCACATTGAAGCCCAAACCCGTTTTTGGAATATTCTGGAAAAACAATCCAACCGGCGGTTGGATTAACCAACCGGCGGTTGGGGTTAAGGTTTCAAGTCGGTGGAAAAGCGCAGAGTTGGAGAAGGATTTAAATAACTCCAACCGGCGGTTGGGAGTCCCAACCGGCGGTTGAAGGGTCGGCCAGAAATATTATAAATAGAGGCTTAGTTTTAGCTAAACCATATACGATTCTTAGAATACAAAGTCGATTATTAGGGTTTTAGGTCGACTTTAGGTGCGAATTTGGAGGCTAAGGAGCTAGGGTTTGAAGGTTTTCAACCCTAGGAAAAGCTAGTTCGTCAATTGGTTCGGTTTCTTTATCTTTGTAACTTTATTAACCTTTTGGATTACTATGGATATTGTTTATTTGAATTAATTGTTTGTTAGATTTTCGTTATGAATGTTTAAATGTATGTTTATTAGGTTTATTATATGACTTATATGTTTATGTTTGAACTTTTTTATTGAATATTATTATGCAAGAATTATGTGTTATATTATGTTAATGATCATAATTAACTGATTTATAGATAAACTTCACTAATCTTTTGGGTTTTTAAATTAAGTGATTATGTTTCATTAGATGTTAAGTAGCATTATAATTCAACCGACCCTAGAATTGCATCAATAATATGTTGATAGATCTTAATAAATAGTGATACTTTACATAACCTTTGACTGTATTGCTATATGAAAATTATCTTAATCTTTGTGGTTTTCTACATTTAGTAAATCACAATAATAATAGCCAACACGCAAATAGACATAAGTTGATACAATAAGTTTAATAAATAATAGTTTAAATAGTCATAATCTTCTATCCAATTGAGTATTTTTAAGTTGTTCCTTAAAACTTATCTATTTAGAATCGGTATCAATTATAAATATGTTCGATCGGAACTGAAACGTCCCCCCTATCTTATATATTATTGTGTATTATTGTAAGTTTGTATATTAATTGTAATAATTGTAATTAGGATAAATAATTAGTTAGTTATAGATTAAATCACGTTCCCTGTGTTCGAATCTGGACTTACTTATAAAACTATATTCTATGGTCAGGATAACACTTGCCTGAATTGTGTGATAGTATTATTTAGTATTTCCTTAATTAAAACTTGTGATTATAATTGCCTATACTTAGCACACATCAAGTTTTTGGCGCCGCTGCCGGAGAGCGGTGTATTTTTAATTAAAACTAACTATTTTCCCTGTAAAATAATTATATTTTTTTTCTAATGCGTTGCAAAATCAATACGAAATATCGGCTCACCCAGTGAGAATACTGACAAAAACAAAGGTATAAGGAGAGTTCAGCCCTACCTCATTGATTTATCAAATAAGAGGTAAGGTGCTTCTCGAAAGAAATAGGTTTTTAATATGCTTCGCGCTGACCTGTTTCTCCGCTTTTGTGTACTATCAATGGAGCTACCGAGATCTTTTGATTAAGCAATGTATAAGAAATTAATATAGTTATTCAATATGTATAATAAATCACTTTAGGTAGAATAGGATTAGATAAGTAATCTAAACTATGTGCTATTTTATGTGCACAGAGAAATTTAACTGTTATTAAGAAATGGAGTCGATGCAAGTGGACTTTGGAAGTGATAATGAGAATTTTAAAGATATAGAGATAGACGACCATTCTTTTGAACCAAACAAGAAAATCAGGCTAACAACTGAAGACGAGTGTTTTGAACATCCTCCTGTGATTTCAACCAAGGAAGACATGTTTGACTACTTAGATGACCATGAGGATGAGATTAGATTTGCTATGGAACTCGTACGTAGGTCTACTTTAGAATATACTGATTATCAAAAAGAGTTGATTAAGAAGATGGAAGAACAATTCACTGCTTGGGTTATATCTAATGAAACCCGAGATACAGATGATTTTATCAACTATGTGAATGAGCTGAAATATGATATTGTGAGTGAAGATGTAGATCCAACTTTTTGCGAAGAACAGCTGTTGAAGTATACTTATGTGTATCAGACATTTGAGAAATCTTTGTTTCCTTATTCTGAGAAGCAAAAAGAAATGTTAAGAGAGCTGAAGGAAATAATAGAGTATGCCACTGGAAACTTTAGCAATATGGCTGACATCTGCTTGCTAAGGAACTTTCAAGACTTTTTCAATTCGATAAAGGCTAGAGAACACATTGATTCTGGAAGATTCTTCATAAATTGTACGGTTGAGTTCTACATTCAAGACATTATTGATGAATTTTACTATGGAGAATGTGATGAAGTAACACGTACAATTCCTGAGTATTTTTCTGATGAACCAATGGCGAACTTGGTCACTTATGCTAAGAAGGAGTTGCAACTAGCTTACCCTGGAGTTCATTACAATCAAAGAAATAACCTTTTTCACCTAGGTCTATCAGAGGTTTATTATCATTTAGTAGATACTTTTAGGTATTCTGGGTTAACAACAGATCATCAAGAAGGATACTATAATAGGATCTTAAAAGACATAGGAACAGCAGTGAGAACCCACATCACATATGATTATCATGATATACATTTAGGTTTCTATGGGTTATTAGATTCGTTAAGGCACAATCATGTAGAGCGCGAAACGAAAATTGAAGACAACTACTTGAGCACAGATGAAGATGGTAGAATATCTAAAAAGGTAAGAAGAATAGCTGCCATGCTCTTAGAAACTGAGAACGCTGAAAGAATTCATCATGAGAGTTTCTCTGAATTTGCTTCACCAATACCCGAGTTAGCTAATAAAATCTATATGCATTTTGGAAGGATTTATCCTGAGAATTTTGGAAAACCTATCTATGGGAATTAGGATTGAAGACCAACAAAATCACTTCTGAAGATCATTTGCAACTTTTTCATTTTTAATAGCTAGTTATATTTTTCTGTTTTCTATTTTATTTAGGATTTGAACGTTATTTGAATAATTGGAATTTATTGTTAATTTCATGCTTGATTAATATAAAGTTTATTGCTTTCAGATTTATATGATTATCTCTTCTCTATTCGTATTAGCTACACAAATAATAGAAATCTAAGTATTTAGAATTGATTTTTACACGAATTGCAATAGTGATAAGAGTTTGATTCAAAATACTTAAAAGAGAATTAATACTATAAATTTTGAATTTATGCTTAACATTGATTACAAAGTTTATAGATATATTAAATTTGATATTTTGGTGACAAATAGATTGAAATAATATATTTGAAATTCGATAAAGTCGATAATTGAATTTTCAGACAGTGATGAGTCGACACAATCACTGATTATAAATCTATGTATACCAAAGTAGGTTTATATATATCTATTACTCGTAACAACTAACAGCAATGCAGGTATTTATATTAATTGGAGGAACGAAACGGTAAGTCTCTTTTTCCATACATTCACTTTCTTAAAAAAAGATACATATAGTTTATAGTTTATAAATATTATGTAATAATATTGTATATTGCATTTATAACAATATTGCATTTAAAATACGTTTAAAATACGTATAAATAAAGTATTATTAATACGAAAAATACATGGGCTAAAAATTAGCCCAATATATTTAATTCACGGGCCGAATGGCCTGAGCCCAACTTTTGAACCAACCGGCGGTTGGACCCTTTTTCGTCCAAAACCAGAAACTCCTCAGTTTCTGCCCATTTACACACACACATTTCACACACACATACGAGAATCACATTTTCATCATCATCTCATTACGTTTTTACGTCTTTCATTATCAAAGGTATGATTTCTAACTCGTGTTTATTATTTCTCGCATTTTAATTCCGTATTATATAGCATTATTATGTTTATTGCGAAATGTGGATTGATTACACATATTTTGATAGTTTAAATGATTAGGAATACTTAGAAACTAGTTTAGGTTAGCTAAGTTGTGATTTTTACGGTTTGAGGATTGATTACGGATTATTACGGATTGATTAGGATTATGGCTCGATTTTAGATAGTTATTCAAATAAAACGATATTTGTTAATAACTACATTTTTGATTCAATAATATTTAAAAATAAAATTCAAGTATACAGTGATTTTGAATTAATTAAATTTTTTAGTATACTTTATGACTCGATACATTCAAAACAATAATATTACAAATTTCTTAAAAACAAAATTATTATACAAATTTATTAGACTAGCTAATATTGAAATAATAATCATTTATCCAAATTTAAAATTTTAAGTTATAAAAACGACCATTTCAAAAATTTTGATGAAATAAATTATAAAACAAATTTAATATATAGTTATAAAAAATTTTAGAAATACATCTTTAGACTCTATATATGTTTAAAATTAATAAGATTAGTTGAAATACATAAGTCTCCACAATTAAAAATTTATTTACAAACCATTTTTGATTTAATATTTATTATGAAATGTTCATTTATTTGATTCGATATTATATTTCGAAATAAAGACATATATTATGCTTCATTTATTGGATATAATAAACAGGTGGCTATCAAATATTAAGCAGAAATGCTGCCCAAATTTCTAATTTTTAATATATATTAGAAAGTTATTAAAATTTATTTTTACAGATATGGCGACTAGACGACAGAGAGGACTTGCACTCTTAGCCAGAGATGATTTCCAGTTACATAGATTTCTGAGATTCGAGCATGAGTCTATCACTCAGGAGCGCAGGACAGAGTACGCTGACAGATTACTGGAGCTGGTGGCACAGCCTGTTGAGGTTCCCGATGTGTTAGACTGGTCTCTCATGGAGAGAGTTATTGACCCTCGCCAGGATGGGGAGACTGGAGATGATACTCTGAGGAGGCTGATGACTCAGAGTTATATTTTACCATCAGCTGATGTTGGTTTTGTATCTCAGGCTTGGTTTCGCTTATTTCAGATTCAGGAGGTTATCTATAGAGAGCTTGTTATTGAGTTTTACACCACCCTTAGATTTGATTCCACATCTAGGAGTTTGACCAGCCCTCGATTTCTTTTTACCTAGGAGGTCAGCCTAGGACGATGAGTTTGATAGAGTTTAGTATTGCTGTGGGGCTCTACATATTAGATGAGCTCCACAACCCATTTTTTGTGGATCATTTGACTACGGGTATGGTTGGCCAGTATTCATCTGTTGAGATAGCTGCATATTGGAGAGATTTAGCTATTGTTGATTATGGGGAGAGAGCACCTTCTGACATTCATATGAGGAGTCCTGTTCATAGGCTATTGTATAGGTTGTTGTCATTTTCTATTTGTGGCAGGCATACGGGACCTGAGAAGGTCTATCAGCCTGATTTCTTTTTCTTACACACTATGATTCAGGGGACACTGATCAATGTTCCCTGGAAATTAGTGCATTGGATGACGACCGGAGCGACTGGGTATAGGTTGACCAGTAGTTTATGTGGAGGACAGTATGTCACTAGGATAGCTAGATATTATGGTTTGACAGCTGCTGATTTCTTGACATGCACACCCGTTACACCTAGGATGTCCTTGTTAGGCGAGGACAAGTTGATTGAGCTAGGGATTATACAGGTTGGTGTACAGGAGGGGGTATTATTATGGACACCTGAGGTTGCGCCAGGACAGCAGCCGGTACATAGAGCTAGATTGAGAGGACCACCTGTTCCACTGCCGCTAGTTCCTGAGATTCCAGTGCCAGAGGTTGATTTACCAGCAGGTAGAGGTAGAGCCCGTGGTAGAGGTCGTGGCAGGGGTGATATGTTAGAGGATATTCAGCAGAGATTGGAGAGGATGGAGATTGCTCATGGTAGGAGATTTGACATGATTGATCAGAGGTTTACCAGGTTTGAGCAGCGGTTTGATAGATTTGAGAGGGACAGTTATCATAGATCTGATTATCAGCATGAGTTACTGCAGCAGCTGTTACGAGAAAGGTCTATTCAGTTCCAGTCGTATGTTCCATTGGTATTTTATGATGGAGCTGGACCTTCGAGACATCCAGGGCAGGAGGATTCAGATGATGATTAGTTTATGTTTGATACATTTGATATATATTTTGGATGACTGTATTTATTATTACTATCATTAGTACTTATTATTATTACTATGCTAATTTGGTTGTTTATTTTTGATAGCACAAGTCTGGCAGTAAGTTCAGCACTTTATTTCATACAGTCTATTTTATTAATGAACTTTGTGGGTATGTTCCCTGGAAACCCTCACGAGACTATAACTCGTCCACTCGGGATACCGAGGGGTTTAAAGGCTTATTGCATATGCTAAATGCAATCGTGATTAACTACGAAAGTGTGGATGTTGTATATTATTTTTCAAGAGATCAAGGAATCAACCAGCAGAATTTTTCTTAGCCGATGATGAATTTTGAAAATTCAGTCAGGAGAGTTTTTCTGTTCCATTTTTCTTTTCCTTACTCACTTTTGTTAATCATTTTTATACAATGAGGGCATTGTATAATTTAAGTGTGGGGATAGGGTTCGTAAGAAAAAGAATTTCTTTAATTATTTAAGTTTCTATTGTTCTTAATTTTTACTAAAATTTAAAAAATTTAAGTGTATAACTGATTATTTATTAATTAAGATACTTTTATTAAAAGTTTATTTTGTATTTAAAAATTTTAGACTTTAATATGGATTAACTGTTTTGTATATATAATGTAAGCTACTTAATAAATAAGTGATATATAGTTACATAATATGATGTACTAATAGGCAATCTATATGAAGATTTCTGAATTTTAAGAAATTAAAATAAATAACTTGTTTATTATTTTATGGTACATAATATGATGTATGACATAAAAGTCTTAATTCTTATATTTATCATGCGATAATTTTATATATCTTTATATTTATATAAAAACATTTGGGAGTCTACTAATTGTTTCCTCTGTTGTACGTAAGTACAGACCTGGTTTCTAATTAGTATTCTTAAATAAAGTAGAAGAAAGAAGAAATTCTTGATAAAAAAAATAAAAATAAAAATCAAACTATGTCGCTTTGTTGTACGACTGTACAGACCTGTTACCGCTAGTTTGATTTAAAAATTTACTTTACCTGAATCAAGTTATGTCGCTTTGTTGCATGTAAATGCAGACCTGTCACCAATGTCTTGATTCTTAAAAATGGATTTTATATACTTATTTGGAATATAAAAGTAAATTGCATGATTAAGTTTAAGAGTATATCATATATGGAAATCATAAGTAATATACATAATAATAATAAAGATGTATTCAGAAGTATAAATATAGATTGTTTAAAGTGGACAAATATATTAGTAATCATTCATGAGCTATATATTGCACGAATAATAATAATTTTTATATGTATATTATAGTTATCCATGTTAATTAAATTGTTTTTAAATTTTTTAATTTATAAAACAAGTTTTTAGTTTTGGTACTCTGATTATTAAATATTAAGTTGATGCTTATTTTTGAATTTTATTCAGTATTCTACTTGAGGACAAGCAGAACTTAAGTGTGGAGATATTTGATAAGCATCAAATAGATAGTATATTTTATAGTAATTTATCCCTATATTTATACATTTTTATGCATTTATATGATTTTAAGATACATATTTTGTTAATATTTGCAGAAATGTATTTTAATTGAAGATTGGAGAAAAGGAACGAAAATAAGATCAAAACTGAAGAAACTAAAGCGATTGAAGAAAAGAAGACTTAAACCTTAAAGAAATGAAGACTAAGATGATAATATTAAAGAAATGGGCCAAGAAAACAAGTGAATCCGTTTAAAAAGAAAGAAAGCCCACATTGAAGCCCAAACCCGTTTTTGGAATATTCTGGAAAAACAATCCAATCGGCGATTGGATTAACCAACCGGCGGTTGGGGTTAAGGTTTCAAGTCGGTGGAAAAGCGCAGAGTTGGAGAAGGATTTAAATAACTCCAACCGGCGGTTGGGAGTCCCAACCGGCGGTTGGAGGGTCGGCCAGAAATATTATAAATAGAGGCTTAGTTTTAGCTAAACCATATACGATTCTTAGAATACAAAGTCGATTATTAGGGTTTTAGGTAGACTTTAGGTGCGAATTTGGAGGCTAAGGAGCTAGGGTTTGAAGGTTTTCAACCCTAGGAAAAGCTAGTTCGTCAATTGGTTCGGTTTCTTTATCCTTGTAATTTTATTAACCTTTTGGGTTACTATGGATATTGTTTATTTGAATTAATTGCTTGTTAGATTTTCGTTATGAATGTTTAAATGTATGTTTATTAGGTTTATTATATGAATTATATGTTTATGTTGGAACTTTTTTATTGAATATTATTATGCAAGAATTATGTGTTCTATTATGTTAATCATCATAATTAACTGATTTATAGATAAACTTCATTAATCTTTTGGGTTTTCAAATTAAGTGATTATGTTTCATTAGATGTTAAGTAGCATTATAATTCAACCGACTCTGGAATTGCATCAATAATATGTTGATAGATCTTAATAAATAGTGATACTTTACATAACCTTTGACTGTATTGCTATATGAAAATTATCTTAATCTTTGTGGTTTTCTACATTTAGTAAATCACAATAATAATAGCCAACACGCAAATAGACATAAGTTGATATAATAAGTTTAATAAATAATAGTTTAAATAGTCATAATCTTCTATCCAATTGAGTATTTTTAAGTTGTTCCTTAAAACTTATCTATTTAGAATCGGTATCAATTATAAATATGTTCGATCGGAACTGAAACGTCCCCCTATCTTATATATTATTGTGTATTATTGTAAGTTTGTATATTAATTGTAATAATTGTAATTAGGATAAATAATTAGTTAGTTATAGATTAAATCACGTTCCCTGTGTTCGAATCTGGACTTACTTATAAAACTATATTCTATGATCAGGATAACACTTGCCTGAATTGTGTGATAGTATTATTTAGTATTTCCTTAATTAAAACTTGTGATTATAATTACCTATACTTAGCACACATAATTACGCCACGATGGGGAGATGAGTCATCAGTGTTCATGTGGAGGGAGTCGTGAAGCATGCCACCGGGCATATGTTCAATCACCAGGAGTAAATGACCATTCGAGTCACGAGTTGTTCTGAGTAGGTTGACCAAAAATGGGTTTAGTGAGATGGATGACAAGATATGAGCTTCATTTTCAATCTTGGAGGTGTCTTGTTGCTTGCAAAGTGCTAAAGATGGTCTTTATAGCAACAATTTGGCCATTCTTAAGAGTGGCTTTGTAGATGCATCCATGGCTTCCTTTACCTATAAGATGAGATTTTGAGTAGTTATGAGTTGCTCCAATAAGTTCTTGATGGTTAAACTCTTTCATTTTTTTTATATGAAGTTAAAAAAAAAAGTTTTATATAAGCAAAATGATGTGAAGTTAAAAAAAAGCTTCACACGAGCAAAATGATGTGAAGCTAAAAAAAAGTTTCACGTGAGCAAAATAATGTGAAGCTAAAAAAAAGCTTCACGTGAGCAAAATGATGGGAAGCTAAAAAAACAATTCAAATGAGCAAAATGATTTGAAACTAAAAAAAAACTTCACATGAGCAAAGGTGATGTGAACCCTTCAAAATCAAAGTTCAAAGTATTTACAAAAGTGTCATCTCCAAAATCAGGTTTTTTATCAAAAAATGAATGACTAAGATATGTTTTCACGTCTTCACGAAATCCCCTTGTTCTCACAAGAACCCAACCCCATATATATATATATATATATATATATATATATATATATATAGAGAGAGAGAGAGAGAGATGAAAGTTCAAAAAAGAATGGTAAAAAAAGGTAGAATGGAGGAACCAATAGGATTGTTCCATTTCAAATACCCATTTTCACCTTTTTTTCAAATCTAAATATCTCAAAACCGTAGGTCTACAAATTATAAAAATTACATATTCAGAATCAGCGTCTTTTTTTCTTCGATTCTAGATCCATCAAGATATACTTTCGACGAAGATTTTTTTCTCTATTTTTTTGTGGTTTTAGAAACTTTTAATATGAAATCACATGTGATTTACCACTAAAAATAATCATACCCGCTTATATTTCCGATTAAACTTTAAATTCAAATCATTGATGATGTAAAGAGATTAAGACATGAAAAACTAAGGTGTAATCATATGCGATTGAACATCAAAGTATCAATCACATGTGATTAAAGAGTAATCAAATATGAATTTTCAAATCATTGACTATGAATTATACAATCAAGTAAAAATCAAGTTGAAATCATACATGAACTATCATATATCGGTAAATTGGTAATCAAATATCAATTTTTAAATGAAAATCATATGTGATTATATACAAAATCATATGTGATTATATAACAAATCACACGTGATTAAATGTACAACTACCAATCACATGTGATTTTTAATGAAAACCAATGCAATTTTTAATTTTTTCTTTATAACTATTAATGTGGATGAATATTAAGTTGTAATCACGTGTTAAATAACATATACCATGAATAAATAATCGTGAACAAATTTAAATTTTTATCAAAAATCACATGTGATTATATTGTAAAATCCGGTAAAAAAACGAAGAAGAAAAATTCATCAAAAGTATAGCTTATGGCATCTCTAATCGAATAGAAAAAGACGTTGGTTCTGAATATGTAATTTTTATAATTTATGGATTTACGGTTTGTGAGATAATTAACCATGGGGTAAAAATTAAAGTGGGTTTTATAGAGAAATGGAGTGTATAGAAACAAGGTAATATGTGTATAGCTCAGCCAAAAAATACGTGAGTAGCAAAGAAGCGAATTGTTGCCGGAAAAACTTTCGGTAGTAGGCGTAGGCGACGTATAAAACAACCACAACTGAGGTCGGGGAGCAACAAAAGGAGTAGCTCCACAGTTTAAGTTGGTTCACTCGCTGGAAAATAGCAGGCAAGAACGGAATTTTATCGAAAACCAATTTCCGGTGGCTAAGCTGTGCGGCGGGTGGACCCTCCGATGCCAATTAAATTTGTTGGGCCATGTTCGTAAAATGATAGCAAAAATTATGGTGGTGGCTGCGAGTTCCAATTTACAGGAGATATGGAGTAAAATGGTGGTTGCAAAAATTTTGGCCGGTTTCTTAAGTTTTATGAAAAGGGAAAAAGAGTTGCAGGGTTTACGTTTGTGTTTGTACGTAGTGGGAAAGTCAAAAAGTCAACTCCATGGTCAAATTTACACTTGATTGCCATTACACATGTACAAAACTAAAACTAAAAATTAAATTGGTTACACGTCTACAAAAATAGCATAAATTCAATTGAGCACAAATTATGCACACACAACTACCGAAAGCATGCACCTCATATCAACCCAAAAACCTGATATTGGTGTAAAATTCGAAGACACAAATCAGAATGCACGTTTTGTAGCATAGAACGAGAACTTGCAGCTCATAAAGTTTATAACTTTAACAACATGCACCATAATATTTTAGTATACAAGTTTACTCTCAAGATTAGCCACATATGAGCATGCTAAAAGTATTTAAAAAAAAAAAATCATACCTAATATACATGCTTTAGGATAATTTGCGGGCTTTAGTCTTTGCCCCATGCCTTATTGCCGGGGAGTACATTGATGATGATAGATTACTTTGAAGCTCGGCCTTATCTTTGGTGAAGGCTCTTTGAACATCTTCTTTGAGCTCCACAAATCGAGTCTTTTTCATTTCTTGTTCTTGTGGGGTACCATTCTCCAGGAAGCAAAGATCTTGTAGATCGTCCATCATGAACTTATCCAGAACGTCCGAACAATGAGGGAAATAACGCCTACCCATCTCCACTGCATTTACATAAAAATATGATAGGATCAGCAGCGAAAAGGAAAATACATGATAATAATTATAAGAATATAAAATAAATATTAAATATATTTATATATATCTACATAAATAATTATAAATTTTATTCATTAGTAGCAGCATATTAGGATTTAAAAATAAACGGGTTAATCGGGTCAACACGCACCTGCTAAGCTTCTCTATTTTAACTCGTAACCCGGCCCTAATAAGCATTCGGTTTAATCAGGTTAACCCGCATACCCGGTTAAACTTTCTAACCCTATTAAACCCGACCCTAATAGTCTTAATAGGGTCTGGGTCGGGTGCAGGTTGGATCGAGTTTTCTAACACCCATAGTGGAAAATGATGAGCAACAAGTCGAAGTGGTTTGGGTTAAAACATGTATTGCCTATCTATAAACATGTAATCAGTTAGATATGCTTACCAAAGATATATACATATTAATTATGATAACCCTCTTATTATCCAAATGACAAGATCTAGGAGATTGTAGAATGTAGGAATGTATAATGTACCCGAAGACGTGTTAGACCCGTTTGACATGTTTTTAGCTATTTTTAATTTATTTACACATTTAACCCTGTATAAATCAAACATTACCTGTATCATCTAATTACAAGTAAATGAGTTAACAGTCACCTCTTTAGGTTTACTAAAACAGAAAGAGAAACACATACCAAATGAAAAACCCAAAACCATAGACAATTATTTTCAGCATAGCATGCATAGTAAGTTTGAGGATGTACCTGTCCTCGAAAGAGCTTCCATTCTTGAAAGCAACCTTTTTTTTTGTACCAATGGTGTCTCATTCAAATCCATCTCTCTTAAATTACCGTTTGATCCTTTTGATGCCAAGAGACCAGGAAACTCTGAGGTCGTTTGGGCATGTGCAATTTCCATGGCAAGTTTTGCTTCTGAAGGAAACAATAGCCGTGCAAACGCCACTGTGAACCACAAACATACAATTTATAAGCCCATGGGATAAACCAAGTTTCTTCCAGTAGAAAATGAACAAAAAATTAAAGATGCCAAAAAGGTCACAGGTCAAAGGGTTCAGGTCCATATAGGTAATTTTTTCAGGCTGGGTCAATCCAAGTGGGACGGGGTTGGGGTTGACCCACAAACATCTTTTTTTATGTTTAGAAAACATTTAAAATGGGTTAAATATGATTCAAAGAGAAAGCTACATTAACTCATATTACTTTGATAAGATAAAATATCCACTCACATATAAATGAGTTAAAATTGCCACCTCCAGCAGAAATGAGGATATGATACAGACAGATTATATTGTGGTCTGGTTATATTTGCATTCCTCCACTACATTTTACCTTAATTCATAAAGTACTGATCCATGTGGAAAATAGTATTTTAGGTTAAATAACTGAGAATGCTGACTAGGGTCCAGGTCGCTGAAGAAGACCTTTTTAATTAGTTGAAATGTTATACTTACCTGTACAAATGCAGTAAACTGATTGTAATATTTATAAGATTTTCAGAAAGTATAGAATTAACTTATTAAAAATAATGACATGCAAGCAAACAGTGGATATTAGTAGAAAAATTAACAAAGTGCCACATCAGCATACTAGCCCTACGCCCCTACATCAGCATCACTGATACACAGAAATCCGAGACCCATTGTTTAAAGTAGTACATGATGCACAATCAACAATATCAGAACTTCAGTGACCATATAAGATAACTCATAAGACCAGAATAAGTTCATTGCATTGCATGATTGCATCCTCTAGAGAAAGATCGACTGAACTACCCTAACATCTGTTTCTACACAAACAATGTAGTCACGAATACGTAAGATTATAGAGAGAAAAAAATGGTTGTACCTAGCGTTCCAACCATTTTCTCATTCAATTCTATTTTCCAGCCAACACCGAGGCAGTATGCAGCATGCCATCTTAAACCTTATCACTATTTCTCAATGCTCGAAAGACAAACTCCAGAAATTAGGCGTATAGTATCCATATCATAGGAAATACAAACTATTTTACACAATATTACGAATGCAAAGGGAAGTAACTTCCCACAAAAAATTGATAAATGGTCATGAATTCATCAATGGAAAATCATTTAGCTGATACGAAATTTACCTCGGTTTTCTAAGTGGAGTAACTTCATATGCAAATCATCAGCAATCGCTGATGAACACACAGAAACGTCTCCCATCATCGGATTCCTCTTGATTTCTTGCTCCAATACATCAATGCATATACGATCTTTATTTGTTTCTTGTCCACGCTCGATTTTCACATGATAATCCTTTGGTCTCGTTTGTCTCCTGCAAATACTAATTGCACTTTGCCCATCAACAGTAGTATCTGACGCGCACGCTCCTTTGTTCAGAAGCGAAACAATAATCGATGGTTCCTTACGCATCGCAGCAACATGAAGCACCGTGTACCCTCGAGAATTTCTAAGATTAACATCAGCAAGATCTAAATTAAGAACCTCCTTGGCAACTTCTAGATTACAATACGATACCACGTAATGAAGGGCACATGCTTCATCCAATGTAATTTTAGATTCCGCTAATATCATTTTCACAAGTTCTACATCGTCACAATCTAATGCTTTGTGTATGCTTTTAATTCGTTTTTCACGTAATTCACCCTCAGATTCGACTGTGGGTTCGTCATCATCTTGGGAGTTGTTACGAAGGGATTTGATGCGTTGGGCAACTTCAAAAGGGAGCTCTTTCTCAAGAGAAATTGCATCAAGATTTGACCGTGCCACTCGATCAATGCACCGAAATAAAACGTGCTGCAATTGACAATGAAAAGCTACGACAAGAATTGGGATCACGTCTTCGACAAGAGCCTTATCCACAAAATTGAGAAGACGACGCTGTATAACCAGTCATGTAAGAATCATCACATCATCAAGTATGACGTTTAATTGTCAATGGGTCAAAAGTCCAAGTAAAGTTACATTAATTATTGATAATAAGATTTTATTATCGTGTTCATTTGAAAGGGTCAATATTGGTTTAATCCTTCAGTTTCAACTTCTTAACGTTTTAACCATCCAAGTTTTTTTCTAATGATATAATCCTTTAAATTTGTGTTGGCTTAGTGGTTTAACTGTTCAAAGGGTTCAACCACTAGACTTTTGAAAGTTGGATGATTAAACTGAATAAAGTTAGAAGGGTAAAATCATTATATTATATAAACTTATAGGATTGAACCATCTAACTTTTGAAGTATATAAATAGCGGATATCCCCGTAAAACCACCAAACTTTCGAAAGTTGAAGGATTAAAAACTTAAAGGGTTAACACACACACACAAAAAAACGGTGAATATTTGAGGATTAACCATTATCATCCCTATTTGACAAATCAAAAAATGTGCAGGTTAGTGGTGACAGTCCAAAATTTACATGTTTTGACATGCAGTCCAAACTGTTCATATATTCACCATTAAACTAAACAGAAACCTGTCTTATAAATACTCAGCGGCAAATATTCATCGATTTTAATCATTGAGCTCAGTTCAAACATGAGATTCAATCGTTAACATAAACGCTTTACAGATGAAAAAGTATACCTGGAATAGTGAAACCAACTCTGGAACTTGAAAAATAGATGATGCATAAGTCAATTCAACAGCAAAGCTAATCGCTGGTCGACAAGCATCATGCTGGCATCCATTATCAACACAAGTTGAAACCTCTGGGGGAGACGATTTTAGTTTCCCCGTATAAATATAGCTTAAAAATACAAGAAAGGCATCATATCCAACATAGCCATATGGCAATACATCACTCATGATATATTTAGGCTTACCATCTTTCTCCCCACAACCTTTACTATCCTTAAATAGATCACTAAAAAACTTACTTCTAGTGGCTAAAATACACCTATGAATGCCCACAGAAATGCCCTCAACAACAACTTCAGCATCATTGTAATTGCAATCTAAATCGGAACCAGAATCAGCCAAGAGTTTTTCTAAACTTGTGCTGAGTATATTTAAGCTAATTATCTCAAGATTTGACCGTGGTTCATGGGTTAAAGTTGTGGGTATGGGGTAGCTAGTTGAGCCATTGGATATGTGAGAAGATGATGTGAAGCTTAAAGAGGACGATGGTTCGGATGAATTTTCCATTAATTAAGTTAAATTCTCAACACCAAAGAAGATTTGAGAATTGGACAACAGAAAAATCACATGAACAAGAATAGGGATTTGACTTTTTTCACAAAAAAGGTCAAATCTTGGATCTTTCTTAGGTAAAGAACAAGAACACAAACCAATATGAGACAACTATATATATTCAAGAACGTTTGGCACTGATTCAGCTGTAAAACACATATGATAGATCAAATCAAACCTAATAGAAGTATCACATAAAGTCAAAGTCAACTGTAAGCACTCTGGTACCAATAATTAGGAACACCAAGATATAATACAGGTTAGATGTACAAATGCACATACCAAATAGTAACCTTATACCCACAAATGGAAAGATCTAATATAGATACTGCTTCGCTATTTCCATTAATAAAATCAAGTAACTTACTAGCAACCTTTTTGGAACAAATTCATGATTAAACAAAAACCAGACAGCCCCTAAATCTTAAGAGTACGCCCATAACATAAATGTTGATCTAAACCTAATAAAAACCCACACTTAATTAAATACCAAAACCCTAATCCCCAAAAAATTTGACCACTTTAGTATCTTCAACAAATACACAACAAATAATCAATCAATAAACAGAACCCATGTGGAAAAAAGTAGAGTTTGAATTCCAGAAACTGTAATAACGAATTCAAACAAACAAATATCGTATTCCAAGAAGCTTCAAAGAACAGGCAAAGAAGCTGAAGATGTGTCAGGAAATGGGAAGGTTCATTGGTAGCAACAAGAAAAAGGGTTTTTTAGTAATTTAAAAGAATTGTTTGTCGTCTTATGAAGGGGATAGAGATGATTTGAAGTAGTTGACGTGATAAAGATGATGACGTCACCATGGCTTCCGCGTTGTGCATACGCAGTGTATGACATCACTTTTGCATTGAAGCCTTTGATAAAGATCATGATTTTGCCTTTTAGTAGGGGTGTTAAGCTCAGTGGCATCTATCCGGCACTTAAAATTATATGGGTCATTAACATAACAAAAAAAGATAATGAACGAGTTACATTTGTATGTTGGATCAGGTTGAGTCAGGTCGTTTCATTACCATACAGAATCGTTAACGTATCTGATATTATTACATCAAATAGTTAATATTTTGGATACATTAACAAATCTGATACATTGTGTAACACCCCCAAATTTAATGTTGCGCGGAAGCAAGCTTTGGGTGTTACTAATCAATAATCAAGCACCAAAGTATGGCAAACGACCTCTAAATGAGACGTTTGTAAAATAGTTATATTCCCATATGAAATAATGTTTGAAAACATAATGTTTTCGTTACAAAATAAGGTCCCCTAGAGTCCGCGTACGTAGCGGGAGATTCTATTACATAACCATAGTTACAAAAGATAATGCTAAAGAATCTCCGTTAAATGCAGTTTGGAAATCATGCGACTCTAGCTAGTAATCCTGGAGTAATCCTACTCCGTACGTGTACCTGAGAATACATGCTAAAAAGGGTCAACACGAATGTTGGTGAATCTCACAGGTTTGTAAGTAAATAATAGTTTGAACACAAGATTTTTATCAGTTGTGCCCGCAGGCGTAAATCAAGTATCTGCAACCAAGCAAATAAGTAAATATGTATATACCGTTGTCATGAGCTCATAGTCGAAGCTTAACCCGTAAATCGGTGGTACAACCAAGTACCGTATAGTGCCCCCGCGAGTGCCCAATCCAAACACTCGTACGAAACAAATAAAAGTCGCCCGTTTATACATAACGGTTCGTGGTAGCGCTACTACCCCGGGCGGGGAGGGTCAGTCCCTAATGGATCCATTAACTAACATTCGCGCTTAAGTCCATAACTAACGAAACTATGATGGAGGGACTTCAGTGGATTAGTAAGTAACTCATGCAAGCCCGTATATGAAAGTAAGTAGTTTCAGCACTTGTGTTCAAGAAAAATGTAAGCAATGTATCTCACCCCATAAGTAAAACAGTAAAAATGGGGCTGTAAGACTCACCTGAGTCAAGCAAGCAAGCGTTTAACTTAATAAACGTAAATTCTGAAAGCAGTAGTATTCCGTAGGTTCCGCGAACCCGCAACCTTCTAATGCCCTAAGCATATAAGGTTGTATATATAAGTGAATGTCTCAAAAGATCATTCATGCTAGTTGTCCACTCAACTAGTTATGTCCAAGTATCCGTTTGTTTAATTAAAAACATTTGCGGCCCGTTGGTGAAGTTTAGGTATGTAATAATAATCTAAACATTATTATAATTCATCGTGTTGTATACCTTACAAAGCGTATATATAAGTTGGTTATCTGTTATTGACGTTAAATCAAGTATGTCGTGATATTGTATGTATTCAAGGCTTGGTATAAAAAGTATCTTCAAGTTTCTGTTTCATGCGACAATACATTTGATCCGTGAGTCAAAGAAAGTCAAAGGCCACAATTTATCCGACAATAGGGTACTGCGTCAATAGGATTCTCGGACACTGTTCATGCGAGATTAGTAATTCACGGACTTTGTTTATGCGTTAATGATATTCACGGGTTTTTGTTTATGCGTGAATGATATTCACGGGTTGTGTTTATGCGTGAATGGTATTCACGGTTTTTGTTTATGAGACAATGGTATTCACGGAGTTGAGATTTCATGCGATAATAATGAGGATTGACGGACCAATGATTTTCTAGAATACAAGTGTTATACTTTGTTCCCACTGTTTACTAAACTCGTTATCACTGTTCGTTATAAACTCGTTACCACTGTTAGTTAATTAACTCGTTACCACTGTTAGTTTATTAACTTGTTACCACTGTTTGTTATAAGCTCGTTACCACTGTTAGTTAATTAACTCGTTACCACTGTTAGTTGATTAACTTGTTACCACTGTTTGTTATAAGCTCGTTACCACTGTTAGTTAATTAACTCGTTACCACTATTAGTTTATTAACTTGTTACCACTGTTTGTTATAATCTCGTTACCACTGTTAGTTAATTAACTCGTTACCACTGTTAGTTTATTAACTTGTTACCACTGTTTGTTATAATCTCGTTACCACTGTTAGTTAATTAACTCGTTACCACTGTTTGTTATAATCTCGTTACCACTGTTAGTTAATTAGCTCGTTACCACTGTTAGTTTTAATCTCGTTACCACTGTTAGTTTACAACCTCACCACTGTTAGTTTATAACTCGTTACCACTGTTTGTTATAAACTCGATAAGCTTTTCGATTTGGAGCATTTCTAGTCCGATTTATACCTAACCAAAAATCACACATGTTCTCATATATGTCTAGTTCATTTCTGAACTTTATGGTGTTTTTATATGTTCATTTTTTATTTTAAACAAAAATAGTTTCAAGGTGTGGTCAGACTTGGTCCAAAACGGTTATATGTTCAAAGATCGAGTTATACACGAAAATAAGGACATTTTTGGAAATGGTCATAGCAGAACTTTTTAAAGTTGACAAAATATGTGAGGTTTTGGCACTGGTCTCATACGTTTTAGTGGTCTCGAACTCAAGATATGGTCTCGAGAAGAGGATGAATGTTTCTGTCCGCCGGAACAGTAATGCGCACCTTAACAGAAATATTATTTTAAAATAGTAAACGAAATCAATATGTCACGAAATAGATGTCGTTGGAAAGCTAACACCACGAGCTACATTTTAGGCTTAAGAAGCGACCATTTTAGTTAAGAGATGAATCTTATAAAAATCATGGAAGTTGACCCTTTTCTGGACAGAAAGTTAAAGTAGCATTTCAAGTTGTAAAGTGCGTTTCGATTTATGTTTTGGACATATCCAAGTCGAGGGAGTACTAGAACATGTAAATAAACATAAAGTAAGTACTTTAGAAGAGAATGAAGTTCTTACAATGGTTGTTTAGTAGAAGAAAAAGGAAGAAGGAGTAGAGTGCTCGATTCCGCGTGTATTCTTGAAAATCTTCGTCGCGGTGATATGGCGGATTGTGGTGGCTTAATGGTGGAATGTGGTAGTTGTTTTTGGGCTGGAACTCTGTGAAAAGAGAGAGAGAGAGAGAGAGCCGAGATAGAGAGAGAAGGAGTAGAGAGTGATAGAGGAAGTATGGTGTGTGAAGGAGTGATGGTGGTAATGTTGAGTATAATTCAAGGAAGGATGGGGAGAGTATGGCAAGCCATACTCTTGCCATTTTTCTGCAGGAATCAGAGGGGTCCCACCCTATGTGGTGTGTAAATTTGTTTCCCCAAAGTTGTGTTGTGTGCGGTGCCCTTTTACCTGTTCGTTTTACGTTTTAATTAACCGTATAACGTTTTTAAATGTTATAATTGTACGCGTGTAATCGCGATATTTTTACTTGAAGTATTTTATTAAAATACTTAGTTTTTAGTTATAAAAATATAACTTGAGTTTATCTTTGCGTGTCGGGCGCGTTTCACGCATTTTTAGTCGTTTCTGAGCATTATATATGATACGAAATGCTTGTGAAATATTATCGCAATAATATTTGGAAATAAGTATGTTTATCAACTAATTTCGCATTATTTAATAAATTGTGTTCACCAACGTCCAGTTAAGTCAGAATCCATCCGAGCAAATCGTGTAATATCAATTTATTACGTACGTGTGTATATTCAATATACGTTATATTACAAGCAACTTAGTTCTATTTCAAACCAATCACAAGTAATTACAAGCAAGCTTAGAGTAAATTAATACGCCTAAGTACGGGTTGTCACACATTAACATATTGATGACATAGTAGAAGCCTAATTTTAAACGTATCTGATACATTAACATATCATCAATATTAGAAGCCTAATTTCGAACCCCAATGATATAATACTTATAACTTCATATTAGAGTAGCCACATGGATATATATATTTTTTAATTTAATAAAATCAGAGATACAAAATAATGGGTCAATGTACTTACGCATAACATAAGTTCAAAACGAGTAGTTTTATATGAAAATTGAACCTATTTAATGCTACAAGGAAGACCACAAAGATGTGAGCTAGAAAACTTAATTGCATGCATCGGAAAAACTCAAAATAATTAAAGGGGCATTTGAATCGATAATGTAATTAGAGGTGCACGGGCTTTAGCCTGAGCCCGAGCCTAGAAAAAGCCCGAAAAAGCCCGGCCTGAAAAAGCCCGGCCCGAAGTCCGGCCTGGCCCGAAAGTCCCAAAGGGGCCTGAAATTATTCATGAAAGCCCGGTCCGGCCCAGGCCCGGGCCAGGCCGGGCTAAGCCCAAAGCCCGAAAAAAAGCCCAAAGCCCGGGTTTTTTTTTCAAAAAAAGCCCGAAAGCCCGGGTTTTTTTGAGATAAAGCCCGGGCTTTTTCATGAAAAAAGCTCGATCCTATATTATTTGATATGTTTTTAATATTCATATTTGAGTTTTTACTTATATAATATGTATATAACATATATCTTGTTTTACAAAAATTATCGTTCATATATTATGTAACTTATATCTTTTAAATATGCGAAGTTTTCAATTCATTAAGTACGTATACGAGTATATATTCATTTTATCGATAGATTCTTAAACTATTACGATAATATCTTATATACATTATAGTTGTATATTATAAAATACAACGTACAATAACTCATTTTACCCCAATAGATACAAAGTTAGTAGTTATATAGTACTAAAAATGTAATAAATAAGTAGTAATAAACAAAAGTAAAATTTAAAAAAAAACCCGAAAAAAATTCCGGTCCGGGCTTTTAAAAGCCCGGGCTAAGCCCGTTTAGCCCGTTCGAGCCTTAGTAGGCCTAGTTTTTTTGTTAAGGCCCGGGCTTTGCCCGGCCCGGACTTTTTTAAGCCCGGGCTTTTTTAAATCGAAAAAGCCCGGGCTTTTTTAGGCTCGGTCTAAGCCCGGCCCAACCCGGGCTTTGTGCATCTCTACATACAATAAGTTATAAGCACCTTTCGACATTACAAAACTTAAAAATGTCTACAAATAATGAAGGAAGAACTAATGAGCAGTGGCGGATCTTGAACATAATTTCTGGAGGGGCCAAAACGAATCGATACGTAAAACATACTAAGTACATCGCGTCTTGTACATTTCGATAGTATGCTCTAACAAATTATGTGACTCCCGACAAATTAGGGCTAGAAATTATCTCCTAATCATCTAGTTAATACATGTAATTAGTTCTATGTTAGGCTAATTGTATGTATCATTATGTATATTATTATATATACACATGCATAGTTTGATTAAATCGTGTCATTTTATATCGGTGGAATTCCGATTCATTAATACGGACGTTGATGAACAAATAGTTGCTTTATATTATTTTTATAATATAAAACTTATACGTTTAGGAATAAACGTACCAAACACAAACCAAACAAACGAACTGTACCCAACAAACATTTTAAATAATGTTTCAAAGTATTTTAATAAATACTTCAATAAAATTTTCTAGAATATAATGTTTAAAACTAATTATAAAACGAACGAATAATTGAGTGGGACATGGGCATTTTACACTACGAATTGGAGCCGAACCGTATCCACCCCAATTATCAGAGCCGGACAAGATCCACCATTTGTGGATCTTGCCCCGTGACCATAAGCAGACCAAACACACCCTCACCTCCTCCTTTCCATTTCATTTTCATCATTTCCATCTTCCTTTATCTCTTTCTCTTCTCTCGGACTGTGGCATCCGTCAAATTAGGGCTAGTAATTAGTGCCTAATCATCTATAATACATGTAATTAGTTCTGTGTTAGGCTAATTAATTTATCGATATATATATATATATATATATATTATTGAATATATACAATTACGCGATTTGGCTAAATCGTGCACGTTTCAATCGAATGTAATTCGGTTCAATGAATACGGACGTTGGTGAACAATTTTATTAAATAATATAACATTATTTAATAACGCTATTATATTCAAAATATTATGTTGAAAATATTTCAATTCTATTTTCGTATCCTACAAATAATGCTACGCGATTAAAATATTAAATGCGCAAACAATCAAAACAAAGTTAAGTTATATTTTATAACTCAATTATTAAGTATTTGGTGAAATACTTCAACAAAAATACCGAATAATTATTCGTATTTTAAAACGTATATTTAAACGTATAAAATAATTATTTAACGTTTAAACGACCGGGGAAACGAACACCGCACGGAACACAAACGCAGGGGACTAAAAATTGGAGCCAACCACGCATGGGTGGGGCCCATGTGGGCCGGGGCCCTCCCTCCCTCTTTCTTCTCTTCTTTTTTTTTTACTAAAACACACACACCAACATTATCATCATCTCCACCTCTCTCTCTTTCCTTCCATCTCCACCACCACACCACCACCACTTACAACCTCAAAAAACACCATCAAACGTCACTGAATCATCTTGCCCGTTTGAAGAGAAAGAACCGCGACGTCACGATCTACATTTCTATCTTTTCGGAATCTCTCCGCGTTGATTCGTAAGTTTTCGACAAATCTCGAAACTCTTCGATTTTCTCATTTACTTGTATCTTGTTTATCTATGCTAGGAATGTCCAAATACATGTTTGAAACTCGTATTCGGAAACATTGTCGGAGAATGTCGGTTTTGGTCATTATAAAGAAAATGACTCTAGAAACGCAACCAACATAAAGTGAAAACTTTTCTAAGCTTTGTCTTAGAATTGGCAAACACACCATCCAATTCATCTCGCTCTCATCCGTATGGATCACGAAACTCAAGGGTAGCTAGGAGGAACACTGGGTTGCCTCAAGCTAGCCCATATCCCACTCAAAACCAACTCAATAACCAGCCCCAAAGGCAAACAACAACTAGCCAATGACGATGGTTATCAAACCGACTTAACACCTGGAGGGACGAGGAAGGAATCCAACTCCCCACATCAAATGGAGGATTTTCCAGCATGGAAGTCTCTCCCTATACCCAAGAACCTGCTCACTTCACTGTTCCTGTGTTAGCTGCTCGAGTGTACCATCACGAAAGCAGGCTACATGACATGGAAATCGAACAGCGTAATATTCGCTCTAACTGGATGGAACAAAATCAAGACGGCATCGCACAATTGTACATAGGTCAGGCAGACATCTCTGAAACTTTGACCCGAACACACGATCAAATGGAAGATACCACGCAAACCATGGAGATCGTTCATAACCAAGTAATCAGTAACCGAAACGAGATCTCCGTTTTACAATCAAGGCTGCAAGAATGTGAGACGCGCCTGCGGGAAACCGAGGATGCTCTCAGAATGGTTAGCAGACTTGCAGAGTCTGTGGACCATCTCACCCCACTGCTTCCACAACTCAATCTACACCGAGATTAGTGTAGTAACTATCTTGTACTCAATTATGATTTATTCTTTAAAGTGAAGGACCTTAGCCTATTCCTCTATTCCTTGAGAAAGTGAACCTTTTACCGGTCGATAGAAGGGCCCTATAAGATAGGTCAAATAAGATAGGAGGTTGCTGATCGAAGAGGCAGGGTTCTAGTATAGGAGCGAAGCCAGGACCTATGTAATTCGTCCGGATGTAACAATTCCCGGCATCTTTTGCAAACTACCTAAGTCTGTAACTTTTGAAACTTGTAACTCAAAATTGTCTGTTATATCAATTGACAATTTCCCTATATTATTCTACATTATCCTACATTATTGTACATTACATTGTGATGTTGTATATTACCGCTTATATATATATATATATATATATATATATATATATATATACACATCTACCTCAATATTCATTCTGGTACAATCTCTCATGTACCTCTTGTTTCTTTCTTGAAGAATCATGCCGTCAAAGAAGAAAAGTTACAGCAATGCTGAAATTGCTGCCATCATTTCCCGAGCTGTGGTCGAAGCCCTTGCTATTCGGGAATCACCTTGAAACTCTAGGAGAAGTGACGACACCGCTGACACTACTCCTGTCATCAAGCCTTGTTCTTACAAGGATTTTCTCAGTTTGCAAACTGATATCGCGTAGAAAACTCACGTTTTTACTACCGATATCTCTCTCATTCTGGAACAATACTTGGCAAATAAGCTCAGATAATGTTCAAATCAATGAAACTTTGCCAAGAAGGTCAAAATAGAGTTGCACGAGAAAAATCAAGCAAAACGGACGAAAAATGAAGATTCCACACACGTTTGAAGATTCAAGACATCAAGACAAGATTTAAAGGAAAAAGTACTCATCACTAAGATTTCTCTTATCCAAGATATTTGTTTTCAAAATACGAATCTAACAGAAGAAGAATCAACAAAAACGGACGAAGAATGAAGATTCTACGTACGCCAGAAGATTCAAATGATTCGTACAAGACATCCAAAGATCAGAGACATATTTTTGGGATTTCTTTTCATCAAAGTCTTTGTTTTTGAAAAAAGAATCCAACGCAAAAAGAATCAACGCAAATGGACGCATTACGAAGGAGATACGCACGAATCAAGTAACGAGGCGAAAGACGGCGAACCGGGGCGGGCAGGTGGCAGCCGCTGCCGGCCACCATGGTGGCGGCGCCTGCTGGCCACCGCCGTCCCCCGTGCGCTTTTCCGTTCTCGCCCGTACTCTCAGGGTACACGTGCTAGACCTTTTCCGCAACTTCAGGGTACACGTGCTAGACCTTTATGCGCTTTAGGGTACATGTGCTAGCAACTTTTCCACCTTTTGCTAACATGTGCCCCAAGTTGCTAAGATGCACCCATTTTCTCCTATAAATAGGAGCCTCCATGATTCATTTCAAGACACACTCACACACACTCTTACACTCTCATATACACTCCTCATAAATCTCAATTCTCTTGTATTTTATAGTTTTTCTCATTCTAGAATTATTGTAATTAATCTACGGATTAATATAGGAGCTAGAACGAATGATAGGGATTTGGAGATGAACCTTTGTACGTGTGAAAGAGTTGTCAATCATAATAATACGCTGTTACGCATTTATTTCCGGGTGATATCTAAACCTTTATCATACTTGTTTTATTTCGTATTTTAAATATGTATTATTACTTGGTATGTGAGTTATTTGTTGTCATGAATTGCGAGTAGTTTATTATTATGATTGTTGATGACGTAGATAATTATAAGTAGGGATGACATTATATTATTAATGCACGACAATCGTAAAGTGATATGATGACCCCTATTCGACTATTTATTCGATATAGTACTGGAAATGCTTTCGAGCAAAGTACTAATGTATGGAAGTCATAAACTACCGAAGGTAATCATATCACTGGAATCAGCTCTGGTTTAACAGTTGGAATTACAAAAGGATAATACAACTTCACAACTAACTAGTATATCCTACGAAAGTCAATACACTGTAAAGTAATGTTCGTAAAATACGTTCAGACAAAATAGGAATTAGTAACCCTTGTACTGTTAAGACCTTATGAACTTAAGTTTAATCTATGGAGTACCCTTTCTAGTTATCCACGTGACTGCAACCTAGTAATTAGGACCTGCTCAACCTTATTTATGGTAAGTAGTTATCTTTGCCCATGACATGCAATAAGTAAGACACAATGAAACCACTCGTTGTATATATTAGGTTTACATTTCCGCACTGCTTTACATTTAATTAGTTTAGAGTGTCATTTTCACTGTCAATTACTCTTGACTGCATGTTGGACGTAAGAAGCCGTGGAATTACCATGTAAAGTACACGGTCTAATTACTGAAAGGCATGGTCTGCATATGAAACACGTTTTAACAAACTGTGAATAATCCAGGGATGTATAACTGTTTGAAAAGGAGAGATTTAAGTCATAAGTCGAAGAAACCAGAATCTAATTAATTATAAATAAGACTTAGGAATGAAAGTGAAAGTCCAAGTAACTTAGGATACCTAAACCTCTAGGTCTTATAAAATCGGCGGTCTAAACATACAAAGTTATTAATCTGCATGCTAATAGAACAGTAAACTATCTTAGGGGTTAAGAATGGTCGGACCTATGAGACGATACGCCACTGATTCATGCACCTCGGTATAAAACAAAAATAGGTTGCTTATCTCTTAACCAGATAGGTATTGGAAGTTGACGTATTGCTCCGATCAGAATCATGATAACCTAGTTCCTAGTGACATGCCAATGGGAAATTTAGTTGGTAGGGTTCTGGAGTTTACACCTAATAGTTTACTTATTATATTAAGTTTTGTCCCTATTTAGTCTGTCATCCCCAAACATTAATTATCGAAATCTCAACATTTACATATTTATCTTTATCTGCTTTCCTGCATTTTAATTTCCTGAAATTTACTTTCCTGTACTTTAATTATTTGTCTTTAGTTTAAAAACCCCCAAACCTACCTACTTTGTTCCATCCTAAATACTTCCCTACCGAAAGCACCAGCTTTAATCATCCACACGTTTTGATTCATAGAACGATCTTAGTTTATACTTACCGCTTACAAACCAGAGTAGGTAGTATATATAATTTAAGCCCCGCTATTTATAAATTTTAAAACCCCTGTTGGCGCCCGATTAGTTACCATCAATGACACCGACGCTTCGGGCACCATCAAGTTTTTGACGCCGCTGCCGGGGAATCGCAAACGTACGATTCAAAGCCGCCTTAAGTAGTATTTAGGAGATCCTTCCGATCGAAATCTTCCCAGAAATCCTTCTAAAGTTAATTTATGTAATTAAGTAGTAGTTAATTAATATTAGTTTAAATATGATAACTCGAAAACCCACTTCTTCCCTCATTTCAAAGGATGAATTGAAGGCAATGGATGATGCGGAGTTCTTTAACTACTTAGAAAAAGAGATAGGATCTGATTTCTTTTCACCTTCTTCCCCTAAAGCTAAGGAAACTTCCGACACCCAAGAAGAATTTAGGCCCCCACTTTCTATTCCAAAACATTGTCTGGATTTTGATGACACGGATCAGTTACCTGACCTTGCATCATCTCCAGAAGATCGCTTTCCAACTTTTCATTTACCCGATTTACCAAATTCTGTCCACTTCAATTATCTCCCCGAAGATAACTATGAAGTAAAGCCTCTGAAATCATGTGACTTAATCACCCTCATTCCTGAAACATCAGTGTATGCCCAAACTCTTTCCGGTTCTTGTAATGACGGCATCTCTCCATTCCTTTCACATAAACACCAATACACCATTTATCGAGTGGTGGATAAGGTTCCATCAGTCGAGACAGAACAACCTTGATTTGAAGAACGCCACCTCAATGCTTCTTTCCATCCTTCCCATAGGGTAGGTGTCTACAAAGCATTCGTTAGGAAATTAAAATATGTCGACCTCCCATTTTCATATGAACAACGAGAGGGACGATTGCCAATTTAGAAAAACAAGTAAAATTCCTTCTTGGATTGTCCAGTAATGAATGCGAGATAACTTTCACTAATTTTCGAGACCAAGAACTAAAGTTCAAAGCAGATTTAGATCTACTTTTTGAATCATTTGCCGACATAGATTTCCTTCCAATATCTATGACATTAATTAATCACAATGTCGCTGCAATGATCAACAAACTTGAGTTCTGGATAGAACGAGACCCGATGATTCCCATCATCATTCCTGGTAAAATTCCATTCTTTGTTGACCCCGCCTCTTACTTGATCTCAAAATTGCGAGATGTTTTTCCTGATTCCACCAAAATAATCGACATAACCCTCTTCCCTAAAAGAAAAGACCTTCACATTAAGCTTGTTCGAATCTTTACCTTCACCAAATACCCCTTCACTTCCACACAAAAATCCATAATCACTAAACTCCTTAGGATAATTGAATCTACAACCGGAGAACCTGATTCATCGGAAGAGAAAGCATTTCTAGATGTCATGAATGAACTTACTCACAATTTGAATTATAGAGACCAAGGACCACGCGACGGCTTGTCAAACCCTAGTAAAATAAGGAAGGTATACAATCAGTTTATCAGCGATCTTGTCAATTTAGGATATGAGGAATGAAAAGTCCTAGGGGAAATAGAGAATAGTCATTATTATTTAATTTACAATGTCATTTGGGAGCTTTCAAAAAGTTTTATACCGAAAAACGTTCGCTTAAGGGAGCAAATCTCAACCCTTTCCCTATATAGGGATCGGAACGAATCATAAAACAATTCTCTCTGAGAAGGTCGAGGCTCGCAACTTTAAAAGAGCGTATTTTAGTATACATATATTAATAAATAAATTCTTGAAAGCGAGCTTTAAGAAAATGTTTTAATTATTGTCTGAAAAACATGCGCATGTCAAAAGGAATACACAATTTCAAGCTTTCAGCTGAAACAGGTACATTCCATAGACCCGCGTCAGATAAAACATTTATAACACCCAAAATTACACTAAGTTTAATACCTTAACAAGGAACCAACAAGTAACTAGTTACAATAAGTATACTTAAGATTCATACTTATGATTAATAGAACATTAGGAATTAATCTAGAAGCATTAGGCTTAATCCTAAAGTACACTAGGGACCATGTGTAAGGTATATGGTACTTAAGGATATGACACATATTCCTAGGGACCACTAAACCTTCTATACATCTCCATAATTCAAAAGCTAGAAGAAAGCTTCTTCCTCTCCTCTCCTCCCCACAAAAACCGGCCAACACACCCACTCCCATAAAACCACCATCAAAACTCCACCAAAACTTGTGATCTTGCATCTTTTGAACTCCTCTTTACATGCTCTTCACGGTTGTACGATTATTTTCAAGTTTTATCCATAAAAACTAAGGTATGATCATTAAAACCCACCTTAAACTTTAAAGTTCTTGTTTAGATGCTTAGAGCAATTACATGCTACTACCATGCTAGTATCTAGATACTTAAGTTTAATTGTGAAGCTTTGAATGATTATTATATGATGATTGTACCATGTGGTTAGCTTATGGTTGTAAATTGCAAGTTTGACTCTTAAAAGTCAACAAAAAGTTAACTAGCTAGTATGAATAGAATAATGGATTAATATTACTTGACCATTCTTGCTTACTAGGATGCTTGTATTTGCTTGACTAGTCAAAATAGGCAATATAACTAGAGAAGCATTATTTTGAAAATAGAAGTCTTGAATTAAACCAAACACATGGGCATGATAACTTTTTGTGCATAACCTAGCTTGTTTACCAATTAGGAAATGCTTAAAATAGTTTAGATCATGTATACATGAGTAGGTTATAATTTTGGCATGCGGATAATTGAGAATATCATTTAAGGGAAGCTTTGACCTAAAAGTCAACTTGAAGTATTGAATTTAAAACAAATCAATTTTATACAAAAACCTTACTTCAACTTGAACTTCTAAAAAGTCAAACCCAACTGATAACGATATGATCAAGAATTGTGACATATTGACATTTCAAAATCGGGTAATGCCAAACTTGTAAATGAAAATATTTCACAATAAAACGATCACCATTTCTTGACTTTACATTTTCATGTATTGATTATCGACCACACTACATGTCACCTTAGTATGATTAAAACTACTTATTTGTTGCTTGGGAACATTAGATATTTGATGTAATCTTTGGACTGTCACAAATTTAAAGCCCTCATTTCGAATTTTCTTTAAGAAATCTCGAAAATGCTTTAAATTTTCTCTTTCTTAAGAGTCCATTACTTTAAATCTCTCATGTTCTCAGGTACCATGAAGAAATTCAAGCTAAACCCAGCACAACCACTTGCAGGATTTCTTGCCTACTTTAGTGCCACACCCGAATACGACCGGATGGCACGTATATGGAGGGATAAGTCATTTGGCCGCTTTAGATACATAGATTGGGATAAGCTACATACATTGGGGTTTAGACAAAGATTGGAGAGCATACTCAGTTATTCAGTAGATGGTCAGCAATTTGAGTCTTTAAAAAGACTATTCAGCATTGACGAGCCGGTATACATGGAAATGATTACCGAGTTCATGACCACATATACATTTGAGCCAGGGAGTAGAGTTGGTAGTGGTTCGATCACATTTCGATACATGGGCAGTTTGTTCACCTTGTCACTAGCTCAGTTTGCCCAGCACCTAGATCTCTACACTCCGGAAGAGATACGATCCCCTCTATTCAATAATGGAGCCACCACTTATTCCCTCACAACTACGCCTGCAGAGGCATGGAGTCATTGGTCTCCAATGAGGTTTTTCTCGGGTATTAAAGCTACCCAACTCGGAGACCTGGTCCTGCAGATTCTACGCAAGCTGTTGGCTTGTTCGATTGATGGGAAGCACACGACTAATGGTCGAGTTGCCGAGTTTGACGTTGCTTTGATGACATCTATCCTCAGCAGGAGGAACATTCAGGTTACCCACTTAGTTGCTCAGCGGATTCTTGAGGAAAAGAGTTATGATTCAAAAAGGTCATTCATGGGTCCTATTGTCACAAGGTTGATTAGAAAAATGGGATTGCTTATAACAGCAGAAGTGGAGAAATTCAAGAGTCTACCAAATTGGAGTGCCCAACCGATAGAATATGAGTTTCTGAGGATGACGGGGATAATCAAAATTTTGAGGGATGACACAGTTTATATTTGTCGCACCCCCAGTTTCGGATTGCGAAAGCGAATCGGGTCGGGGCGCAACTAATCAATAATCACAAGCACAAAGATATAATGAACGACCACTAAATGCGTCGTTTTACATTTTATTGATAAAACCAAAGTTTACATCAAAGTATTGTTTACATTAGCTTAGTTCCTTGAAATTGAGAGATTTACATTACATAATTACTTTATACAGAATATAATAATGCAATTAAATCTCTGATTTGATTGAGTGCAGACTCGAGCTAATGATTCCTGATTGGGTAGCCAACCTACTGCTGAGTACCTGTGATACATGCTAAAATGGGTCAGCAAAATGCTGGTGAGCTCACAGGTTTGTATGTCATATATATTTGTATGAACCAGAAGATTTTAATTGAATTTAAAATGCAATTAAGCAAAATAAAAGTTATACAGCCATGAGCACATAGTCTGAGCTTAACTTGAGCGTTAGGTCCAATTAAGGAAACCTAACTGAGTTGCCTCCTACGATGCCTAATCTACACTCGTCTTCCCAAATGCTAATACGTCCGTTTGACCAGTTAGTGCGTGCTAACCCGGAAGAGGATTGCCAATCCTATATGATACCATATACTAACATTCTCGCTACAGATGTATTACCAAACTATGTTGTGGAGGGCTTTGAAATGATTAGTGAAAACAACTCATGTAGTATTTGATTTGTATTATACTTACGTACATATTGTAAAATAAAATGAGCAATGTAATCACACCCCTGATGAAAACTGTAAAATAGGGGCTATGAGACTCACCTGAGTCTTGAAAAGTTTAACTTAATAAACTTGTTTGATTAGCCGTGAATTGATGTCCGAAGACTCGTAACCTGAGGGTGTCCAAGACACACGGTGGTTATAACATGAGTAGGTATCTCGAAAGACTACCCTTGTAGTTGTTCGTCCAACTTAGAACGTCCAAATTACTACAATTTGGTTGTTTAACTTGTCAAAGTTACTACGACTTGGTTGATTGAATTGTCCAAATTACTATGATTTGGTTGTTTAACTTGTCCAAGTTTCTACGACTTGGTTGATTAATTTATGTTTTGAAAACGTATACGGCCCGTTGGTGATTGGTTGTAATAATAATCTCAATATTATTATTATGATTTCGAGTGTTCATGTTCATAAACGTATTCCGATGTGTTTAAAAAGTCGTATCGTATAAGTGTTTGAAATTACATAAGTTTGACACTTAGTAAAAATCCTTGTCTTCAAGTTTCTGATTTATGCGACATAGTGTGCGACATATGGCTTTGTGTCGCTAAGTGCGACGTAGTCTATTATGTCGCAGACCATGACTGCGACGTAAAGGCTTGTGTCGCTAAGTGCAACATCCGCAATTTAATGCGACATATGGCGTTGTGTCGCTATATGCGACGGGAATAAGTTTTGCGACATAGTGTTTTGTGTCACTATATGCAACATCCGTGATTAGTGCGACATAGTGGCTTATGTCGCTATACGCGACATAAGACCTGATTTAGCGACATAAGAGCTTATGTCGCAGGTGGCCTGGAGCCTCTGCGACATAACGCGCTGTTGGCCGGAAAATGAGCCGAAAAGGTGTTTTTCGGTTTCCGTTTGACTTGAAACTTTTACCCAACCCATATTTGGACATTATAAGCTTAAATAACCCATAAACAAGTAAAAATAAGTGAAATCGGAGAAACTTAACGCCGGATAAATCCGGAAAGATGGAAATGTAGATCGTGTCGCGGTGAATCTTTTCTTCCAAACGAGTGTAGTGATTCGAGTGAGTTTGGTGGTGGTTTTTGGTGCTTGTAGGTGGTGGTGGTGGTTGTTTTTAGAGAGAAAAGAGAGAAAGTAAGAAAGAGAGAGAGAGAGAGAGAGAGAGAGAGAGAGAGAGAGAGAGAGAGAGAGTGAAATGATGAAAATGAGGAGGGGAGGGAGGGATTTTGGCAGATTTTTGGAGAAAAAGGGGAAGGGAATCTCCCAAATTTTAATCCCCCGCGTTTGTGCTCTATGCGGTGTTTGTTTCCCCGATCGTTTAATCGTATAAATATTTATTTTAAAATACGAATATTTGTCAAGGTTTTTGTTGAAGTATTTCATCAAATACTTTAACTTGAGTTGTAAAATATAACTTATTCTTGTTTCGGTTGTTCGCGCGTTTATTATTTTAATCGCATAATTGTAGTTTGTACGATACGAATTTGAGTTGAAATATTATCAAAATAATATTTTAGATAAAATAGAGTTATTAAATAATGTCCTGTTATTTAATAAAATGGTTCACCAACGTCCGTATTAATTGAACCGAATTACATTCGATTTGAAACTTGTACGATTTAGTCAAACCGCATCCTTGTATATATATTCAACTATATATATATTGATACATTAATTAGCCTAACACAGAACTAATTACATGTATTACACTTGATTAGGCACTAATTACTAGTCCTAATTTGATGGGTGTCTGATATCGCGTAAAAAGTCATGTTTTTACTATCGATATCTCTCTCATTCTGGAACGATTCTTGGCATTTTAAACTAAGAAACAGTACAAATCAGTGATATTATGTCAAGATGGTCAAAACAAGGTTACACGACAAAAATCAAGCAAAACGGATGAAAAACGAAGATTCCACGGACGTTTGAAGATTCAAGACATCAAAACAAGATTTCAAGACAAAAGTGCCCATCATCAACATCCATCTCTATAAGATGTTCATTTTCAAATTACAAATCCAACAGAAGAAGAATCAACAAAAATGGATAAAGAATCAAGATTCTACGCCCGCAGGAAGATCCTAATGATTCGTACGTAATATCTGGAGATAGGAGACATATTTTTGGGATATCTTTACATCAAAGTCTTCATTTTTGAATTATAAATCCAACGCAAAAAGAATCAACACAAACGGACGCATAACGAAGAAGATACGCTCGAATTAAGCAACGCAGCGAAAGACGACGGACCGGGACGGGTGGCAGCCAGCCACCGCCGGCCACCACCAGGCCGCCGCCGGCCACCTGCCCCCGTCTCTCTTCTGCTTTTCCGTCCTTGCGTGTACCCGATGCACCACCTTTCGCTACTTTTTCGTCCCCGGTGCACCACCTTTCGCTACTTTTTCGTACCCGGTGCATCACCTTTCACTCTTTTTCTAATGTGTGCCTTGGAATGCTAACATCAGCCACATTTTCCCTATAAATAGAGGCCCTAAGGCTTCATTTTCACACACACCTTCCTAGCTTATTTTCTCTCACTCTAGAAATAAGCTCCTACTTTCTCACTCTACATTTTTTTTCACTAGATTAGTTTTAACTAGTATTTAAACTAGTTTAGAAGTTTAATTAGGAATAGAAGGAAAGTGCGGAACACATTGTAATCTTCGATGTACGCTCGGAATCGTGTCAATTAATTCAAGTCTATTCTCTCTCGCATTTAATCCTGGTTCTTTCTACCCTTATCTATCTTAATTAGTTACGTTTATATTGATTATGCTAGATTTAGTTATTGCCATGATTAGAGAGTAGTACGCTTGTTGTGTTTGCTTGCGATGTAGTTAATTAATTATGGGATGATTTATAATTAAATATTAAAGATCGATAGTATCGCTTTGATCGTCTTATTGCATGTTCTTGTTTGATTGTTGCCTTAGGATCATCATAGTGGTAAAATATAAACGGTCTTAATTATCGTAAAGTAATATGATGGCCCCTATTCGACTGTTACTCGATATAGTACTGGAAACACTTCAAGGTGGAGTACAAATGTATGGAAGTCGAGTAACGACTGAAGGTAGTTATATTACGGACTAACATATAAAATGAGAAACCTAGTTTAATTAACCTTTCTAAATAGACTTTTAAACTTCAATTCAATCTATCGCCTTTCCACCAATATACGTGATTACAACGCCTTTTTAACGACGTCCAATTAAAAGGTAGTCAGTCATCTGTGTCAATATAATTTGTCAAAGGTATGAAACTATGGAATTGCAAGGCTACATGAGGGATTATCATAGGACAAGACATGGCCAAGGTTTGAAGCGGCGGAACCTCTTTAAGTGAGGAACGCTGTGGATAATTAGGGGATTTATTGGGTAGTCTTAAGCAAGGGCTAGCATTGTTAGGGAAAACTTAGGCCCCGCAATTACAAATTTAAAACACCCACTGATGCCCGTCGCTAGTAGCCGGTGATACGACAAGTGTAAAATCCCTACCGACCGCTGGTGGCGCATCAAGTTTTTGGCGCCACTGCCGGGGAACCAACTGTACGATCCTTAGGCATTAAGACGAACTTACTTACTAGTGAACCTTTAAGATTTTTTTTAGATCCCTACGTCTTTCTTTATTTTTCCTTCCTTTTACCACTTTTAGAAATGACCACCTCTATCCATTCAACTAGTCAACCACCTGCCAATGAGACTATGACTGCTGCACGTGTAACTCTCGCTGAAGACTCTAAACCTTTGATTGAAGGTCGAGGAGGACCAATCGTCTACCCGGAAACCGATAGAACTTCATTTGAATTAAAGCCCCATGTTGTTCAGTTAGTCTAAAACCTCTGTCAATTCCGTGGCCTACCAAATGATGATCTCAACTCCCACCTTGACAAATTCATTTCCTTATCCAACTCCTTTAAGCCGATTGGGGTTAATCAGGACATAGTCTATCTATACCTATTTCCCTATTTACTCACTCTCAATGCACAAACCTGGTTTAAGGAACTAGAAATCAACTCTATAACCTCTTGGGTAGAATTAGCAACCAAATTTTTGGCCAAATATTTTCCCCCATCAAAAAAGCCACGTTTAGGTCCAACATCATAAACTTCTGCCAAGTTCACGATGAATCAATCTACGATGCATGGGAATGCTTTAAGAAATTGCTTAAGAAATGTCCAAATCATCATTTTGAGCGCTCAGACCAGTTGCGCATTTTCTACAATGGTCTCTTCCCACATCACCGTCCTTTACTTGATACCGCCTCTCAAGGCAGTTTTATGAACTGTACGGCTGATGCACCACCAGCGGTCGGTAAGGATTTCAACCCTTGTCGTTGCACCGGCTACCGGCGGTGGGCATCAGTGGGTGTTTTAAACTTGTAATTGTGGGGCCTAAGTTTTCCCTAACAATGCTAATCCTAAGGGTGAGCAAGTGGTAGGTATGACCTAGAGTCGTTCTTCAAACTTACTGAATTAAAACTAAGGCGTGGCAGATGAGGGCTTTCAAACTAGTGAAGGTTTTATAAAATAGTGAGGGAATTTTGGTTTTTATATTAACTAACTTAGGCAAGTAAATAAATAAAAGAGAAATAAAAGAGAAAGCAGATAAAATAAAGATAGTGTTTGCTAATATTTCGTTAATTAAGTTATGGGATGATGTTTGGAGAAACTGTGTTGAAAGATATTTGTTAATTATTAATCTTGTGTACTCGTGATGTAAACACTAGATTCCCTACTAATTAAAATCCCATTAGCATGTCACACCGGGAGCTAGGTTATGGTAACATCACAAAGTATTTAGAATAATAAGCAAAATCTTGACTATGGTTTAATAATACTTTCATATGAACGGGAACAAAATCTTAAAGTACTAGATATAACTGAATCATATAACAATTCCTCGTCATCCTGACAGATTCATGTATTTAAAACGGTTCATTTATGACTTTAAACCATCCCTTGCTTAAGACTACCCAATAAATCCCCTAATTATCCACAGCGTTTCTCACTTAAAGTGGTTCCGCCGCTTCAAACCTTGGCCATGTCTTGTCCTATGATAATCCCCCATGTAGCCTTGCGGTTCCATAGTTTCATACCTTTGACAAATTATATTGACACAGATGACTGACTACCTTTTAATTGGACGTCGTTAAAAAGGTGTTGTAATCACGTTTATTGGTGGAAAGGCGATAGATTAAATTGAAGTTTAAAAGTCTATTTAGAAAGGTTAATTAAACTAGGTTTCTCATTTTATATGTTAGTCCGTAATATAACTACCTTTGGTCGTTACTCGACTTCCATACATTTATACTCCACCTTGAAGTGTTTCCAGTACTATATCGAGTAACAGTCGAATAGGGGCCATCATATTACTTCGTAATATTGTACCGTTTCGTAATATGACTACCTTCGGTCGTTCCTCGACTTCCATACATTTGTACTCCACCTTGAAGTGTTTCCAGTACTATATCGAGTAACAGTCGAATAGGGCCATCATATTACTTTACGATAATTAAGACCGTTTATATTTTACCACTATGATGATCCTAAGGCAACAATCAAACAAGAACATGCAATAAGACGATCAAAGCGATACTACCGATCTTTAATATTTAATTATAAATCATCCCATAATTAATTAACTACATCGCAAACAAACACAACAAGTATACTACTCTCTAATCATGGCAATGACTAAATTTAGCATAATCAATAAAAGCGTAATTAATTAAGATAGATAGGGATAGAAAGAACCAGGATTAAATGCGAGAGAGAATAGACTTGAATTAATTGACACAATTCCGAGCATACACCGAAGATTACAATGCGTTCCGCACATTCCCTCTACTTCTAATAAAACTCTTAAACTAGTTTACATACTAGTTAAAACTAATCTAAAGAAAGAAATATAGAGTGGGAAAGTGGGAGCTTATTTCTAGAGTGAGAAAGATAAGCTAGGAAGGTGTGTTTGTAAATGAGCCTCATGCCTCCTATTTATAGGAGAGTTTTTGTGCATTTTAGCAAGTGGAAGCTCACAATAGCAAAAGGTGGAAAAGGTGGTGGCACCAGGTACGAAAAGGTGAAAAAGTTGGTGGCACCAGGTACGAAAAGCATGTAAAGTCTTTATGGGATTACTAAACTAATTTTTCAAAGGAATTCGTATTTTATTTATCCTTTTCCCCAAAGTAAATTATTCTGTCTAAAATTTTTCATTTTCAACATATTTTTAACTCAATTTTGAAAAATTTTGTTTGCTTATTGGAGAAGGATGGTCTAAAGAGCATCGAGTTTAGAATCAAGCATATACCATTATCCATTTTACAGTAGTGTAACTACTGCTATCCCACACTTAAAGGAACATCGTCCTCGATGTTATTCTAAGCTCTGATTGGGGTAAAATCCGACACTTAGGATTTAAAACATCTAAGATGTATTCTTTTAGCTGTGTGTTTTGGGTTTGAATCCCACACTTAGTGATAAGCATAGTGGATATGGTATATTTATAACGAATGAAAGAAATGGTATAGAAGTACTCCCCATTTATATATATGGCTTGTTGGTGATGATGAGGAGTGCTCCGAAGCACATGATTGTCGACTTTTCCGTAGTGTCCCTTCGTTGTTGTTGTGTGCTCCGATTTCTTCAAGTCTTTTGTGATTTATCTCGTAGGTGTGAACACGTTGGATATACTTTTCTTAATTCCGGTGCCAAAAACTTGATGTGTGATGCGGCGCCAAAAACTTGATGCGTCGGTCTTCTTCGTATATCCAAGTGTGAAAGATAGTCGGAGACTTCATCACTTCATGGAATGTAAAATTGCAGAAATGTAAACACGGGTTGCCTCCCGAGAAGCGCTCTTTTAAAGTCGAGAGCTCGACTTCTTCTCTCCTAGCTAGATGGAGATAAATGCATCCATGAGATTCACTGTGTTGATGTTGTGGGCCCTAGGTTGCGGAAAAGTGTATCGAGGTGGATAGATTCTCATGAAATGATTGACTATTGTCGTAATCAATTCGAGTGGACTATCTCTCGATGATTCTTTATAGTTCAGAAGATGCTCTGAAGTTGTCCTTGCAAGTCCGTGAAGTCCAAATGTGATGTAGTCAACTGCTTTAGTGACAGTCCCATTGGGTCGGTCATGGTGGTTGTGTCTGTCTTAACAACCTCTCTTGGCGGTGGGTTTTTCCAGAGAGAGCATACAAACGCCAAGAATTGCAGTTTTATGTCTTCATAATTCTCGGTCTTGGGGTCTCCGTTGAATCTTCTGATGGATGTGCACAGGTCCTCTATTTGCCGGAGCTGATGGTTGTTGAATGGAAAGTTGGATTCTGAGAAAACTAGAGTAAGCTGACGAAGTATCTCCTTGCATCTTGAGTGGAATATGAAGTTTCTTCTGGATTTTCTTTTATGTTGTTGAATCTCCAATAGATCAATCGTAACAAAAGTAGCGATATCAAGTGGTGATTCATGTGTGGCCCTAAAAGGTCGTTCGTGCCTTGATTCCTCCCAAACAAGATCACTAAGTTCTTCAATCATTAACTCAATTTGTTTTTCCATAGTGGAGTTGATAACCATAGATCCGCTTTCCTTGGAACTGAGGTGATCTTCTCTACTTAGCAAGTTAAGCAATGATGTGAGGTCATTCATCATTGAAATGTCAGCACGACTGCTCGGATGTCCAGTAGTTTCTTTCATATGCGCTCTAATGGATCCTAACATCTCCCATTGCGTTGAGGTGAATGGGATGGTAGATCTTTTAAGGGCATTGTAGATCCTAGTGTAAGTCCGTTTCTGTTGTTGACAAAATTGCAGTTCAGCAGGGGAAAGAGCCAGCATGTTGACTACGCCGCTTTTTCCTCCTACTACTTTGTCAAATCTTTGGATCAATTCTTCGAGCACTTTGTGATCTATGATGGTTTGTGGTTGGTATCTTGCGCGTTTTGAATATTCCTCCAGTGTTTCTCTTCTCGTAGGATGGTCGTGGTTACTTCATGCCATTCCTTCAGTGTTAAATAGATTAGGTGGTGGTCTGCTTCTTTTGTTTTCTTCCTCCATCTTTCTCGTTCTAATCAATTCTTCCATCGTTGGGTTGTTTGCGGATAGAGATGCGTTTTTCATCTCTTGTCCTAATCGTCAGAGGTCAATCGGAAAATATGGCGTGATCGCCATTTCCTTGCTAGAATTCCTTTCACTCATTGACTTTGCAGCTTCTTCGTCCTTTGCGGCCTTCATGGAGATCATGTACATATCGGCTTGGTCTCCAGCGTTAGGATTGTCGATATGGAAAGTGATGGTTTCTCCCTGAGACTGCAAGCTGATGGTTTGTGCGAAGACGTTGATGATTGCCTTGGCCGTATTCATGAAAGGTCTTCCTAGTATGATTGGGATGTGTACGTCTTCCTGCATATCCATTACTACAAAATCTGCTGGGTAAAGAAATTTGTCAATCCTAACTAAAACATTTTCAGCTATTCCCTTAGGGTATTTGACCGAATGGTCAGCAAGCTGTATGGTCATTTTGGTAGGTCGGAGATTTTCTAACCCAAGCCTCTTGAAAAGAGAGTATGGCATAAGATTAACACTAGCTCCTAAATCGGCAAGAGAACAGATGATGCCTGAATTGTAGATAGAACAGGGGAGAGTAAAACGTCCGGTGTCTCCGAGTTTTTCTCGAATGGTATTTTTCAACATAGCTGAACATTCCTCGTTCAGCGGGACATTGGGTACTTCGGGTACCTTATCCTTGGTTGTAAGAAGTCTTCTAAAGTACTTTTTGGAGTGAACTTCAGAGGCGGTGTCTAGGAATTTCCTATCAAACTTCAGAGGCGGTGTCTTGGGCTGAGTGGTTCAAATTAGCACAATTAAGGCAAGTTTGAACTTGACAGACTTGTTGTTGTTGACTTTTCAATTCCTTGATCTCCTTGGTTAGGTCTGCCACTTGCTAAGCGAGAGTTTTGATAGCTTCATTCCCGATTGTAGTAGGTGAATTCCTTAGTGATGGGTGATTTTTACTGTTCCAGTCATGGTTGTGCATTGTCATTTCCTCAATAAGGCTCCAAGCTTCATTGGTCGTACAATTCATGAAACTGCCTCAAGAGGCGGTATCAAGTAAAGGACGGTGATGTGGGAAGAGACCATTGTAGAAAATGCGCAACTGGTCTGAGCGCTCAAAATGATGATTTGGACATTTCTTAAGTAATTTCTTAAAGCGTTCCCATGCATCGTAGATTGATTAATCGTGAACTTGGCGGAAGTTTATGATGTTGGATCTAAACGTGGCTTGTTTTGATGGGGGAAAATATTTGGCCAAAAATTTGGTTGCTAATTCTACCCAAGAGGTTATAGAGTTGATTTCTAGTTCCTCAAACCAGGTTTGTGCATTGAGAGTGAGTGAATAGGGAAATAGTTATAGATAGCCTATGTCCTAATTAACCCCAATCGGCTTAAAGGAGTTGGATAAAGAAATGAATTTGTCAAGGTGTGAGTTGGGATCATCATTTGGTAGGCCATGGAATTGACATAGATTTTGGACTAACTGAACAATATGGGGCTTTAATTCAAATGATCCTCTACCAATTTCCGGATAGATAATTGGTTCTCCTCGACCTTCAATCAAAGGTTTAGAGTCTTCAGCGAGAGTGATACGTGCAGCTGTCATAGTCTCGTTGGTAGGTGGTTGACTAGTTGAATGGATAGGGGTGGTCATTTCTAAAAGTGGTAAAAGGAAGGAAAAATAAAGAAAGATGTAGGGGTCTAAGAAATCCTAAAGGTTCACTAGTAAGTAAGTTCGTCTTAACGCCTAAGGATCGTACAGTTGGTTCCCCGACAGCAGCGTCAAAAACTTGATGCGCTACCAGCGGTCGGTAAGGATTTCAACCCTTGTCGTTGCACCGGCTACCGACGGCGGGCATCAGTGGGTGTTATAAATTTGTAATTGCGGGGCCTAAGTTTTCTCTAACAATGCTAATCCTAAGGGTGAGCAAGTGGTAGGTATGACCTAGAGTCGTTCTTCAAACCGACTGAATTGAAACTAAGGCGTGGCAGATGAGGGCTTTCAAACTAGTGAAGGTTTTATAAAATAGTGAGAGAATTTTGGTTTTTATATTAACTAACTTAGGAAAGTAAATAAATAAAAGCGAAATAAAAGAGAAAGCAGATAAAATAAAGATAGTGTTTGCTGAGATTTCGTTAATTAAGTTATGGGATGATGTTTGGAGAAACTGTGTTGAAAGATATTTGTTAATTATTAATCTTGTATACTCGTGATGTAAACACTAGATTCCCTACTAATTAAAATCCCATTAGCATGTCACACCGGGAGCTAGGTTATGGTAACATCACAAAGTATTTAGAATAATAAGCAAAATCTTGACTATGGTTTAATAATACTTTCATATGAACGGGAACAAAATCTTAAAGTACTAGACATAACTGAATCATATAACGATTCCTCGTCATCCTGACAGATTCATGTATTTAAATCGGTTCATTTATGACTTTAAACCAGCCCTTGCTTAAGACTACCCAATAAATCCCCTAATTATCCACAACATTCCTCACTTAAAGTGGTTCCACCGCTTCAAACCTTGGCCATGTCTTGTCCTACGATAATCCCCCATGTAGCCTTGCGGTTCCATAGTTTCATACCTTTGACAAATTATATTGACACAGATGACTGACTACCTTTTAATTGGACGTCGTTAAAAAGGTGTTGTAATCACGTTTATTGGTGGAAAGGCGATAGATTAAATTGAAGTTTAAAAGTCTATTTAGAAAGGTTAATTAAACTAGGTTTCTCATTTTATATGTTAGTCCGTAATATAACTACCTTTGGTCATTACTCGACTTCCATACATTTGTACTTCACCTTGAAGTGTTTCCAGTACTATATCGAGTAACAGTCGAATAGGGGCCATCATATTACTTCGTAATATTGTACCATTTCGTAATATGACTACCTTCGGTCGTTCCTCGACTTCCATACATTTGTACTCCACCTTGAAGTGTTTCCAGTACTATATCGAGTAACAGTCGAATAGGGACCATCATATTACTTTACGATAATTAAGACCGTTTATATTTTACCACTATGATGATCCTAAGGCAACAATCAAACAAGAACATGCAATAAGACGATCAAAGCGATACTACCGATCTTTAATATTTAATTATAAATCATCCCATAATTAATTAACTACATCGCAAACAAACACAACAAGTATACTACTCTCTAATCATGGCAATGACTAAATCTAGCATAATCAATAAAAACGTAATTAATTAAGATAGATAGGGATAGAAAGAACCAGGATTAAATGCGAGAGAGAATAGACTTGAATTAATTGATACAATTCCGAGCATACACCGAAGATTACAATGCGTTCCGCACTTTCCTTCTACTTCTAATAAAACTCTTAAACTAGTTTACATACTAGTTAAAACTAATCTAAAGAAAGAAATATAGAGTGAGAAAGTGGGAGCTTATTTCTAGAGTGAGAAAGATAAGCTAGGAAGGTGTGTTTGTAAATGAGCCTCATGCCTCCTATTTATAGGAGAGTTTTCGTGCATTTTAGAAAGTGGAAGCTCACAATAGTAAAAGGTAGAGAAGGTGGTGGCACCAGGTACGAAAAGGTGAAAAAGGTGGTGGCACCAGGTACGAAAAGCATGTAAAGGTCTAGCACCGGGTACACGAAAGGACCAAAAAGCGGGATCCATGTAGGGGGGTGCCGGCTGGCAGTGGCCACGTGGTGGCCGGCGGTGGGGGGCTGCCAGCCGGCCTGGTACGCCACCCTGCCTCACCGGTTCACTTTCTTTCGCTGTGTTGCTTAATTCGCGCGTATCTTCTTTGTTACGCGTCCGTTTGCGTTGATTCTTTTTGCGTTGGTTTTGTAAATCAAAAACGAAGCTTTTGATGAAAAGAAATCCGAAAATTATGTCTCTGAACTTTAGATGTGTCGTACGAATAGTTTGGATCTTCCGGCGTACGTAGAATCTTCATTCTTCGTCCGTTTTTGTTGATTCTTCTTCTGTTGGATTCGTAATTTGAAAACGAACATCTTGGGTGAGATGGATGTTGTTGATGGGCAATTTTATCTTGAAATCTCATTTTGATGCCTTGAATCTTCAAACGTGCGTGGAATCTTCGTTTTCTATCCGTTTTACTTGATTTTCATCGTGCAGCCTTGTTTTGACCATCTTGGCATAATACTATTGATTTGTACTGAATTTGAGTTAAAGTGCCAAGAATCGTTCCAGAATGAGAGAGATATCGGTAGTAAAAAATGTAACTTTTTACGCGATATCAACGGCCGATGACGCTTGGAGCCTTATTGAGAAAATGACAATACACAACCATGACTGGAACAATGAAAATCACCCCTCACTAGTGAATTCACCTACTACAATCGGGAATGAAGCTATCAAAACCCTCACTCAGCAAGTGGAAGAACTAACCAAAGAGATCAAGGAATTGGAAAGTCAAAAACAACAAGTCTGTCAAGTTCAAACCTGCCTTAATTGTGCTAATCCGAACCACTCAGCCCAAATTCCTCAGTCTCATCTAACTTCACCCAATACTAACTCTTCTCTTAACCCACCTAGGAATAGCCCACTAAATTACCAACCTCAACCTTTGGAACCCTCTTCCAGACAAATCTATAGTTTTGACGACACCCTGATACAATTCAAGGACTCTCAGCTAGACAAGACCAAACTGATATCATCTTAAGAGATCATTTGACTTTGTTAAAAGCTTTAGAATCCCAATTAGGACAATTAGCACAACGTATTAATGCTAAACCTCATGATAGTCCAACTAGTTGCCATAAGGAGGCTTCTCATATTCAAGACTCTCTGGTAGCACATAGCCCACCTACGATTTCTTCTCCGGTGAAGGAACCACCTATTGTCCCATCGACAATAGATTTAGAGTCTCCACCAAATAGGAAAGTAAACATTCCATTTCTGGCTCATCTTAAACAACGACTCGACAAGCTTAAGTCTTTTAAGCTTGATAGGAAATTCCTAGACACCGCCTCTGAAGTTCACTCCAAAAAGTACTTTAGAAGACTTCTTACAACCAAGGATAAGGTACCCGAAGTACCCAATGTCCCGCTGAACGAGGAATGTTCAGCTATGTTGAAAAATACCATTCGAGAAAAACTCGGAGACACCGGACGTTTTACTCTCCCCTGTTCTATCTACAATTCAGGCATCATCTGTTCTCTTGCCGATTTAGGAGCTAGTGTTAACCTTATGCCATACTCGCTTTTCAAGAGGCTTGAGTTAGAAAATCTTCGACCTACCAAAATGACCATAAATCTTGCTGACCACTCGGTCAAATACCCTAAAGGAATAGCTGAAAATGTTTTAGTAAGGATTGACAAATTTCTTTGCCCAACAGATTTTGTAGTAATGGATATGCAGGAAGACGTACACATCCCAATCATACTAGGAAGACCTTTCATGAATATGGCCAAGGCAATCATCAACGTCTTCGCACAAACCATTAGCTTGCAGTCTCAGGGAGAAACCATCACTTTCCATATCGACAACCCAAACCCTGGAGAGCAAGCCAATATATACATGATCTCCATGAACAAGACCGCGGAGGACAAAGAAACTGCAAAGCCAACAACTGAAAGGAACTCTAGCATGGAAATGGCAATCATGCCATATTTCCCAATTGACCTTCGACGAATAGGACAAAAGATGAAAAATGCATCAGTGAAAAACTCAACGATGGAAGAAATTGGGATGTGAAAGATGGAAAAAGAAAACAAAAGCAGCATACCGCTAGTTAATCCGTTTACCACTGAAGAAATGGCGGGAAGTAACCACGACCATCCCACGAGAAGAGAAACATCGAGAGATAGTCCACTTGAATTGATTATGACAATTATCAACCAATTCATGAGAATCTATCCACCTCGATACACTTTTCCGCAACCTAGGGCACACAACATCAACGGGAATCCCAGGGATGCATCAATCTCCATCTAGCTAGGAGAAAAGAAGTCGAGCTCTCAACAATAAAAGAGCGCTTCTCGGGAGGCAACACGTGTTTACATTTATGTAATTTTACATTTCAAGAAGTGATGAAGTTTCTGACTATCTTTCACACTTGGATATATGACGAAGACCGACACATCAAGTTTTTGGCGCCACATCAAACATCAAGCTTTCGGCACCGGAATTAAGAAAAGTATATCCAACATGTTCACACCTACAAGACAAATCACAAAAAACTTGAAGAAATTAGAGCACACAACAGCAACGAAGGGACTCTATGGAAAAGTCGACAATCATGTGCTTCGGAGCACTCCTCATCATCACCAACAAGCCATATATATAAATGGGGAGTACTTCTATACCGTTTCTTTCATTCGTTATAAATATACCATATCCACTATGCTTATCACTAAGTGTGGGATTCAAACCCAACACACACTGCTGAAAGAATATGTCTTAGATGTTTCAATTCTTAAGTGTGAGATTTTACCCCAACCAGAGCTTAGAATAACATCGAGGACGATGTTCCTTTAAGTATGGGATAGCAGTAGTTACACTACTGTAAAATGGATAATAGTATATGCTTGATTCTAAACACGTTGCTCTTTAGACCATCCTTCTCCAATAAGCAAACAAATTTTTTCAAAATTGAGTTAAAAATATGTTGAAAATGAAAAATTTTAGACAAAGAATAATTTACTTTGGGGAAGAAGGATAAATAAAATACGAATTCATTTGGAAAATTAGTTTAGTAATCGCATAAAGAGCATCGCATGGCTAGGCACACAACAAACCGACTTTCGATTCGTGAGGTACCTTGAGCCATATAAGGCATTCATTTTTAATGCTTCACTTCTTCGATTCTTGAGTGTGCCGATGTATGCATTTAGAATCAGAACTTGCTCCTGTTATGCATTTCAAATCCGGATTGGTGAGTAAAGAGGAGATCGAATCACTTCATTCTTAAACCCATCCATATACCCATAAATAAACACGTTATCCCTACCTTCTCGAAAGCATGCCTCAAACTTCATAGTAAGTCCCAAAGATGAAAGAAAAGAAGTTACAAGGATATGACGTCAAAGAAGAAAACCCAAGAAAGAAAATTCGAAGAAAAGAAAATCAATTGGAGAAAAAGACTCCTTCTGCAAACACCAAAAGAAAAGGGCGTCAATCCTCCCAAAAATTCCAACTTCACCAAAAAGAAACCAATGAAAAACTAACAAAACCCCCTCTCACATCACCAATTCTTCACCCCAAAAACCCTACATCACTTCCCTTAGAATGATTGTGGCTAGATCGACTTCGCGCTCACCAAAAAGGTAACGATTTGATTCTCGATCAAGCCTATGACGATAAATGATACATGACTGGCGTTCAGAGTGATTGATAATACTAGAATAGGAAATCCTAAACACTTTGAGTGATTGGAGTGACCATCTTGAGAAGATCGCCTAGTCATGTATCCAAGATCAAAGATCAAAAGCATGCTCCAAAAGATTACAACCTTGTTTTTCAAAGAACAAATATTTCATTTTTTCCAAAACCCCCTTTAGTAAAAAAGTTCCGCCTCAAAATATTTCATTATCTGCTTATCTTTAACCATGTTTAAATTCGAGTTTGCTTGAGGACAAGCAAAGTTCTAAGTGTGGGATACTTGATATCGCGTAAAAAGTCATGTTTTTACTACCGATATTCTCTCATTCTGGAACGATTCTTTGCATTTTAAACTAAGAAACAGTACAAATCAGTGATATTATGTCAAGATGGTCAAAACAAGGTTGCACGACGAAAATCAAGCAAAACGGATGAAAAACGAAGATTCCACGCACGTTTGAAGATTCAAGACATCAAAATAAGATTTCAAGACAAAGTGCCCATCATCAAAATCCATCTCATCTAAGATGTTCGTTTTCAAATTACGAATCCAACAGAAGAAGAATCAACAAAAATGGATAAAGAATAAAGATTCTACGCCCGCCGGAAGATCCAAATGATTCGTACGCATTATCTGGTGATAAGAGACATATTTTTGGGATATCATTACATAAAAGTATTTTTTTTTTAATTACGAATCCAACGCAAAAAGAATCAACGCAAACGGATGCATAACGAAGAAGATACGCGCGAATCAAGCAACGCAGCGAAAGATACCAGACCAGGACGGGTGGCAGCAAGCCGCCGCCGGCCACCACCAGGCCGCCCCCGGCCACTTGCCTCCCGTCTCTTTTCCGCTTTTCCGTCCTTGCGTGTACCCGGTGCACCACCTTTCGCTACTTTTTCGTACCAGGTGCACCACCTTTCGCTACTTTTTCGTACCCGGTGCACCACCTTTCACTCTTTTTCGAATGTGTGCCTTGGAATGCTAACATGAGCCACATTTTCCCTATAAATAGAGGCCCTAAGGCTTCATTTTCACACACACCTTCCTAGCTTATTTTCTCTCACTCTAGAAATAAGCTCCTACTTTCTCTCTCTACATTTTTTTCTCTAGATTAGTTTTAACTAGTATTTAAACTAGTTTGGAAGTTTAATTAGGAATAGAAGGAAAGTGCGGAATGCATTGTAATATTCGGTGTATGCTCGGAATTGTGTCAATTAATTCAAGTCTATCCTCTCTCGTATTTAATCCTGGTTCTTTCTACCCTTATCTATCTTAATTAATTACGTTTATATTGATTATGCTAGATTTAGTTATTGTCATGATTAGAGAATAGTACGCTTGTTGTGTTTGCTTGTGATGTGGTTAATTAATTATAGGATGATTTATAATTAAATATTAAAGATCGGTAGTATCGCTTTGATCGTCTTATTGCATGTTCTTGTTTGATTGTTGCCTTAGAATCATCATAGTGGTAAAATATAAACGGTCTTAATTATCGTAAAGTAATATGATGGCCCCTATTCGACTGTTACTCGATATAGTACTGGAAACTTCTTCAAAGTGGAGTACAAGTGTATGGAAGTCGAGTAATGACCGAAGGTAGTTATATTACGGACTAACATATAAAATGAGAAACCTTGTTTAATTAACCTTTCTAAATAGACTTTTAAACTTCAATTCAATTTATCACCTTTCCACCAATAAACGTGATTACAACGCCTTTTTAACGACGTCCAATTAAAAGGTAGTCAGTCATCCGTGTCAATATAATTTGTCAAAGGTATGAAACTATGGAACTGCAAGGCTACATGGGGGATTATCATAGGACAAGACATGGCCAAGGTTTGAAGCGGCGGAATCACTTTAAGTGAGGAACGCTGTGGATAATTAGGGGATTTATTGGGTAGTCTTTAGCAAGGGCTAGTTTAAAGTCATAAATGAACCGTTTTAAATATACGAATATGTTAGGATGATGAGGAATCGTTATATGATTCAGTTATGTCTAGTACCTTAAGATTTTGTTCCCGTTCATATGAAAGTATTATTAAACCATAATTAAGATTTTGCTTATTCTTCTAAATACTTTGTGATGTTACCATAACCTAGCTCCCGGTGTGACATGCTAATGGGATTTTAATTAGTAGGGAATCTAGTGTTTACATCACGAGTATTCAAGATTAATAATTAACAAATATCTTTCAACACAGTTTCTCCAAATATCATCCCATAACTTAATTAACGAAATCTCAGCAAACACTGTCTTTATTTATCTGCTTTAGCTTTTACTTTTATTTCATTTTTATTTATTTACTTGCCTAAGTTGATAGGAAAACCAAAACTTCCCCGCTATTTTACAAACCCTTTACTAGTTTGAAAGCCCTCATCTACCACGCCTTAGTTTCAATTCAGTCGGTTTGAAGAACGACTCTAGGTCATACCTACCACTTTCTCGCCCTTAGGATTAGCATTTTTAGGGAAAACTTAGGCCCCGCAATTACAAATTTAAAACACCCACTGATGCCCGTCGCCAGTAGCCGGTGCAACGACAAGGGTAAAATCTCTACCGACCGCTGGTGACGCATCAGTGTCACATTCTCCCCCTGTTAGGAGAATTTCATCCCGAAATTTAGTTTGAAGTTGTGATTGAAGTAGCGTCAATGAATAACTGAGGATACTTGAGCCACATTTGGTCCTCCCATTCCTAGGTGAATTCCGACCCACGACGCGAATTCCACCTGACTTTGACAATGGGAATACGACTTTGTTTGAGTTGTTTGACCTCACGGTCCATGATTTCAGTGGGTTCTTCAACGAAGTGAAGTTTGTCATCGACGCGAATCTCGTCGAGTGGAATAATGAGTGTCTCATCAGACAGGCATTTCTTTAAGTTAGAAATGTGAAAAGTGGGATGCACGCTGCTGAGTTTAGGTGGCAGCTGCAATCGATATGCCACTGAACCAATCCTCTCGAGGATCTCTAATGGTCCAATGTATCTGGGATTTAACTTCCCGCGTTTACCGAATCGGATAACACCTTTCCAAGGTGAAACTTTGAGTAGCACTCGATCCCCAACCTGGAACTCGAGTGGTTTGCGTCTCACATCAGCATAACTCTTCTGACGATCACGTGCGGCTTTGAGTTTGTTTTGGATCTTGAAGATCTTTTCAGTTGTTTCGTGAATGATCTCAGGACCAGTGAGTTGACTGTCTCCCACTTCGGTCCAACAAATAGGTGATCGGCACTTATGACCGTAGAGTGCCTCGAAGGGTGCAGCCTTAATGCTGGTGTGATAACTGTTGTTGTAAGAAAAATCGCACAACGGTAGGTGTTTTTCCCAGTTTACACCTAAGTCAACTACGCAAGCTCGTATCATGTCTTCCAGTGTTTGAATTGTTCATTCACTTTGGCCATCGGTTTGAGGGTGGTATGCAGTACTCATATCAAGATGGGTACCCAATGATTTTTGAAGTGATTTCCAAAAGTGAGATGTGAAACGACTATCCCTATCGGAGATAATCGAGATTGGAACACCGTGTCGAGAAACAACCTCTTTGATGTAGATCCATGTGAGGCGTTCCATTTTGTCGGTTTCCTTGATTGTTAGGAAATGAGCAGATTTTGTGAGACGGTCGACAATCAACCAAATGGCATCGCAACCGCTCGATGACTTTGGTAGTTTGGTTATGAAATCCATGGCAATTTGTTCCCATTTCCATTCAGGAATGCTGGCCTGTTGGAGTAAACCAGAAGGTTTTTGATATTCTGCTTTGACTTTTGAGCAAGTAAGACACTTGCTGACGTAAATAGCGATTTCAGCTTTCATATTCGGCCACCAATAAAATTCTTTGATGCCGTGATACATTTTGTTGGATCCAGGATGGATAGAATATCTGGACTTGTGAGCTTCATCCATCACCAAGTCTCGCAGGTTCCCAAAACTGGGTAGCCAGATTCGGTTTGAGAAATACCTAATCCCGTTAGGTTTGATTTTGAATTGCTTTTCCATGCCTCGCAAGGCTTCATTTTTGATGTTATCGGGTTTCAGAGCTTCGAGTTGAGCAGTGAGAATCTGAATGTTTAGATCATTGTGAATGGTCATATTGAGGGTTCGGACTCGAAGAGGATTCGTTCGTTCCTTTCGACTGAGGGCGTCAACAACAACATTTGCCTTACCCGGGTGGTAAATTGATTTCGTAATCGTAATCGGTGAGCAACGCGACCCACCGATGTTGCCTCATGTTGAGATCCTTCTGATCAAATATATGTTGGAGGCTTTTATGGTCGATAAAGATTGTGCACTTAGTGCCATAGAGGTAATGTCTCCAGATTTTGAGGGCAAAGACGACAGCTCCTAGCTCGAGATCGTGGGTGGTGTAGTTCTTTTCATGAATTTTGAGCTGTCGCGAAGCGTAAGCAATTACTTTGTCTCGTTGCATCAGTACGTAACCAAGACCTTGGTGAGAAGCATTGCAGTATACCACGAAGTCATCGGTGCCTTCGGGTAAGGATAGAATTGGAGCACTGCAAAGCTTTTGTTTCAGAAGTTGAAATGCTGACTCTTGTTTATCTATCCAATCGAACTTTTTGTCTTTCTGAGTCAGTGTCGTGAGTGGTTGGGCTATTTTCGAGAAATTTTCGATGAAGCGCCGATACCTGCCAATCCCAAGAATTGGCGTACCTCGGTCGGAGTGGTTGGCGATTGTCAGTCTTTGATAGCCTCGATTTTTGATGGATCGATGTGGATTCCTTGACTACCAATAACATGTCCAAGGAATTGAACGGTTTGCATCCAGACTTCACACTTAGAGAATTTGGTGTAAAGCTCCTCGTGCTTAAGTAGTTCTTTGATGATTTTAAGGTGTTGAGCATGTTCTTGTTCGTTTCGCGAGTATATGAGAATGTCGTCAATGAAGACAATGACAAACTTGTCGAGGTATGGCTTGCACACCCGATTCATAAGATCCATGAATACGGCTGGTGCGTTGGTTAGACCGAATGGCATCACTTGAAATTCGTAATGCCCATACCGGGTTCTGAAAGCAGTTTTCAGAATTTCAGAGTCGCGAACACGTAGTTAGTGATAACCTGACCAGAGATCGATCTTTGACTAAAAACTCGACCCTTGTAGTTGGTCAAACAGGTCATCAATACGAAGAAGCGGATATCGATTCTTAACGGTCAACTTGTTCAACTCTCGGTAGTCGATACACATTCGGAAAGAACCGTCTTTCTTTTTGACAAAGAGGTCTGGAGCTCCCCAAGGTGAAGAACTCGGCCTAATGAATCCTCTTTCCAGGAGTTCCTGCAATTGGTTGGACAACTCTTGAAGTTCGGATGGGGCTAAGCGGTATGGTGCTTGGGCCACAGGTGCGGCACCCGGCACGAGGTCGATTGAGAACTCAACCTGTCTTGGTGGTGGTAGACCAGGTAGTTCTTCGGGAAAGACTTCTGGAAAGTCTCGAACGATGGGCACATTCTCAAGTCGCTTCTCCTCCGACTTTTTCTTCATGATGTGTGCGAGGATTGCTGGATAACCCTTTCTCAGAAATTTCTGGGTCTTCAAACAGGATATGATGTTGAGTCTCGTCCCACCGGTCTCCCCCTGTATGACCAAGGTTCTACCGACAGTGAGAGGAATACGAACGATTTTATCATAGCAAATGATTTCGGCACGATTCTTGGACAACCAGTCCATACCAACTATAACGTCGAAACTTCTGATTTCAACGGGTATAAGGTCGATTGAGAAAGTCTCGTCGGCTAGGTTTAAAGTGCAATTAGGTATCACACTATCGGTTTCTATGAGTTTACTATTTGTAAGTTCTACGGTGTACTTAACATCAAAAGCAACAGGGGCGATATCAAGTAGGGGGCAAAACTCATCAGAAATAAAGCTTCTATCGGCACCAGTATCAAACAGAATAGAAGCAGATAATTTGTTGAGAAGGAAGATACCCGTGACCACATTCAGGTCCTGACGGGCATCCCCGGAGTTGAGTACGAATGCTCTTCCCCTTGCGTTGTTGTTGTTGGTGCTGCTCTTGTTCTTGTTTTTAGGACATTCGTTTCTGAAGTGTCCCGTTTCCCCACACCCAAAGCAGGATTTGGGTTGGTTGGCATTGTTGTGAGAGGTGTTGTTGTTGGATTTGGGGGCTCGACAATCTTTGATCAAGTGCCCGTACCTCCTGTAGTTGTTGCAGAGAGTACTGCATGGACCATCGTGGTGGTAGTTACACTTGGAGCAGTATGGCCTGTCCCCAGTGTATCCACGCTTGGGTTCAGAATTTGGATAGCATTGGATTTCTTGTTCTGGTTGTTGTGGTGTTCAGATGATTTGCGTTTGTTGTTGTTGTTGGAGGAGGAGGAGGATGTGTTGGATGTCTCATAGCTTACAACCAGGGCCATGAGTTCATGTGCCAACCGGATTGCGCTTTCAATGGTGGTCAGCTTTAATGAGGCGACATTCCCCTGGATATTCTCCGGGAGGCCGCGGATGTACCTTTTGATGCATTTTTCCTCCGGATCAACCAAACCCGGGCATAACAAAGCGAATTGCTGGAATTTGGTGGTATATCCAGCAATGTCAGTCCCCTGCACTTTCATGTGCCATAATTCTTCCTCTAGACGGTGCAGTTCTTCTTCGGGACAATATTTTCCCCTAAGCTTTTTCTTCAGTTCAGCCCAAGGAAGTCCGTTTGCTATCTCAATGCCCACAGAGTTTGCGTGGGTGTTCCACCACGTAAGTGCACCTTCCTAAAGGTGTAGGCAACAAACTTGACTTTGTTATCCTCCATACAGTTGCAGAGGTTGATGACGGATTCCATACGTTCTATCCACCTGATTAGACCAATAGCACCTTCCGTGCCTTTGAAGTAGAGTGGTTTGCAGCTAAGAAAATCCTTGTAAGAGCAAGGTTTGATAACAGGAGTATTGACTGGGGTTTCGTCATTGCTTTGAGAGTTTCGAGGTGAATCCCGAGCAGCCAAAGCATCGGCCACTGCTCGAGATATGACAGCAGCAAGTTCGGCATCACTGTAACTCTTTCTCTTTGGCGGCATGATTCTTCAAGAGAGAAACAAGAGGCACATGAGAAGTTGTACCAGAATGATAATTCGATAGATGTACATATATTAAAACGGTAATATACAACATCACAAGGTGCAAATTAACAATGTAAGATAGTTGAGAGAAATTGTCGATTGATATTACGATGTTAAACGATTACAGACAATTTCGAGTTACGTGTCCCAAAAGTAACAGGATTAGATTTTTAACAAAAGGTGTCAGGAATTGTTACATCCGGTCGAATTACATAGGTCCTACGAAAGCATGATAAAGTACAGATTTAGCCTAAGCTAATCCTGATGTAGATTGAGTTGCGCTAGTAGTGCGGTGAGATGGTCCACAGATTCTGCAAGTCTGCTAACCATTTGGAGGGCGTCCTTAGTTTTGCTTAGACGTGTCTCGCATTTATTTAGCCTTTATTATAGGACGGAGATTTCATTTGGGTTGCCAATCACTTGGTTGTGGACAACCTCCATAGTTTCAATGGTTTCACCCAGACGGTTGTCAAGGGTGTCCATGTGGTTGACGGTATTTTCGTGATCTTCGGAGACTTTATTGATACGTTCGAGTGATGTGAGTCTCCAATTTTCGTTGGTTTCTTGGAGTTCGATATCCATAGTATTAAGTCGCTGCTCGTGTCGGTGTAGCATAGTTGCTAAGTCCGACAAAGTGAAGTGAGTGGGGTATGGGTCAGCTCGAGGTAACCTGGTGTTCCTCCTAGCCACCCTTGGATTTCGCGATCCATACGGATGAGAGCGTGACGAATTGGGTGGTGTGTTTGCCATTCTGAGACAAAGCGTTAGAAAGAATGAGGCCTATATTCATATAATACATATATAATATAGCCTAAGATATTGAGCGAGAGAGAGGCCTATTTATGTATATATATATATATATATATATCACATAATAGCCTAAAGTGTCTAACACAGACATGTTTGAGTCCCGGTTTCTCTCGTGATCAGAGTCAACTAGTGTATCCTGTTCCGTCATGACTCCTTTCAGATCTCACATCATATTCTTTTAATTGTACATAGTTGATCAGGCTATGTTAAATTAAACCAATACCATGTAGTCACTGAACCTAATCATACTTAATAAGGAATACTGCCTAACGGTCATAGTCTAGGCCCACTAAATGCAACCTAGTTCACTATAACCTTAGGTTCCGATACCAATCTGTCGCACCCCCAGTTTCGGGTTGCGGAAGCGAATCGGGTCGGGGCGCGACTAATCAATAATCAGAAGCACAAAGATATAATGAACGACCACTAAATGCATCATTTTACATTGTATTGATAAAACCAAAGTTTACATCAAAATATTGTTTACATTAGCTCAGTTCCTTGAAATTGAGAGATTTACATTACATAATTACTTTATACAGAATATAATAATGCAATTAAATCTTTGATTTGATTGAATGCAGACTCGAGCTAATGATTCCTGATTGGGCAGCCAACCTACTGCTGAGTACATGTGATACGTGCTAAAATGGGTCAGCGAAACGCTGGTGAGCTCACAGGTTTGTATGTCACACATATTTGTATGAACCGCAAGATTTTAATTGAATTTAAAATGCAATTAAGCTAAATAAAAGTTATATATCCATGAGCACATAGTCTGAGCTTAACTTGAGCGTTAGGTCCAATTAAGGAACCCTAACTGAGTTGCCTCCTATGAGTGCCTAATCTACACTCATCTTCCCAAATGCTAATACGTCCATTTGACCAGTTAGTGCGTGCTAACCCGGACGAGAATTGTCAATCCTATATGATACCATATACTAACATTCACGCTACAGATGTATTACCAAACTATGTTGTGGAGGGCTTTGAAATGATTAGTGAAAACAACTCATGTAGTATTTGATTTGTATTGTACTTGCGTTCATATTGTAAAATAAAACGAGCAATGTAATCACACCTGATGCGACCCCAGCCGTCAGTGTCGTTGGTGGTGTTGTAACGACTGAGGGGTGATTGTAGCACCCCTAAATTTAATGTTTTGCGGAAGCATAATTTGGGTGTTACTAATCAATAATCAAAGCACACAAATATATAGCGAACGACTCTATATGCGTCGTTTTAACAAAATACATTATTATTAAAATGTTTACAACAATTTGAACTCGTACATAGCTCGTGTTCGTAATATGAGAGATTTAAGTACATAATTAGTTATACAAAATCTAATAATGCAATGAAATCTCTGAGGTTTGCATGGAGACTCGAGCTAATATGCATCCTGATGGGCAGTCCAAATCTACTGCTGAGTACCTGTGATACATGCTAAAATGGGTCAGCTAACGCTGGTGAACTCACAGGTTTAGATATCAAAAAATAGTGTGTGAACCGTAAGATTTAAACGTTGATTTGCATCCAGCAAATGATAATGATAGTGTATACAACCATGAGCGCATAGTCTGAGCTTAACTCGAGGGTCGGGTCCCATATAGAGAATTCCGAGTGAGGTGCCTCCACGAGTGCCTAATCTACACTCGTCTTCCCAAATATTAGTACGTCCGTTTAACAGGTTAGCGCGACTAACCCGGACGAGGTGGGTCAATCCTATATGGTACCATATACTAATATTCACGCTACTTACGTATTACCAGACTATACTGACGGAGTACTTTGGTTTGATTAGTTGAAAATAACTCATGTAGTATATTGAAATATGTACTCGCGTTCACGTGTTAAAAGAGAGCAATGTATCACACCCCTAAGTAAAACAGTAAAAGAGGGGCCATGAGACTCACCTGAGCCTGAAGAGTTTATCTTAATAAACTGAGATCGATTAGCCAAGAATTGAAGTCCAAAGACTTGTAACCTGAGGGTGTCCACGACACGCGATGGTTATAAACATGAGGAGGTATCTAATAAGACCACCTTGTAGTTGTTTAACCAACTAGAATGTCCAAATGATTACAATTTGGTTGATTGTCTAAGTGTTTGAAAATGTGTACGGCCCATTGGTGATTGTTTGTAATAATAATCCCACATTATTATTTTTATTTTTGAAAGCTGTTATACTTAAAAGTATTTATAAACTTTAGGTGACGGGGGTCCGGGGGCAGCGCCCTTGGTTAGCGGGGTCCCAGGGGTGGCAACCCCTGGCGGGGTCCAAGGGGCTGGCCCCTGGTTAGGGTCGAGATTTTTCTTTGCCAAGTCAGCTCGAAATTTTTTTATTTCTATTATATTTCTTTGTTGAAAAACGCACCTGGACTTGAATTTGGGTGAAATCAAGTGGTAAAGTTTTAGGTCTCGACACTTAGTAAAATCTGTGTTTTCTTGGTTCAGTTTCATGCGACACTACGTGCGACATAAGGCTTGTGTCGCTAGGTGCGACATAGTCTATTGTGTCGCAGATCATATCTGCGACATAAGGGCTTGTGTCGCTAAGTGCGACATCCGCAATTTATGCGACATAAAATGTTGTGTCGCTAAATGTGACGGAAATAGGTTTTGCGACATAGTGTTTTGTGTCTCTAAATGCGACATCCGAAGGGTTTGCGACATAGTCACTTGTGTCGCTATATGCGACATAAGTGGGGGTTGTGCGACATAAGGGCTTGTGTCGCAGGTGGCCTGGAGCTTCTGCGACACAACGAGCTGTTGGCCGGAATTTGAGCCAAAAACATGTTTTCCGGCGACCGTTTGGTCCGATTCTTTTACCCAACCCATATTTGGACATTTCAAGCTGAAATAAACAATTATTACTTGCAAACACTAAAAATCGAGGAGTTGCGGGTTTTGTCGGAAACTTACAACTTCGCGCGTGAGAAATCCGGAAAGATGGAAACGTAGATCGTTGCGAGGTGGTCACTTTTCTCCAAACGAGCTTGACGATTCGGGTTCGTTTCGTTGTGTTTTTAGTGGATTTAGTGGTGATGGTGGTGGTGTGTTTTGAGAGAAAAGAGAGTAGGAAAGAGAAAGATGAATGATGGAATGAGGATGGAAAGAAGGGGGGGGGGGGAAGGGGGCGCCGGTTAGGGTGGGGCCCACCAAAGTGTGGGTCTCCACTTTTTAACTCCGTGTATTCGCGCTCCGTACGGTGTTCGTTTTCTTGATTGTTTAAACGTTAAATAGTTATTTTATACGTTTAATTATAATTTTTGAAATACGAATATTTACCCGATATTATACTTGAAGTATTTCTTCAAATACTTAATATTTGAGTTATACAATGTAACTTAGCTTGTTTCGTTTTGTCCGCGCGTTTAACTATTTAATCGTGTAGACTTTGTTAGTATGATACAAAATATTTACGAAATATTATTAATATAATATTTTGAGCATAATAGTGCTATTAAATAATGTTTTATTATTTAATAAAAATGTTCACCAACGTCCGTATTTACTTGAACCGAATCACATTCGATTTGAAACTTGAACGATTTAATCAAATCGTATACTTGTATATACTCAACAATATATATTTTGATACATTAATTAGCCTAAAACAAACTAATTACATGTATTAACAGAGAGTTAGGCACTAATTACTAGTCCTAATTTGGCGGGTGTTACATTCTCCCCCTGTTAGGAGAATTTCATCCCGAAATTTAGCTCGATGTAGCGTTTGATGTAGAGTCAGTGAATAACTGAGGATACTTGAGTCGCATTTGGTCTTCCCGATCCCAAGTGAATTCCGGACCACACCGCGAATTCCACCTGACCTTAACGATGGGAATACGACTTTGTTTGAGTTGTTTGACTTCACGGTCCATGATTTCAGCTAGCTCTTCAACAAAATGAAGTTTGTTATCGACGCGAATCTCATCGAGTGGGATGATGAGTGTCCCATCAGACAGACATTTCTTTAGGTTAGAAATGTGAAAAGTAGGGTGCACACTGCTGAGCTCGGCTGGCAGCTGCAGTCGATATGCCACAGGGCCAATCCTTTCGAGGATCTCAAAAGGCCCAATGTACCTGGGATTTAACTTCTCACATTTGCCGAATCGGATTATGCCTTCCCAAGGCGATACTTTCAGGAGTACTCGTTCCCCAACCTGGAACTCGAGTGGTTTGCGTCTCACGTCAGCATAACTTTTCTGACGATCACGTGCGGCTTTGCGTTGGTTTTGGATTTCAACAATTTTCTCAGTGGTTTCGTGTATGAGTTCAGGACCAGTGAGTTGACTGTCTCCCACTTCGGTCCAACAGATCGGGGATCGACACTTACGACCGTACAGTGCTTCGAATGGTGCAGCCTTAATGCTAGCATGATAACTGTTGTTGTAGGAAAACTCGCACAATGGCAGGTGTCTTTCCCAGTTTGCACCGAAGTCAACTACGCAAGCTCGTAGCATGTCCTCCAGTGTCTGTATAGTTCATTCACTTTGGCCATCGGTTTGACGATGGTATGCGGTACTCATATCAAGCCGGGTACCCTACGATTTTTGAAGTGATTGCCAAAAGTGAGATGTGAATCGAGCGTCCCTCAGAGATAATCGAGTTTGTGACACCATGTCGAGAAACAATTTATTTGATGTAGATTTGTGAAAGGCGTTCCATTTTATCGGTTTCCTTGATTGCCAGGAAATGAGCAGATTTGGTGAGTCGATCAACGATCACCAAAATGGTATCACAACCGCTCGATGATTTGGGCAGTTTGGTTATGAAATCCATGGCGATTTGTTCCCATTTCCATTCAGGAATCCTGGGCTGCTGAAGTAACCCAGAAGGTTTTTGTTGTTCGGTTTTGACTTTCGAGCAAGTAAGACACTTGCTGACATATGTGGTGATTTCGGCTTTCATGTTCGGCCACCAATAGAATTCCATGATGCCGTGATACATTTTGTCAGATCCAGGATGGATAGAATATTTGGACTTATGAACTTCATCCATCACCAAGTCTCGCAGGTTCCCAAAACTAGGCAACCAGATTCGATTTGAGAAGTACCTAACGCCATTAGGTTTGATTTCGAATTGTTTATCATCGCCTCATAAGGCTTCGTTTTTGACATTTTCGGGTTTCAAAACTTCGAGTTGAGCGGTGTGGATCTGAATGGTGAGATCATTATGAATGGTCATACTGAGGGCTCGGACTCGAAGTGGTTTCGTCCGTTCCTTTCAACTGAGGGCATCGGCAACAACATTTACCTTGCTGGGGTGGTATTTGATTTCGCAGTCGTAATCGGTGAGCAACTCAACCCAGCGACGCTGTCGCATATTAAGATCTTTTTGGTCTAAGATGTGTTGGAGACTCTTGTGATCGGTGAAGATAGTACTTCGGGTACCATAGAGATAGTGTCTCCATATTTTGAGGGCGAACACCATGGCCCCTAGCTTGAGGTCGTGAGTCGTGTAGTTCTTTTCATGAACCTTGAGTTGTCAGGAAGCGTAAGCAATGACCTTGTCTCGTTGCATTGATGTGCTAAAATCAGGTTATAAAAATAAAATAGAAAATACCGAAAATCTAGACTAAAACACAACTAGGAAAGTGTACCTAATCGCACAATAGTATAGCTAAGGTAAGATCCGAGTAAATCGTCTCCACAGGGAACAATATATGTATTTTAAGTAATTAATATATCTAATAATTAAACTAACAAAAGAGGTAAAGATTGGGAGTTTTTATGCCTTTTAACGACAGACAATCAAAAAGTGTATTTTAAACAAATAAATAATAAAAGCAAATAAAAGATAGATTAATATCAGATGGATTAAATATATTTGCTTAGACCATTTAACCTCTAGTTATTGGATATATGGATTAAGCACTGGATCATGATTAGTCAACCTAGAAGACACAACTTGGACTTATTAGTTATCACATCAAAGTCACTTAATTAAGATTATACAACTCAAGTGTACTTGAAGTTTAAAACCTCCTAATTATAAATTGTGCAATCAATGAAATCACAAGTTAATCTGTGACCTTACTTTCATAAAAATCATCAATCATGCAAGATATCTCTAAACATAATCCATCAATGTTAATTGTCAAATAACTCCATTCAACTCCTTCAATTAGGTCTAATCAAAATCAGCAATCATTAAATCAATTGACAAGAGCAAACAAGAACATGTAAAAGTTGTCACTAATCACAATCAATCAAGTTTACTAATTGAATGAATTAAATAACCAAAAACATCAATCGTTCGATGAATACCGTGAATTAAAGCATATAATCCCAATCATGAATTAATATCCAATAACTAGAGTAATTAAGTCTAAACAAACATCAAAAGACTTAGCCCATAATCATGGGTTCAATCAAACAATAAATCAAGCACAAAGAAATACTCATAATCGAATGAAAATTAAGCAAACCAATTTTTTTTGATAGATTGTAATGATGTAGGATGAATCTCCACGTTTAGAACGGTTGAAGATGATCGATTCGGACTTAGGATGTCTCCAAAAGTCATCCTCTAAGCTCTCCAATGGCTTGTGAAGTTGTGTGTAAAGTTATCAAGTGAAAACACTAAAATCGGACTTACATGGATGAAAAAGTCATCCATACGGTGTATGGATGTCCATACGGCGTATGGATGTAAAAGCCCATAAATCCAGCCCGCGATAACAGGTTTCAGCCCAGTTTTCAATCCATACGGTGTATGGATGTCCATACGGCGTATGGATGAATTTTCCCAAACATTTGGTACAAATGAAAGTTGTAGCTTTATCTGTTAGCTAAATTGTCCAAGTTGAATCACCCCAATCGGAGTTCGTATGAAGAAGTTATGGCCAAAATACTAATAGCATATCCGAAAACTCAGCTTTTACACTTTTCTTCATTTTCAGCTCATCTTTCATTCTTTTTCCGATTCGAGCTTCATTTACACTTCAATCCAATCCTCTCATGTCTATATTCACTCTTTTAGCAACTTTTCTTCACGATTTAGCTCGTTTTCCGTTCCTTTTCGATCCAAGCTCCGATTAAACTCCTAAATGCAAATATGAACGAAATAAGTATCTTATTAATACAAAATGCATTAGAAACCTATTAAACACGGGGTAATTAGTACTATAATTTAGTACTTTTGGCGTTTATCATGCATCAACACGCAACCGAGACCTTGGTGGGAAGCATCGCAGTATACCACGAAGTCGTCGATGCCTTCGGGTAAGGATAGAATAGGGGCACTGCAAAGCTTGAGTTTTAAAGGCTGAAATGCTGACTCTTGTATATCAGTCCAATTGAACTTCTTTTCCTTTTGAGTCAGTGTCGTGAGTGGTTGAGCTATTTTGGAGAAATTTTCGATGAACCGACGATAATAACCGACCAATCCTAGAAATTGGCGTACCTCGGTTGGAGTAGTTGGCGCTTGCCAGTCTTTGATAGCCTCGATTTTTGATGGGTCGACATGGATTCCTTGACTATTAACAACATGTCCAAGGAATTGAACGGATTGTATCCAAAATTCACACTTGGAGAATTTGGCATATAATTCTTCGTGTTTGAGTAGTTCTAGGATGGTTTTGAGGTGTTGCGCGTGTTCTTGTTCATTGCGCGAATAGATGAGGATGTCATCGATGAAGACGATGACAAACTTGTCGAGATAAGGTTTGCACACCCGATTCATAAGATCCATGAATACAGCCGGTGCGTTTGTTAAGCCGAAGGGCATCACCTAAAATTCATAATGGCCGTAACGAGTTCGGAAAGCAGTTTTCGGGATGTCGGTGTCGCGAACTCGAAGTTGATGATAACCTGACCGAAGATCGATCTTTGAATATATACTCGACCCTTGTAGTTGGTCAAACAGGTCATCGATGCGAGGAAGTGGGTACCGATTCTTAACGGTCAACTTGTTCAACTCTCGATAGTCTATACACATTCGGAAAGAACCGTCTTTCTTTTTAACAAATAAGACCGGAGCTCCCCAAGGTGAAGAACTCGGTCTAATGAATCCTCTGTCCAGGAGTTCCTGTAACTGAGTAGACAGCTCCTGAAGTTCGGATGGGGCTATGGTGCTCGGGCTACCGGTGCGGCACCCGGCACGAGGTCGATCGAGAACTCAACCTGTCTAGGTGGAGGTAAACCAGGTAGTTCTTTCGGAAAGACTTCGGGAAAGTCTCTAACGATTGGCACATCCTCAAGTCGCTTCTCCTCCGACTTTTTCTCTGTGATGTGCGCGAGGATTGCAGGATAACCCTTTCTCAGAAATATTTGGGTTTTCAGACAAGAGATGATATTTAGTCTCGTCCCACCAGTCTTCCCCTATATGATCAAGGTTCTACCGATGGCGAGAGGGATGCGGACGATTTTGTCATAACAAACGATTTCGGCTCGGTGTTTGGACAACCAGTCCATACCAATGATGACGTCGAAACTTCCAATTTCAACAGGCATAAGATCTATCGAAAAGGTTTCGTTGGCTAAGTTTAAAGTGCAATTAGGTATCACACTATCAGTTTCTATGAGTTTACCGTTTGCTAGTTCTACAGTGTACTTAACATCTAGAGCAACAGGGGTGATGTTAAGTAGGGGGTAAAACTCATTGGAAACAAAGCTCCTATCGGCACCAGTATTAAATAGAACAGAAGTACTTATGTTGTTGAGGAGGAACATACCCGTGACCACGTTCGGATCCAGACGGGCGTCCCCAGAATTGAGCACGAAGGCTCTACCTTGGCATTGTTGTTGTTGTTGGCCTTGTTCTTCAGTTTCGGGCAATCATTCCTAAAGTGCCTGGGTTTCCGCATTCATAGCAGGCTCGGTGCGGTCTGGTGTTGTTGTTGGTATTGTTGTTGTTGGCGGGGGATCTACAGTCCTTGGTGAGGTGGTCGTACCTCTTGCAGTTGTTGCAATAGGTACCACAAGGACCTTCATGGTGGCGGTTGCACTTGGAACAGTAAGGCTTGTTCCCTGTGTAACCCCGTCTGGTGTCGGTGGTTGAGTTGTAGGCCTTGAGGGTGTCGGGTTTCTTGTTTTGAGAGTTGTGGTTGTCGAACCACTTTCTTTTGAGATGGTTGGAGGAAGAAGTGGGTGGTTCTGGGTCCTCGTTCATGGCCATGAGTTCATGGGCCAATCGGATAGCACCATCAATGGTGGTCTGGTTTGAGGAGGCGACGTTCCCCCAGACAGGTTCCGAAAGACCACGGATGTACTTTTGGATCTTATCGGATTCGGTGCTCACCATTGCTGGGCGAAGGATGGCAAGCTGTTGGAATCTGACGGTGTATCCATCAATGTCAGTTCCCTGCACCTTTAGGTGCCAGAATTCTTCCTCCAGCTTTTGGAGTTGTTCGATGGGGCAATACTTAGCAGTAAGCATTTTCTTCAGTTCCTCCCACGGGAGTAGGTAGGCAGTATCAATACCCACGGACTGGGCGTATGAATTCCACCATGAGAGGGCACCATCTTCGAAGGTGCAGGTGGAGTACTTGACTCTGTCCTCTTCCGCACACTTGCTGATGTGGAAGACGGATTCCATTTTCTCGAACCATCTAACCAGTCCGATGGCTCCTTCGGTTCCCTTGAAGCTCAAGGGTTTGCAGCTCAGGAAGTCCTTGTAAGAGCAGGGTTTGGGTTGAGGCCCGTTGGCAGCAGTATCTTCACTGCCCAAACTAGGTTGTCGGGTAGCCATAGCTTGGGCCACGCTTTGGGCTATGAGTTGGGCGATTTCAGTTTCGCTGAAGGTGAATCGCTTCGGTGGCATCTTGCTGAACAAGATCAAGAAAAGACAATGAGATATTTGCGTGAAATTCTGATATATCACAGGTGTATATGATGGAATATATGATATAAAGTGATAATTATATTTCATTGAAATAACCAAGTTTGGTACATGATACGAGTTTTCGAAAGGTTACATGATATGGGGAGTACAAAAGGTACCGGGAATTGTTACATCCGGTTCGAATAGTAAGAGTCCTACATAGATAAATATAGATTTCAAGATGACAGTCACACTAGTTTTAATGCGAGTTGATTCTTTCCATTAGTGTGACAAGTCGATCCACGATGATTGCGAGTCTGCTGGTTTGTCGGGCGTTGTCTTCTGCCAGGGCTAATCGTTGTACCAGCATCCTTGAGTATTCCTCGGCCTCTTGCAGGCGCTGCTCGCATTGTTCCAACCTGAGTCGTAAGAGCTCGACTTCTACTCCTGATTCCACTACTCGGTAGTGGAGTATGTTCATGTTGCTAACGGTTTTTCGTGATCTTCGGAGACTTGGTTGATACGCTCAAGCGCTGTGAGTCTCCAATTTTCATTGGTTTCTTGCAAAGCGACATCCATGGTGCGAAGTCGTTGCTCGTGATGGTCCAGCCTAGCGGCCAAGGCCGGCAGATGTAACACCCCCAAATTTGTCGATTTTGTTTAGCGGAAGCGTTTAGTTAAGTATGGGGAGTGCCACAATACACAGTACATGCATACGTATCAGAGCTTATGATTACAACAAAACATAATATATTAAGATGCCAAATGTAATAGTTACAAAGTTTACGATTTATCAAATCGTACAAATGTGAAAGTTATTAAGTTTAGAAAAGTAGATTTCGTAAATATGACTAAAATAGATTAGTTATATAAAAGAAATCCAGTTGTCAAAAGTTGGCATCCTAGTTTCATCGTGGGTCGCCTAGAATCCGTATGTGCAGGCGGTCCTTACGTGTGCTTCTAATTCCCTGAAAAACATAGTAAAAAGTCAACAACGAGGTTGAGTGAATTCATAGGTTTTACGTTTGTAGTTGTTCAATCCAAGTTCGTTTGTAAAGCATTGACCTAACAGCCAAAGTAAAGTTTTTGTGAAATGCTATCCACATACACGTTTCGGGTTGTTTGTAGAAAAATCCGTAAACTCTTTCAAATACGTCTTGTTGATTCGTTTCTCAAAATACAGTTTAGTTGGGCTGTTACCCGAAAGTATAATTTAGGTTATGTTGGGTCGTCACCCAAAATATAGTTTAGTTTATGTTGGGACGTCACCCACCATATAGTTTACGATAGGACGTTACCTAAAATATATAGTTTACCTCGGGACGTTACCCGTAGTTCAGTTCACCTTGAGACGTTACCCACAATATGGTTTACCTTGGGACGTTACCCACAATATCGTTTACCTTGGGACGTTACCCACAATATAGCTTAGATTCGATTGGGACGTTACCCAATATACACAGATTCGTTGGGACGTCACCCAATAACTCCAATTCATTGGGATGTGACCCACACTTTATAGTATTGCCAGTATGTTCTCTGGCTTGTTAACAACATAGTTTAACACCTTTGTTATGGTTATCGTATGAAAACATTATTTCATGAAACAATAGTTTTAGTAGTAAAAGTGTGTAGCTGATCGTTCTCCAGCATGTTTTCCCAGTTTAGTTTTCGTGTGAAATACTATTTCACAATTAACAGTTATAATCATTTGAACGCAGTCACAAATAGTTAGCACAATGTGTATCACAACAATTAGATAAAATTTTGCTCATGTAGCAAAAGCGTTGACTATGTTTTCCACCCCTGTTCAAAAGCAGTTAAAACAGTAAAAGTAGGGGTTGTGAACTCACCTGTTGAGTTAAGTAATATGCGAGTGCTAGCAAAGCCTAAAGCCCAAGTATAGTCCAGAATCTCCTAACGCCCTAAACGTATGAGATTTGATAAGTATGTGGATGTCTTAGTTTGACCATCCATGCTAGTGTTCGTTCAACCAAATTATGTCCAAAGCGTTTGTTTGTCGTTTGAGTTTGTAGTTTTAGAAATGTATACGACTCATTGGTAGCGGTTTGTAATAATAATTTCTGAAAACATTATTATTTTCATTTCGTTTTATGCTTAGCAAGAGTATATACTTTTGTATGTCAATCATCGTTGTAAGAAGTGTAGTTGTCGTTACGCGAACGTCGAATCGTTGTGCAAAACTCAGTTCGCAGACCGATTCAGTTCGGCTCGCTCATTCGACTCGCTCGTTCGGTTCGCAGCTCGGCTCGCAAGGGTTCAATTCGCATCTCGGTTCGGTTCGCATCGCGAGCTCGGTTCGCAGCTCGGCTCGGTTCACAGCTCGGCTCGGTTCGCAGCTCGGTCCGGTTCGCATCGCGAGCTCGGTTCGCAGCTCGGTTTGGTTCGCAGCTCGGTTCGGTTCGCATCACGAGCTCGGTTCGCAGCTCGGTTCGGTTCGCATCACGAGTTCGGTTCGCAGCTCGGCTCGGTTCGCAGGAAGAACAGATCTCAGCTCGCAGAACGAGCTGTTCGTATTTTTAGCTTAAAAAACGCATTTTTAAGTCGGTTTTTGGACATAATAAGTTGATAGAACACTAAAACATGATGTATTAAGTATTTCAAACACGAAATATCAAAGAAAATAGCAAAATCTAAGAGTTTGCGGGAAATGTCGGAAACTTACGTGCGTCGGTTTTAAAATCCGAAAAGGTAGAAATGTTGCTCGTGATCTCGTGAATGTTTTATTCCAAAGGAGCTAGATGATTCGAGTCGTTTTTGGTGTAGTATTTGGTGATTTTGTGTGATGTTTTTAGAGTGAGAAAGAGATGAGAGAAAAGAAGAATGGAGAGAGAGAAAATGAAAGAGAGAATGAAAGAAAAGGAGGGGGAGGAGGTGGGTTTTGTTCCATTTTTCGTCCCCCTTCGTAGTTGTGTTCCGTGTTTGTTTACCCGATCGTTAAATGTTACAATATTTTAAATAATAACTAATTAAATACGTTTTGCTTATATTTTTGGTTGGGATATTTTATGGAATTTTAACTTTGTTTCGTTTCAGTTTACGAAATAAACGTTTATACGTTATAAAATACTTTGCAAATATTATCCACATAATATTTAATAATCGTTAATGTTACTAAATAATTCCATACTGTCAAATAATTTTGTTCACCAACAGTCGTATATTTTTTTCGCGTTTGTTCCAATTGTTTTTGCGCGCAATTATAATAATTTCGAAACGTGTAATACTACGTGTATCACCTAGTTGGGCTTTGCTAGACTTACCTCTAAAATGTGTTGTGAATTCACTCAAGTAGGGAATTAGCCTAATAATGCAAGTGTTTAACGTTTATAATTGCGTTTAAATTTGTGGGGTGTCACAGCAGAGTGAAGTGAGTGGGGTACGGGCCAGCTCGAGGCAACCTGGCGTTCCTCCTAGCTACCCTCAGGTTCTGCGACCCGGATTGAGAATGTGATGGATTGGGTGGTGTGTTTGCCATTCTGAGACAAAGCGTTAGAAAGAGTGAGGCCTATATTCATATAATACATATATAATATAGCCTAAGATATTGAGTGAGAGTGAGGCCTATCTATGTGTGTATATATATATATATATATCACATAATAGCCTAAGGTGTCTAACACAGACAAGTTTGAGTCCCGGTTTCTCTCGTGGTCAGAGTCAACTAGTATATCCTGTTCAGTCATGACTCCTTTCAGATTTCACATCATATTCTTTTAATTGTACATAGTTGATCAGGCTATGTAAAATTAAACCAATACCATGTAGTCACTGAACCTAATCATACTTAACAAGGAATACTGCCTAACGGTCAAAGTCTAGGCCCACTAAATGCAACCTAGTTCACTATAACCTTAGGCTCTAATACCAATCTGTAACACCCCCAAATTTAATGTTTTGCGGAAGCATAATTTGGGTGTTACTAATCCATAATCAAAGCATACAAATATATAGCGAACGACTCTATATGCGTCGTTTTAACAAAATACATTAATATAAAATGTTACAACAATTTGAACCCGTACATAGCTCGTGTTTGTAATATGAGAGATTTAAGTACATAATTAGTTATACAAAATCTAATAATGTAATGAAATCTCTGAGGTTTGCATGGAGACTCGAGCTAATATGCATCCTGATGGGCAGTCCAAATCTACTGCTGAGTACCTGTGATACATGCTAAAATGGGTTAGCTAACGCTGTTGAGCTCACAGGTTTAGATATCAAAAAATAGTGTGTGAACCGCAAGATTTAAATGTTGATTTGCATCCAGCAAATGATAATGATAGTGTATACAACCATGAGCGCATAGTCTGAGCTTAACTCGAGGATCGGGTCCCATATAGAGAATTCCGAGTGAGGTGCCTCCACGAGTGCCTAATCTACACTCGTCTTCCCAAATATTAGTACGTCCGTTTAACAGGTTAGCGCGACTAACCCGGACGAGGTGGGTCAATCCTATATGGTACCATATACTAATATTCACGCTACTTACGTATTACCAGACTATACTGACGGAGTACTTTGGTTTGATTAGTTGAAAACAACTCATGTAGTATATTGAAATATGTACTCGCGTTCACGTGTTAAAATAGAGCAATGTATCACACCCCTAAGTAAAACAGTAAAAGAGGGGCCATGAGATTCACCTGAGTCTGAAGAGTTTATCTTAATAAACTGAGATCGATTAGCCAAGAATTGAAGTCCAAAGACTTGTAACCTGAGGGTGTCCACGACACGTGATGGTTATAAACATGAGGAGGTATCTAATAAGACCACCTTGTAGTTGTTTGTCCAACTAGAATATCCAAATGATTACAATTTGGTTGATTGTCTAAGTGTTTGAAAATGTGTATGGCCCGTTGGTGATTGTTTGTAATAATAATCCCACATTTTTATTTTTATTTTCAAAAGCTGTTATACTTAAAAAGTATTTATAAACTTTAGGTGATGGGGGTCCGGGGGCAGCGCCCCTGGTTAGCGGGGTCCCAGGGGTGGCAACCCCTAGCGGGGTCCAAGGGGCTGGCCCCTGGTTGGGGTCGAGATATTTCTTTGGTGAAAAACGCACCTGGACTTGAATTTGGGTGAAATCAAGTGGTAAAGTTTTAGGTCTCGACACTTAGTAAAATCTGTGTTTTCTTGGTTCAGTTTCATGCGACACTACGTACGACATAAGGCTTGTGTCGCTAGGTGCGACGTAGTCTATTGTGTCGCAGATCATATCTGTGACATAAGGGCTTGTGTCGCTAAGTGCGACATCCGCAATTTATGCGACATAAAATGTTGTGTCGCTATATGCGACGGTAATAGGTTTTGCGACATAGTGTTTTGTGTCGCTAAATGCGACATCCGAAGGGTTTGCAAGATAGTCACTTGTGTCGCTATATGCGACATAAGTGGGGGTTTTGCGACATAAGGGCTTGTGTCGCAGGTGGCCTGGAGCCTCTGCGACACAACGAGCTGTTGGCCGGAATTTGAGCCAAAAACATGTTTTCCGGCAACTGTTTGGTCCGATTCTTTTACCCAACCCATATTTGGACATTTCAAGCTGAAATAAACAATTATTACTTGCAAACACTAAAAATCGAGGAGTTATGGGTTTTGTCGGAAACTTACAACTTCGCGCGTGAGAAATCCGGAAAGATGGAAACGTAGATCGTTGCGAGGTGGTCACTTTTCTCCAAACGAGCTTGACGATTCGGGTTCGTTTCGTGGTGTTTTTAGTGGATTTAGTGGTGATGGTGGTGGTGTGTTTTGAGAGAAACGAGAGTAGGAAAGAGAAAGATGAATGATGGAATGAGGATGGAAAGAAGGGGGGGAAAGGGGGCCCCGGTTAGGGTGGGGCCCACCAAAGTGTGGGTCTCCACTTTTTAACTCCGTATATTCGTGCTCCGTACGGTGTTCATTTTATTGATTGTTTAAACGTTAAATAGTTATTTTATACGTTTAATTATAAGTTTTAAAATACGAATATTTACCCGATATTATACTTGAAGTATTTCATCAAATACTTAATATTTGAGTTATACAATGTAACTTAGCTTGTTTCGATTTGTCCGCGCGTTTAACATTTTAATCGTGTAGACTTTGTTAGTACGATATGAAATATGTACGAAATATTATTAACATAATATTTTGAGCATAATAGTGCTATTAAATAATGTTTTATTATTTAATAAAAATGTTCACCAACGTCCGTATTTACTTGAACCGAATCACATTCAATTTGAAACTTGTACGGTTTAATCAAATCGCATACTTATATATACTCAACAATATATATTTCGATACATTAATTAGCCTAAAACCAACTAATTACATGTATTAACAAAGAGTTAGGCACTAATTACTAGTCCTAATTTGGCGGGTGTTTTAAAATCAGGGTGTTTTAAAATTTATTTTGTTCGGGGTCTAAACCTCCAAACTACCTACTGGTATTAGGTACAAGTACCTGATACTAGTACATGGTAAGGATGATCAGGGTCATCTCCAGACGGTCGAATTTGAAACGGAGCTCATTCGAATAATTCAGTCTTCAAGATGGGGTTCAGATAGTTGGTTTTGTTTTGTTTTTATCTAATTTAAACTACTAACAATGAAATTAAAAATAAGCTAGCTAGCACGTATGGAACAAACAAGGATAGGGAAGACGTGGTTCACCATGACTTGGATAGTATAATACCGGGATGGTGTTTATGATGGGGACACTTTCAGATTAATAGATTAACAGACTTTGGTGTAAATACTAGAACCCTACCAATTAAATTCCCGTTGGCATGTCACTAGGAACTAGGTTATCGTGATTCTGATCGGAGCAATACGCTAAACTCCCAATACTTACCTAGTTGAAAGATAAGCAACCTATCTTGGTGAAAAACCGAGGTACATGAATAAAGCAGAGTATTGTCTCATAGGTCCGACCGTTCTTAACACCTAAGCTTATATCGCGTTCTTCTAAATGTGTATCTAATTATTAACTTGCTATGTTTAAAGAACCAAATATGTAAGATCTAGGGGGTTCATGTATCTAAGTCACTAAGACTTTAATTTTCTATACCTTGTTAATACTTTTCTTAAGCTTTAATTACTTCGATTTATGACCTAGACCTCTCCTTTTCAAACAGTTATACATCCCTGGATTATTCGTAGTTTGTCAAAACGTGTTTCATATGCAGACCATACCTTTAAGTAATAAACAGTGTATTTTACAGAGTAATTCCACGGCCTCTTACGTCTAACGTGCGGTCAGGAGTAATTGACAGTGAAAGTGGCATTCTAAACTAATTAAATAAAAGGCAGTGCAGAAATGTAAATCTAATATGTACAACGAATGGTTTCACTGTGTCTTACTTATTGCACGTCATGGGTACAAATAACTACTTACCATAATTAAGGTTCATGACTCCCTAATATCTAAGTTGTAGTCACGTGGATAACTAGAAAGGGTGCTCCATAAATTAGGTCTAGTGTCATATATTTAAACAATAATAAAGTATAATAATTCCCATTCATATAAATTTCTTTTTATAAATTTAAACTATGTTGGAATGAGTTGTTTTTATGATCCTATCAACTAACTAACGTAGAGTTGTCCGCAATCAGATAGAAGATATGTCACATGGATAGTAAACACACACAATTACAATACACCGGAAGTTCTCCCAAATGTACAGAACACATCGGCCAACGACTACCCTCGAATCCTATTCCCCAATCTCGATCGTCAGAGACATCCGTATCATGACATGGTCTATTGAATAAATAGTCGCATAAACAGGTTTTACCCTACCGGAATAAGTTGGGGCAGTCTGGTCATAAGCGGTTGGCCAAACATGCCATCATTCGTTCATAATATTATAATTAAACTACCTTTGGTCGTATTACTTTACAATTTATAATATTGATCCGTAATATAACTACCTTTGGTCGTCCCAGATTTCCATACGTTTGTACTCCGGATAAAGCATTTCCGGCACTATATCCGAGAACAGTCGAATAGGGGCCGTCATATTACTTTACAATATTTAATATCATCCCATTATGACTATCTAAATCATGGCAAACATATAAGCAACTACTCGCATATCATGGCAATAGACATTTCTAATGTTAATAAATTGTAAACATCAAACAAGAACATTACAAATAATTAATAAAAGAAAGGATAGATATTACCCGTAATTATTGCGAGCAAAATGATGCTTATATTACTTCCGAATAATCCAAAGCGCTACATTGCTAAGCTAGCTACTACTAACTACTACATAATTAATCTCCTACTTATCTCTCACTAAATTAATTAAATTAGCTTAGAGAGAGAAAGTAGAGAGAAAAAGAAAATAAAAGCTAGAAAGAAATAAGAAAGATATGAAAGGTGTGGAAGGTGTGTGTTGAAATGAAGCCTAAAGGCTGCTATTTATAGATGAAATATGTCTCACATTAGCATCCGTAGGCTCACATTAGAAAAAGAGTGAAAGGTGGTGCACCGGGTACGAAAAAGTTGCGAAAGGTGGTGCACCGGGTACGGAAAAGTAGCGAAAGGTGGTGCACCGGGTACACGCAAGGACGAAATAGCGGAAAAGAGATGGGGGGAGGGAGGCCAGCGCCGCCCACCACCAGGCCGGTGGCGGATGGCTGCTGGCCGGCGGCGGCTGGCAGCCGCCCGTCCCGGTTCGTCGTCTTTCGCTGCTTTGCTTAATTCGTGCGTATCTTCTTCGTAATGCATCCGTTTGAGTTGATTATTTTTGCATTGGTTTCGTAATTCAAAAACGAAGACTTTTATGTAAAGATATCCCAAAGATATGTCTCCTATCTCCAGATATTGCGTACGAATCATTTGGATCTTCCGGCGGGCGTAGAATCTTCATTCTTTATCCGTTTTTGTTGATTCTTCTTCTGTTGGATTCGTAATTTGAAAACGAACATCTTGGATGAGATGGATGTTGATGATGGGCACTTTTGTCTTGAAATCTCATTTTGATGCCTTGAATCTTCAAACGTGTGTGGAATCTTCGTTTTTCATCCCTTTTGCTTGATTTTTATCGTGCATCCTTGTTTTGACCATCTCGGCATAATATCATTGATTTGTATTGTTTTTGAGTTTAAAATGCCAAGATTCGTTCTAGAATGAGAGAGATATCGGTAGTAAAAACATGACTTTTTACGCGATATCAACACCCCTGATGAAAACTGTAAAATAGGGGCTATGAGACTCACCTGAGTCTTGAAAAGTTTAACTTAATAAACTTGTTTGATTAGCCATGAATTGATGTCCGAAGACTCGTAACCTGAGGGTGTCCAAGACACACGGTGGTTATAACATGAGTAGGTATCTCGAAAGACTACCCTTGTAGTTGTTCGTCCAACTTAGAACGTCCAAATTACTACGACTTGGTTGTTTGAATTGTCCAAATTACTACGATTTGGTTGTTTAACTTGTCCAAGTTTCTATGACTCGGTTGATTTGATTTATGTTTTGAAAACATGTACGGCCCGTTAGTGATTAGTTGTAATAATAATCTCAATATTATTATTATGATTTCGAGTGTTCATGTTCATAAACGTATTCCGATGTGTTTAAAAATTCGTATCGTATAAGTGTTTGAAATTACATAAGTTTGACACTTAGTAAAAATCCTTGTCTTCAAGTTTCTGATTTATGCGACATAGTGTGCGACATACGGCTTTGTGTCGCTAAGTGTGACGTAGTCTATTGTGTCACAGATCATGACTGCGACATAAAGGCTTGTGTAGCTAAGTGCGACATCCGTAATTTAATGCGACATAAGGCGTTGTGTCGCTATATGCTACGGGAATAAGTTTTGCAACATAGTGTTTTGTGTCACTATATGCAACATCCGTGATTAGTGTGACATAGTGGCTTATGTCGCTATACGCGACATAAGACCTGATTTAGCGACATAAGAGCTTATGTCGCAGGTGGCCTGGAGCCTCTGCGACATAACGCGCTGTTGGCCAAAAAATGAGCCGAAAAGGTGTTTTCCGGTTTCCGTTTGACTTGAAACTTTTACCCAACCCATATTTGGACATTATAAGCTTAAATAACCCATAAACAAGTAAAAATAAGTGAAATCGGAGTGTTTTGGGGTTTGTCGGAAACTTACAAACTTAACGCCGGAGAAATCTGGAAAGATGGAAATGTATATCGTGTCGCGGTGAATCTTTTCTTCCAAACGAGTGTAGTGATTCGAGTGAGTTTGGTGGTGGTGGTTGTTTTTAGAAAGAAAAGAGAGAAAGTAAGAAAGAGAGAGAGTGAAATGATGAAAATGAGGAGGGGAGGGAGGGATTTTGGCAGATTTTTAGAGAAAAAGGGGAAGGGAATCTCCCAAATTTTAATCTTCCGCGTTTGTGCTTCGTGCGTTGTTCGTTTCCCTGATCATTTAATAGTATAAATAATTATTTTAAAATACAAATATTTGTTAAGGTTTTTGTTGAAGTATTTCATCAAATACTTTTACCTGAGTTGTAAAATATAACTTATTCTTATTTCGGTTGTTCGCGCGTTTATTGTTTTAATCGCATAATTGTAGTTTGTACGATACGAATTTGAGTTGAAATATTATCTAAATAATATTTTGGATAAAATAGAGTTATTAAATAATGTCCTATTATTTAATAAAATGGTTCACCAACGTCCGTATTAATTGAACCGAATTGTATTCGGTTTGAAACTTGTACGATTTAGTCAAACCAGCGGATCCTGATAGTGTTGACACCCTGGTGCCAGATTTAGTTATACTAAGAGGGACGAGAAAGAGAAAATGGTCGAGAGAACCCCGAGATTCAGAGTCAGATGAGGATGAGGACGAGGATGATCCTGTAGACCCAGTTGCACCACCACCAGTAGTACCACCGCCTGTCAGGGCAGGACCTTCTATCCCGGCCCCCGGAATACAGATCCCCCGATACATCTATCAATACGGAACACCTCCAGGGGCAGACTATTGGTATTGGCTCATGTAGATGCAGGTCAGATGTTACAGGGCTATGAGACAGCAGATTGCAGGGATACCGGTAGACCCACTTCCAGATATACCATGCGGGTTAGGCCGAGCACCACCACACATATATCCCCCTACAGTTCGTGCTCAGACACCTCACCTATATCCAGGCCGTTGTCGTGGCTTACCTCCTTGGACAGTTCCACCTAGACCACAACCACCTCCAGCATGGGTTCCTAGTACGAGAGAGCCTGTCCCCTCAGTAGTTGGTTAAGTCAGGGGATAGCCTTCGAGAGATAATGGCAGATCCAAAGCTTCTAAGCAAGTTGCCACTGCACAGAGCCGAAGGAGTCTCAGACAACCCGATCCCACTATCGTATTACAGGCCCCAGTCTCCTCCCATGGATAGACAGACTTATTCAGGGGACACACTCAGCAGGGATCGCCTGTTATGCTACTTGATAATTTTGGTATGCCTGCAGGGCAATTCGTTGACCAGTTGATACACGATGGAGTTTTTACAGACGCAGGAGAAACATCAGATGCATCAGATGAAGATACCCAATGTCAGCATAATCTAGAAGATGACTCCTCATCAGATGAGACCTCTTATGCACCTATCGGATCTTCATCAGCAGTATCACGAGCACCACCAGCCGAGCAATAAATTGCTTCGCTTTCTGACTTCTCACTATTTTCTACCAGACATTATTATTATTTGTATTTGATATACTGTGGATGCATAGACATCACCTCTATCCAGTTATTACTTTATTATGCTATCACTTTACTTTTCTTTTCAACAACTATTACTTGATTATTGAGTGGTATGTTTGTTTGAATCCAAACACTATTTATCGAAGATCATAATGGAGAAAGTTGTTGACCACGCCATGAAAGATGTCGGAAGCCGAACACTGCAACCCAACAATCTTCTACAAGTAGCCGAAAGTACACATAACGTATCACGAAGCGGTAACCAGTTCCAACTTTCTATCCGTTTGAAGCGTTGATTATCTCATTCGATATTCCAAAAATAAGTGTGGGATCTCATAACCACACTACACTTACGTAACAATCCAAAAATAAGTAGAATCTCTATGTGTGGGATACTTCTACAAGAGGTGTTCAATACATAGATTCGAACATAGGGACAATGTTCCTCTAAGTGTGAGATATACGGTCTGCAACCGAAAGTTTAACCTTTTGTCCGTAACATAAACAATATTTTCATTAAAAAGGCTAAAAATAGAAAAATATTCAAAAAAATTGGATTCAAAAACAACATTCTTTAAGAACCTCTATTTTCAAAAATATAAATTACAGCAAGAAACGAGTTTTTAAAGAAACAAACCGGTTTTCTTAGAATAAGATACGGACAAAAAGGGTAACACATGGCTAGGCACATATTCACCAAAACATTTGATTTGTGAGGTTTGAGCCCTGATTAGCATTCATCTTTAAAATGCTTCACTTTTCATTTCATGTGTGTGCCAATGTGTCGCACCCCCAAATTTACTGTGCGAAAGCGAATCGGGTCGGGGCGCGACTAATCAAATATCACAAGCACATAAGATAAAGTGAACGACTCTATATGCGTCGTTTACTGCTTACATTGATATTATAAAAGTTTACAATGTAATAATGTTTACAAAAGCTCGAAATTAATGTTTAAAGATTCTAAGGCATATCTAGTTTACAAAATGTAGAAATGCAGGGGAATCTCCTGGTGTCTATATGCGACTCGAGCTAATAATCCTGAGAAGATCTACTACTGCTGAGTACCTGAGAATACATACTAAAAAGTCAGCTAAAAGCTGGTGAGCTCACAGGTTTGTATAGATAAACATGAGGTGTGAACCATGAGATTTAATATAATGATTTGCAACCAAGCAAATAAAATAGATGTATATCACTGCCATGAGCCCATAGTTTGAGCTTAACTGAGGTGTCAGGATCACAACCAAGTGCCTGAGCGAGGGTGCCTCCCTGCGAGTGCCTAATCTACACTCGTATGAACAAATGCTAATCCGCCCGTTTGACCAGTTAGTGCGTGCTAACCCGGACGGGGATTGTCAATCCCATATGGTACCATACACTAACAATCGTGCTAAATCCATATAAACAAACTATGTAGTGGAGGGCTTTAAAATGATTAGCAAAACAACTCATGCAGTATATATTGAGGTTTAGTACTCATGTCCACATGTAAAAACAAAACGAGTATGTATTCCCACCCCTGGGTTTAAAATAGTAAAATGAGGGGCTATGAGACTCACCTGAGTCTGATGTGTTGCTATCAAGCAAGTATGATGTTGCACAAGGTAATGTTGTCCGAAGAAGGTAACCTGTCGGGCGTTCAAGACGCGCAAGGTTATAAGTATATTTAGACGTCTCAAAAGACCGTCCATGCTAGTTGTTCATCCAACTAGTAATATCCAAATAATTTGGTTGTTTGATTGATTAGTTTGAGTTTTGAAAAAAAACATGTACGGCCCGTTGGTGATGGTTTGTAATAATAACCCAAAAGTGTTATTATTATATGTTTTGCTGTGATGTTTACTTATCAATATTTTTGTTGTTGATTGTTCAAGTATTGCATTAATGTATAAGGATTTTCAAAATTTTCATTCATGCGACAATAAGGATTTACGGAATTAAGATTTCATGCGACGGTTTATGAAAAAGCTGTTTTTATTCGACAATAGTTATGCGACAATAGGGCAATGCGTCAATAGGATTCTCGGACACTGTTCATGCGACAATGGGGATTTTACGGACACTGTTCATGCGTGAATGGGGATTCACGGACTTGGTTATGTGTTAATGATATTCTCGGATTTAGTTTATGCGTGAATGATATTCACGGATTTAGTTTATGCGTGAATGATTATTCACGGAGTTTTGTTCATGCGTGAATGATTATTCACGGATTTTTGTTCATGAGACAATGGTATTCACGGATTTAAGGTTTCATGCGATAATAATGAGGATTGACGGACTAATTAATCCGACAATGGGGATTGTCGGATTTTGTGAAATGGCAAGAACAGTCCTTACACTTTGGTTTTCTAGATATTTACTCGACAAGTCTCTCGTTTAGATCAACTTCTAAACCGAATTAACCCTAAATAAAAATCATACATGTTATCCTATATGTCTAGTCTAAAACTGCACTTTATGGTGTTTTTATATATTCATTTATTATTTTAAATAAAAATAATCATGAAGGATGTCGGTTTTGGTCCAAGAACAGCTATAGTCCAAAGATCAGCTTCTACACTAAAAACCGTGTATTTCTGGAAAAGGCTAAAGAAGAACTTTTTAAAGTTAACAAATTATGTGAGGTTTTGGCACTGTCTCATATGTTTTAGTGGTCTATAACTCAAGATATGGTCTCGAGAAGGGGGTAAATATTTCTGTCCGCCGGAACAGTAATGCGCACCTTAACAGAAATATTATTTTAAAATAGTAAACGAGATCGATATGTTACGAAATTGGTGTCGTTGGAAATCTAACATCACAGGCTACATTTTAGGCTTAAGAAACATTCATTTTAGTTAAGATATGAATTTTATAAAAATCGTGGAATTTGACCAACTTTCTGGACAGAAAGCAGCGTGAATATAAGTTCATGAAAAACGAGTTTTAGCTTATATTTAGGACATAACTATAACACCCGCCAAATTAGGACTAGAAATTAGTGCCTAATTCTCTGTTAATACATGTAATTAGTTCTGTGTTAGTCTAATTGATGTATCAAATTATATATTGTTGAATATATATACAAAAATGCGATTTGTGTAAATCGTACGCAAACTAAATCGAATGTATTTCGGTTCAAGTAAAATACGGACGTTGGTGATTAATTTTATTGATTAATATAAAAATTATATATTGACAATAACATACCAAAAATATTATTTTGATAATATTTCGAGTTCACTTCGTATCATATTATAAGAGTCTACGCGACTTAGACATAAAACGCGTAACAAACGAGACCAATTGGACTATTAAATAAATGGTAAAAATACTTGAAAAGTTTATTTAATTAACCTCTGTCTCCTTTAAAAACTTACACTTTAAAATAATTAAAATAATTATTTAACGATTAACGATCGGGGAAACGAACACCGCGCGGAGCGCGAATGCACGGAGCTAAAAGTGGAGACCCACACATGGGTGGATCCCCACCCAAAAATCTGCCTAAAGGGTGAGGTCATCACCTCCCCACCCTCACTTTACTCTTTCTTCTTCTCTTTCTTCTCCCCTTTTCTCTCCACAACAACACCACCACCATTTCTACCACCACCTTCCACCACAAAATAACACCATAAAAACACCTCAAATCACCACGCTCATTTGGAGAAAAAGAAGCATCTCGCAAGGATCTACACTTCTATCTTTCCGGAATCCCGATTCATCGCGTTGTAAGTTTCCGACAAAATCCCGAAACCCTTCGATTTCGAGTATTTTTGAGTTCTAGTTGTTTCTTTGAGCTTAAAATGTCCAAATATGGGTTGGGTAAAAGTTTCAGGTCGAACGGTGGCCGGAAAACACCTTTTTGGCGAAAATTCCGGCCAACAGCCCGTAGTGTCGCAGAGGCTCCAGGCCATCTGCGACACTAGGCTTAGTGTCGCATGAATCACCCTAGTGTCGCACAGTGCGACACTAGTAATAGTGTCGCATAAGTTCCTAGTGTCGCATATAGCGACACAAGCGTTAGTGTCGCATAATCTGTTAATGTCGCATGATGCGACACTAGTCGTAGTGTCGCATAAATTCTTAAGGTCGCATGGTGCGACACTAGCCGTAGTGTCGCAGGATTCGTAATGTCGCAGAAACCTTTGTGTCGCATAAATCACTAGTGTCGCATGTAGCGACACTAGCCCAGTGTCGCATGAGTCAGAAAACACAAATTTTACCAAGTGTCGAGACCTAAAATTTTATCACCCGATTTCACCCAAATTCAAGGCCAGATGCGTTTTTCACCAAAGCTCGACCCCAGCCAGGGGCTCTGCCCCTTGGACCCCGCCAGGGGCTGCCGCCCCTTGGACCCCGCTACCAGGGGCGCTGCCCCCGGACCCCCGTACTTAGATTCCGTAAGCGCGTTTCTCACCAAGTGTTGAACTTGCACAATTTCAAATACTCGTGCGATACGACTTCTATAACACGTTGAAACACACTATTCAAGTATAACGTTTCGAGACCAAAATTATAATAATGAGATTTTTATTACAAACAATCACCAACGGGCCGTACACATAATTTCAAACAATCGAACAAGTAACCGAATCGTAGTAATTTGGACATTATAAGTTGAACGAACAACTACAAGGTAGTCTTGATAGATACCTTCGCATACTTATAACCATCGCGTGTCGTGGACACCCTCAGGTTACAAGTCTTTGGACTTCAATACTCGGCTAATCAATTCCAGTTTATTGTTATAAACTCTAAAGGCTCAGGTGAGTCTTACAGCCCCACTTTTTACTGTTTTACTATTGGGGTGAGATATATTGCTTGCTTTTATGAACACAAGTACTGAATTACATATTTACCAAACGGAATTGCATGAGTTTTCTCACCATTTATTTGGGGAAGTCCCTCCATCATATATCGTTAGTTATGGACTTAAGCGCGAACACTAGTTAATGGATCCATTAGGGAAATGACCCTCCCCGCCCGGGGTAGTAGCGCTACCACAAACTGTACTGTATAAACGGGCGACTATCATTCGTTACTCAGCTTGCTCAGGTTCGAGCATGTCTCGGTGGCAAATTACTACTTACGGGTTAAGCCTCGATTATGAGCCTCATGGCAACGGTAAAACTTATTTACTTACATTTGCTGGATTGCAAATACTTGATTTACGCCTGCGGGCCTTACTGACGAAATCTTGTGTTCATATACCAATACTATTTATAAACCTGTGAGATTCACCAACCTTCGTGTTGACCTGTTTTAGCTTATATCTCAGGTACACATACGGAGTAGGATCCCTTCCGAGTACTAGCTAGAGTCGCATGATTTCTACAATTGCATTTAACGGAGATTCTTAGCATCATCTTTTGTATTTATTCTGATTATGTAATAGAATCTCCCGCTATACGCGTGGACCCTAGGGAACCTCATTTTGTAACGAAAACAATATGTTTTCAAACCCTATTTCGTAATGGTATGTAACTAATTATTACAAACGTCTCATTTAGAAGTCGTTTTCTATACTTTTGTGCTGTGATATTTGATTAGTAGCACCCCAAAGCTTGCTTCCGCTGAACGGTGATTTTGGGGGTGTTACAATAACCTTGTTAAATGAGCAACTAGACATGTATACAAGTATATTTACAATAAAGCTAGTAGAATATTAAGAGTTCTTACAAAAAATCGTGATCTAGAGAGATGATGGAGGCGGCTAGCTCGGCTTGGTGTTCTTCCTTCTTCTTCTTCTTCGTTTCTCCTTCGTTTTTCTTCAAGTAAAATGGGTAAGATGATGGTGGTGATGGTGGCAGGTTTTTAGAGAGAGGAAGGTGGTGAAGAGAGGGGATGGAGAGTATGGAGATGGATTGTAGAGAATGAGGTATGGTGATGAGCATAGGAAGTCCAATAAGCAAAGAGGGGAGGGGATATGGCATGGGGCTGCAGATTTTCGTGGGTGGGGCCCACTAGATGGGTGTGGGGTTTGTTAAATTTTGTTTCCTCAATTTGTGCTCCGTGCAGTGCTCGTTTACCCGGTCGTTTGAACGTTTAATTATCGTTATACGTTTTAATACGCGTGTTTGAATAATGATTTAAATCTCGATATTTTTATGGAAAGTATTATCCTAAATACTTTATTTTAAGTTGTTTAAATGTTGTCGGGTCTCGGTTTACGCGTTCTTTGCGTATTTGTACGTTTATATGACTCACGTAACATTTTTTTTACATGATTTATTCGTACGCGTGAAAACGTAATATTTTTACTCGAAGTATTTTATCAAAATACTTAAGAATGAATTATAAAAATATAATTTGGGTTAATTTCATTTGTCGGGCGCGTTTTACGCGTTTTTGGTCGTTTCTGAGCATTATATATGATACGAAATGCTTATATGATATTATCGAAATAATATTTGGAAATAAATATGTTTATCAAATAATTTCATATTATTTAATAAATTGAGTTCACCAACGTCCGTATTAATGTATCGGGATCCGCCCGATATGAAAATGCACGATTTATCAAAATCGCGTACGTGTATATATATATATTCCAATATATACATATTGATACATACAATTAGCCTTCTCTAGCACTAATTACATGTATTAGTAGATGATTAGGAACTAATAACTAGCCCTAATTTGTCGGGTGTCACATTCTCCCCTTGTTAAGAGAATTTCGTCCCGAAATTTAGCTCGAAGTCGTAGATGGTGTGGATTATGTGAATAACTGTGGGTACTTGAGTCGCATTTGGTCTTCCCGTTCCCAAGTGAATTTCGGACCACGCCGCGAATTCCACCGGACTTTGACGATGGGAATACGACTTTGTTTCAATTGTTTGACCTCACGGTCCATGATTTCTGCTGGTGTCTCGACAAAATGGAGTTTATCATCGATGTGGATTTCGTCGAGAGGAATAATGAGTGTCTCATCAGACATGCATTTCTTAAGATTAGAAATGTGAAATGTGGGATGCACGCTGCTGAGTTCGGGTGGCAGCTGCAATCGATATGCCACTGGACCAATCCTTTCAAGGATCTCGAATGGTCCAATGTATCTGGGATTCAACTTCCCGCGTTTGCTGAATCGAATGACACCTTTCCAAGGTGATACTTTCAAGAGTACTCGATCCCCAACTTGGAACTCGAGATGTTTACGTCTCACGTCAGCATAACTTTTCTGACGATCACGTGCGGCTTTGAGTCTGTTTTAGATTCCAATGATTTTCTCTATTGTTTCGTGTATGATTTCAGGACCAGTGAGTTGGCTGTCTCCCATTTTGGTCCAACAGACAGGTGATCGGCACTTACGACCGTACAGTGCCTCGAAAGGTGCAGCTCCAATACTGGTCTGGTAGCTGTTGTTATACGAAAACTCGCATAAGGGTAAATGATGTTCCCAATTTGCACCGAAGTTAACTACGCAAGCCCGTAGCATATCTTCCAGTGTTTGAATGGTTCGTTCACTCTGGCCGTCGGTTTGAGGATGATATGCAGTACTCATATCTATACGAGTACCCAGAGATTTCTGAAGTGACTGCCAAAAGTGAGATGTGAAACGACTATCCCTGTCAGAGATAATCGAAATGGGAACGCCATGTCGGGATATGATTTCCTTAAGGTAAATTCGCGTGACGCGTTCCATTTTGTCGGTTTCTTTGATGGCTAGGAAATGAGCATATTTGGTGAGACGATCGACGATCACCCAAATGGTATCGCAACCGCTTGATGTCTTTGGAAGTTTTGTGATAAAGTCCATGGAGATCTGCTCCCATTTCCATTGAGGGATTTCCGGTTGTTGGAGTAATCCGGAGGGTTTCTGATAATCGGCTTTGACTTTAGAGTATGTGAGGCACTTGCCGACATATGTGGCAATGTCAGCTTTCATGTTTGGCCACCAATACAACTCCTTGATGCCATGATACATCTTGTCAGATCCAGAATGTATTGAGTATTTGGACTTGTGAGCTTCATCCATCACCAAATCTCGTAGGTTCCCAAAATTAGGTAACCAGATTCGATTTGAGAAGTATTTGGCTCCGTTGGATTTGGTTTCAAATTGTTGGTCTATGCGACGCAAGGACTCATTTTTAATGTTCTCAGGTTTGAGTGCTTCGAATTGAGCGGTAATGATTTGAATGATAAGATCATTATGGATTGTCATGCAGAGGGCTCGGACTCGAAGGGGTTTTACACGTTCCTTTCGACTGAGGGTATCGGCAACAACATTTGCCTTGCCTGGATGATAACGGATCTCGCAATCATAATCGGTAAGAAACTCGACCCATCGACGTTGCCTCATGTTGAGATCCTTTTGGTCAAAGATATGCTGAAGACTTTTATGATCGGTAAAGATTGTACATTTAGTGCCGTATAGATAGTGTCTCCAGATTTTGAGTGCAAACACTACGGCTCCCAATTCAAGATCATGAGTGGTGTAATTCTTTTCATGAACCTTGAGTTGTCCGGAAGCGTAGGCAATGACCTTGTCTCGTTGCATTAACACGCAACCAAGACCTTGGTGTGAAGCATCGCAGTATACCACGAAGTCATCGTTGCCTTCGGGTAGTGATAAGATAGGTGCACTGCAAAGCTTTTGTTTAACAATTGGAACGCTGACTCTTGTTTATCAGTCCAGCCGAACTTCTTTTCCTTCTGAGTCAATGTTGTGAGTGTTTGGGCTATAATCGAGAAGTTCTCAATGAATCGCCGATAATACCCGGCCAGTCCCAAAAACTGCCGTACTTCTGTTGGAGTTGTTGGCGATTGCCAATTTTTGATAGCCTCGATTTTAGATGGATCAACATGAATCCCTTGACTGTCAATCACATGCCCAAGGAATTGAACAGTTTGCATCCAGAACTCACACTTGGAGAATTTAGCATATAACTCCTCGTGCTTGAGTAGCTCTAGAATGGTTTTCAGATGATGCGCGTGTTCTTGCTCGTTGCGCGAGTAGATTAAGATGTCATCAATGAATACAATGACAAACTTATCGAGATATGGTTTGCACACTCGGTTCATAAGTTCCATGAATACAGCCGGTGCGTTTGTTAAACCAAATGGCATTACTTGAAACTCGTAGTGACCATAGCGAGTTCGGAAAGCTGTCTTCGGGATGTCGGTGTCTCGAACTCGGAGTTGATGAATACCTGACCGTAGATCGATCTTTGAATAAAAGCTCGACCCTTGCAGTTGGTCAAATAGGTCATCAATTCGAGGGAGTGGATAACGGTTCTTAACAGTGAGTTTGTTGAGTTCACGATAATCGATGCACATTCTGAAAGAACCGTCTTTCTTTTTGACAAATAGGACTGGAGCTCCCCAAGGTGAAGAACTTGGTCGAATGAATCCTTTGTCCAGGAGTTCCTGTAACTGAGTAGACAACTCCTGAAGTTCGGATGGGGCTAAACGGTAAGGTGCTCGTGCCACGGGTGCTGCACCCGGCACGAGGTCTATGGAAAACTCGACTTGTCTTGGCGGTGGAAGGCCAGGCAAGTCTTCAGGAAAGACTTCTGGGAAGTCTCGAACGATGGGCACATCCTCAAGTTGCTTCTCTTCCGACTTTTTCTCCATAACATGAGCGAGGATTGCCGGATAACCTTTTCTCAAATATTTTCGGGTTTTCATACACGATATGATACTCAGTCTCGTCCCACCGGTCTCCCCTTGTATGATTAAAGTACCACCGGTGACGAGAGGAATACGAACAATTTTATCAAAACAGACAATCAAAACAGACGATGTCGAAACTACCGATCTCGACAGGTATGAGATCAATGTTGAAGAGTTCGTAGGCTAGTTTTAAAGTGCAATTGGGTATCACACTATTTGTTTCAATCAGTTTTCCATTAGCGAGTTCTACAATATACTTAGCTTCTAAGGCAACAGGGGTGATGTCAAGTAAGGAACTAAATTCATCAGATATAAAGCTCCTATCAGCACCAGTATCAAACATAATATAGGCATGTAAGTTGTTGATGAGGAACATACCCGGGACCACATTCGGGTCTTGATGTGCTTCTCCTGAATTAAGGACAAAGGCTCTACCTCTCGGGTTGTTGTTGTTTCCCTTGTTCTTCAGTTTTGGGCAGTCATTTCTGAAGTGCCCAGTGTTGCCAAACTCAAAACAGGCTTTTGGTTGGCTGGAGCTGGTGTTGGGGTTGTTGTTGGTATTGGTACTAGTAGACCTACAGTCTTTGGCTAGATGCCCATACCTTTGACACTTGTTACATGGAGTACCGCAGGGACCATCATGATGGCGGCGGCACTTAGAGCAGAAAGGCTTGGTTCCAGTGTAGCCTTTCCTGGGTTCAGAACCAGATGTGTAAGCCTTGACAGTTTTAGGCTTCTTTGATGACTGTTGATTTTGGTTGGAGTTTCCGGACCACTTTCTTTTGTGATCCCCAGAGTTATTACCAGTGTTTGCGGAAGTAGGTGTTTCTTGACGAACCACCTGAGCCATAAGATTGTGTGCCATACGGACGGCACCTTGAATGGTAGGAGAGTTGGAAGCAGTGACCATTCCCTGAATGTGTGGGGGAAGTCCCCAGATGTAACGTTCGATCCTCTTGTACTCAGGATCGACCATTGATGGGCACAACAGTGCAAGTTGATGAAAACGGGTTGTTGCAACTTGCCATGAACTTTGAGATTCCAAAACTCGACCTCGAGTTGTTGCAACTCTTCTCTTGGACAGTACTCATCCTTTAACATTCTTTTCAATTCTTCCCAGGGGGTTTGGTAGGCGATATCAATGCCTACAGTTTGAGCATAAGTATTCCACCAAGTCAGAGCACCATCCATGAAGGTGCAGGTGGAATACTTGACCTTGCAGTCTTCTGGGCAGTTACAGATCCGAAAGACTGATTCCATTTTCTCGATCCATCGTAATAGACCGATAGCTCTTTCCGTGCCTTTGAAGTTCAGAGGCTTGCAGTTGAGGAAGTCCTTGTATGAGCAAGGTTTGGCTGGAGGGGTGTTGTTGGTCGTGTCCTCTCTGCCTGAGCGTGGTTGTTGGCAGCAAGGGCTTGAGCTACACCCTGAGCAATGAGTTGAGTGATTTCTGCTTGACTGTAAGTTTGTCTGGGTGGCATAATGCTTGAATAAATACAGAGGAAAAATATGTAAGATGTTGTTCAAAGGTTATGATTTATCGCATATTTATGTACATAGGAGGGTAATATACAACAGCACAATGTGATAATCATATTTCATTAGATAATAAAATTTGACACCATACAAGGTACGAGTTCAAAAGATTACATACTTTAGAGTTTACAAAAGGTACCGGGAATGGTTACATCCGGTTGAATTACACCGACTTAAAAAAGCCTTAGATAAGTGATTACATAACAGATACTGTACTAATCTTTTCGTATAGCCACTAGTGACATCAGGGTGACAAGACGTTCCATGGCTTCAGCAAGTCGACTGGTTTGTCGAGCAGTATCTTCAGCGATAGTTAGGCGTTGCTCCAACATGCGAGCGTATTGTTCGGCTTCCTGTGAGTGTAGCTCACATTCTTCCAGTCTCGCCTGCAGGAGATCAACTGTGCTTCTGTCATCAATCACTTGTTGGTGGATCATATCCACATTCTGTGTTAGGTTTTCTTGTTCCAGATAGAGTCTAGCAATACGGTCGTGTGATGTGCGTAATCCATGGGTTTGTACTATGTATTGTTCTCGTTCCAAGCTTTCAAGCCTTGCCTCATGACGGTGTAGTTGAGCAGTAAGCACTGGAACGGTATGGTGGATGGGTTCTTGTGTATACAGGGAGATGTCCATGGGGTCAGCAGGAATTTGTATGGCTTCCTCAGACCTCCAGGTGTTCAGAGTTGTGGGTAGCCAATCCCACTTACGAGGGTAAGTCAGATAGTCCACCCTCATTGTGGTGTTACCAGTGTGGTAAGGGCTAACTCAAGCTGAACTTTTACCCCTTCGTTGATTTCGTGTGACTCTTGCCTCCCCAGTGAAATAATAGAGAGGTTCAGTTGAAGTTTGGGGTAAAGCAGTTAACTCCTCTACCGTTGGGTATGTTTGAGTTTCATTGTTCGTGTTTGTCGGTGCTAGAGGAGGGATGTCTGCCATGTCTGTGGCAAGAGCGTTCAGTAAATATTGTGAGGCCTATATATATACATATCATATAGCCTAATGTTTCTAGCACACACATGTATAGGTCCGGTTTCTCTCGTGGTCAAAGTCAACTAGTGTATCCTGTTCAGTCATGATTCCTTTCAGATCTCACATCATATTCTTTTAATTGTACATAGTTGATCAGGCTATGTTAAATTAAACCAATATCATGTAGTCACTGAACCTAATCATACTTAATAAGGAATACTGCCTAACGGTCATAGTCTAGGCCCACTAAATGCAACCTAGTTCAGTATAACCTTAGGCTCTGATACCAATCTGTCGCACCCCCAAATTTACTGTGCGGAAGCAAATCGGGTCGGGGCACGACTAATCAAATATCACAAGCACATAAGATAAAGTGAACGACTCTATATGCGTCGTTTACTGCTTACATTGATATTATAAAAGTTTACAATGTAATAATGTTTACAAAAGCTCGAAATTAATGTTTAGAGATTCTAAGGCATATCTAGTTTACAAAATGTAGAAATGCAGGGGAATCTCCTGGTGTCTGTATGCGACTCGAGCTAATAATCCTGAGAAGATCTACTACTGCTGAGTACCTGAGAATACATACTAAAAAGTCAGCTAAAAGCTGGTGAGCTCACAGGTTTGTATAGATAAACATCAGGTGTGAACCATGAGATTTAATATAATGATTTGCAACCAAGCAAATAAAATAGATGTATATCACTGCCATGAGCCCATAGTTTGAGCTTAACTGAGGTGTCAGGATCACAACCAAGTGCCTGAGCGAGGGTGCCTCCCTGCGAGTGCCTAATCTACACTCGTATGAACAAATGCTAATCCGCCCGTTTGACCAGTTAGTGCGTGCTAACCCGGACGGGGATTGTCAATCCCATATGGTACCATACACTAACAATCGCGCTAAATCCATATAAACAAACTATGTAGTGGAGGGCTTTAAAATGATTAGCAAAACAACTCATGCAGTATATATCGAGGTTTAGTACTCATGTCCACATGTAAAAACAAAACGAGTATGTATTCCCACCCCTGGGTTTAAAACAGTAAAATGAGGGGCTATGAGACTCACCTGAGTCTGATATGTTGCTATCAAGCAAGTATGATGTTGCACAAGGTAATGTTGTCCGAAGACGGTAACCTGCCGGGCGTTCAAGATGCGCAAGGTTATAAGTATATTTAGACGTCTCAAAAGACCGTCCATGCTAGTTGTTCATCCAACTAGTAATGTCCAAATAATTTGGTTGTTTGATTGATTAGTTTGAGTTTTGAAAAAAAACATGTACGGCCCGTTGGTGATGGTTTGTAATAATAACCCAAAAGTGTTATTATTATAGGTTTTGCTGTGATGTTTACTTATCAACATATTTGTTGTTGATTGTTCAAGTATTGCAATAATGTATAATGATTTTCGAAATTTTCATTCATGCGATAATAAGGATTTACGGAATTAAGATTTCATGCGACAATAAGGTTTATGAAAAAGCTGTTTTTATTCGACAATAGTTATGCGACAATAGGGCAATGCGTCAATAGGATTCTCGGACACTGTTCATGCGACAATGGGGATTTCACGGACACTGTTCATGCGTGAATGGGGATTCACGGACTTGGTTATGTGTTAATGATATTCACGGATTTAGTTTATGCGTGAATGATATTCACGGATTTAGTTTATGCGTGAATGATTATTCACGGAGTTTTGTTCATGCGTGAATGATTATTCACGGATTTTTGTTCATGAGACAATGGTATTCACGGATTTAAGGTTTCATGCGATAATAATGAGGATTGACGGAATAATTAATCCAACAATGGGGATTGTCGGATTTTGTGAAATGGCAAGAACAGTCCTTACACTTTGGTTTTCTAGATATTTACTCGACAAGTCTCTCGTTTAGATCAACTTCTAAACCGAATTAACCCTAAATAAAAATCATACATGTTCTCCTATATCTCTAGTGTAAAACTGCACTTTATGGTGTTTTTATATATTCATTTATTATTTTTATTAAAAATAATCATGAAGGGTATCGGTTTTGGTCCAAGAACAGCTATAGTCCAAAGATCAGCTTCTACACTAAAAACCGTGTATTTCTGGAAAAGGCTGAAGAACTTTTTAAAGTTAACAAATTATGTGAGGTTTTGGCACTGGTCTCATATTTAGTGGTCTATAACTCAAGATATGGTCTCGAGAAGGGGGTAAATATTTCTGTCCGCCGGAACAGTAATGCGCACCTTAACGGAAATATTATTTTAAAATAGTAAACGAGATCGATATGTTACGAAATTAGTGTCATTGGAAAGCTAACATCACAGGATACATTTTAGACTTAATAAACGTTCATTTTAGTTAAGATATGAATTTTATAAAAATCATGGAATTTGACCAACTTTCTGGACAGAAAGCAGCTTGAATATAAGTTCATGAAAAACGAGTTTTAGCTTATATTTTGGACATAAACTTGTTAAATGAGCAACTAGACATGTATACAAGTATATTTACAATAAAGATAGTAGAATATTAAGAGTTCTTACAAGAAATCGTGATCTAGAGAGATGATGGAGGCGGCTAGCTCGGCTTGGTGTTCTTCCTTCTTCTTCTTCGTTTCTCCTTCGTTTTTCTTCAAGTAAAATGGGTAAGATGATGGTGGTTTATGATGGTGATGGTGGTAGGTTTTTAGATAGAGGAAGGTGGTGAAGAGAGGGGATGGAGAGTATAGAGATGGATTGTAGAGAATGAGGTATGGTGATGAGCATAGGAAGTCAAACAAGCAAAGAGGGGAGGGGATATGGCATGGGGCTGCAGATTTTCATGGGTGGGGCCCACTAGATGGGTGTGGGGTTTGTTAAATTTTGTTTCCTCAATTTGTGCTCCGTGCAGTGCTCGTTTACCCGGTCGTTTGAACGTTTAATTATCGTTATACGTTTTAATACGCGTGTTTGAATAATGATTTAAATCTCGGTATTTTTTTTGAAAGTATTATCCTAAATACTTTATTTTAAGTTGTTTAAATGTTGCCGGGTCTCGGTTTACGCGTTCGTTGCGTATTTGTACGTTTATATGACTCACGTAACGTTTTTTTACATGATTTATTCGTACGCGTGAAAACGTAATATTTTTACTCGAAGTATTTTATCAAAATACTTAAGAATGAATTATAAAAATATAATTTGGGTTTATTTCATTTGTCGGGCGCGTTTTACGCGTTTTTGGTCGTTTCTGAGCATTATATATGATACGAAATGCTTATATGATATTATCGAAATAATATTTAGAAATAAATATGTTTATCAAATAATTTCATATTATTTAATAAATTGAGTTCACCAACGTCCGTATTAATGTATCGGGATCCGCCCGATATGAAAATGCACGATTTATCAAAATCGCGTACGTGTATATATATATATTTTCCAATATATACATATTGATACATACAATTAGCCTAATCTAGCACTAATTACATGTATTAGTAGATGATTAGGAACTAATAACTAGCCCTAATTTGTCGGGTGTCACACAATGTATGCATTTGAATTAGAACTTGCTCTTGTAATGCATTTCGAGATCACACCAATGAGTGCCATTCGTGGCCTAGGTACAACCTATCTCGATACTTTCTAAGGAATCCCAACACCTACTTACCACCAAACATCCACTCACTACTTAATCTTCACACACAAACAAAAACTTCCCTTATATCTTCCTCCCGAACCTAAGGAAGCCACGTCTTCCAACATTTTCAGAAACACTCTTAAATTTCTCAAGAAAAGCCATACAACCTCACAAGCCAATACCATACGGAACCTTTCGGACAAAATATCCATAGGGATGGCATGATAAAAAGAAAGAAAAGAAAAATGAGAAAAATAAAGAAAAGAAGAAATATACATGCCGGCACTACCCAAAAAGTCCAGAAAAAGGAAAAATTCAAATCCGAAAAAGGGTTGCATTATTAAGTCTTTTCAAGTCTGAGAAATTCCAAAAGAGACTTTCTCGATAAAATACACCAAAGCTTCAAGAAAGATACAAGAATAGAAAAAAATCCATAATCTTCTCTTTCACACACCTTCTTCAACTCCCCTAAATCCAAAAACCCAATTCCTTCCTAAGAAATCTTGAAAAATTAGTACCGTTCTCATCCAAAGTGATGGAGATTTGATTCTTGATCAAGCCTATGACGAGAATGTTGCATGACTGGCTATCTCAGTGATTGACACTAACAAGTAGGAACCCTAAACACCTGAGTGATTTGAGTGACCCACTACAAGGATTGCCTATTCATGATTACCATTTAAGTTGCTTGAAGAAAGTATCAACTTCTATAAACCCTTAGTTTCTCAGAAAAACTTTCTCATAACTGGAACTTTATGTCTTGGGAAATGGTACTTCTAAAAGATACGTGTAGCTAGAATCTTCCTAAAGTCCTTTTATGAATGAGTTTGCTTGAGGACAAGCAAAGTTCTAAGTGTGGGATACTTGATCTCGCATAAAAAGTCACATTTTTACTATCGATATCTCTCTCATTCTGAAACAATACTTGGCAAATTAGCTCAGATAATGTTCAAATCAATGAAACTTTTCCAAGAAGGTCAAAATAGAGCTGCACGTGAAAAATCAAGCAAAACAGACGAAAAACGAAGATTCCACACACGTTTGAAGATTCAAGACATCAAGACAAGATTTAAAGGCAAAAGTACCCATCACTGATATTTCTCTTATCCAAGATATTCATTTTCAAAATACGAATCTAATATATTAAGAATCAACAAAAACGTATAAATAATGAAGAATCTACGTACGCCAAAAGATTCAAACGATTCGTACAAGACATCCAAAGATCAGAGACAAATTTTTGGGATTTCTTTTCATCAAAGTCTTCCTTTCTGAAAAACGAATCCAACGCAAAAAGAATCAACGCAAACGGACGCATAACGAAGGAGATACACATGAATCAAGTAACGAGGCGAAAGACGGCGAACCGGGGTGGGCAGGTGGCAGCCACCACCGGCCACCATGGTGGCGGTGCCGGCTGGCCACCCCCCATCCCCCGTTCTCTTTTCCATCCTCGCCCGTACTCGCAGGGTACACGTGCTAGACCTTTTCCGCAACTTCAGGGTACACGTGCTAGACCTTTACGCGCTTTAGGGTACATGTGCTAGCAACTTTTCCACCTTTTGCTTACATGTGCCCCAAGTTGCTAAGATGCACTCATTTTCTCCTATAAATAGGAGCCTCCATGATTCATTTCAAGACACAATCACACACACTCTTATACTCTCATATACACTCCTCACAAATCTCAATTCTCTTGTATTTCATAGTTTTTCTCATTCTAGAATTATTGTAATTAATCTACGGATTAATATAGGAGCTAGAACGAACGATAGGGATTCGGAGATAAACCTTTGTACGTATAAAAAAGTTGTCAATCATAATAATACGCTGCTACGCATTTATTTCCGGATGATATCTAAACCTTTATCATACTTTTTTTATTTCGTATTTTAAATATGTATTATTACTTGGTATGTGAGTTATTTGTTGCCATGAATTGCGAGTAGTTTATTATTGTGATTGTTGATGATGTAGATAATTATAAGTAGGGATGACATTATATTATTAGTGCACGAAAATCGTAAAGTGATATGATGGCCCCTATTCGACTATTTATTCGATATAGTACTGGAAATGCTTTCGAGCAAAGTACAAATGTATCGAAGTCATAAACGACCGAAGGTAATCATATCACTGGAATCAGCTCTGGTTTAACAGTTGGAATTCCAAAAGGATAATACAACTTCACAACTAACCGGTATATCCTACGAAAGTCAATACACTGTAAAGTAATGTTCGTAAAATACGTTCAGACAAAATAGGAATTAGTAACCCTTGTACTGTTAAGACCTTATGAACTTAAGTTTAATCTATGGAGTAGCCTTTCTGGTTATCCACGTGACTGCAACCTAATAATTAGGACCTACTCAACCTTAATTATGGTAAGTAGTTATATGTGCCCATGACATGCAATAAGTAAGACACAGTGAAACCACTCGTTGTATATATTAGGTTTACATTTCCGCACTGCTTTACATTTAATTAGTTTAAAGTGTCATTTTCACTGTCAATTACTCTTGACTGCATGTTGGACGTAAGAAAGCGTGGAATTACCATGTAAAGTACACGGTCTTATTACTGAAAGGCATCGTCTGCATATGAAACACGTTTTAACAAACTGCGAATAATCCAGGGATGTATAAATGTTTGAAAAGGAGAGATTTAAGTCATAAGTCGAACAAACCGGAATCTAATTAATTATAAATAAGACTTAGGAATGAAAGTGAAAGTCCAAGTGACTTAGGATACTTAAAGCTCTAGGTCTTATAAAATCGGAGGTCTAAACATACAATGTTATTAATCTGCATGCTAATAGAACAGTAAACTATCTTAGGTGTTAAGAATGGTCGGACCTATGAGACGATACGCCACTGATTCATGCACCTCGGTATAAAACCAAAATAGGTTACTTATCTCTTAACCAGATAGGTATTGGAAGTTAGCGTATTGCTCCGATCATAATCATGATAACCTAGTTCCTAGTGACATGCCAATGGGAAATTTAGTTGGTAGGGTTGTAGAGTTTACACCTAATAGTTTACTTATTTTATTAAGTTTTGTCCCTATTTATTCTGTCATCCCGAAACATTAATTATCGAAATCTCAGCAATCACATATTTATCTTTATCTGCTTTCCTGCATTTTAATTTCCTGCAATTTACTTTCCTGTACTTTAATTATTTGTCTTTAGTTTAAAAACCCCCAAACCTACCTACTTTGTTCCATCCTAAATACTTCCCAACCGAAAGCACCAGCTTTAATCACTCACACGTTTCGATTCATAGAACGATCTTAGGTTATATAATTTAAGCCCCGCTATTTATAAATTTTAAAACCCCTGTTGGCGCCCGATTAGTTACCATCAACGACACCGACGTTTCAGGCAACTGCGCTGAAGACAGCAAAGTCAAGTTTGTTGCCTACAGCTTTCAGGAGGGTTTCCTTACTTGGTGGAACACCTATACTAATACCGAGGGAATCGAGACCGCTAATCGATTGCCCTGGATAGATTTGAAGAATATGTTGAAGGATGAGTATTGCCCGAACGAATAACTTCAACGTTTGGAAGAAGAATTCTGGAATCTAAGGGTACAGGGCACCGACATCATCAGTTACACTACCAAATTCCAACAGCTTGCCCTCTTATGCCCGTCTATGGTAGATCCGGAGGAGAAACGCATCAAGAGGTATATCCACGGACTCCCAGAGAACATCCAGTGGAACATCTCCTCATCTAAACCAACCACCATCCAAAGTGCTATCCGGCTTGCACATGAACTCATGGAGATGATTGTCAGCCATGAGACATCCACCACACCTCCCAACAAGAAGTGCAAATCCTCGGAACACCACGATCAACCTGACAAGAGACCCAAGACCATCAAAGCTTACAACACCAACTTTGAACCCAAACTTGGGTATACTGGGAACAAACCCTATTGTTTCAAGTGTAACAGCCACCACGAGGGTCAGTGTAGTACCCCTTGCAACTACTGCATGAGGTACGGACATTTGACCAAAGATTGCCGAGCTTCCAAAACCAACAACAACACCTCCAGCAGCAACACCAGACAACCCAAATCCTGTTACGAATGTGGAGACACTGGGCATTTCAGAAATGAATGTCCTAAACTGAAGAACAATGGCAACAACAACAACGCTAGAGGTAGAGCCTTCGTACTTAACTCCGGGGACACCCGTCAAGACCCTAATGTGGTCTCGGGTATGTTCCTCCTGAACAACTTAACTGCTTATGTTCTGTTTGATACTGGTGCTGATAGAAGCTTTATTTCTGAGGAATTTTATCCACTGCTTGACATCACCCCCTGTTGCTTTAGATGTTAAGTACGTTGTAGAACTAGCTAACGGTAAACTTATAGAAACCGATAGTGTGATACCTAATTGCACTTTAAACCTAGCCAATGAAACCTTTTCAATCGATCTTATGCCTGTTGAAATTGGAAGTTTTGACGTCATCATTTGTATGGACTGGTTTTCCGAACACCGTGCCGAAATCATTTGTTATGATAAGGTCGTTCGCATCCCTCTCGCCGCCGGTAGAACTTTGATCATACAGGGGGAGGCCGGTGGGACGAGACTAAACATCGTGTCTTGTTTGAAAACCCTAAAATTTCTGAGAAAAGGTTATCCGGCAATCCTCGCACACATCAGGGAGAAAAAATCGAAGGAGAAGCGACTCGAGGGTGTGCCCATCCTAGTCTACCACCACCAAGACAGGTCGAGTTCTCAATCGATCTCGTGCCAGGTGCTGCACCTGTGGCCCGAGCACCATACCATTTAGCCCCATCCGAACTTCAGGAGCTGTCCACCCAGTTACAGGAACTCCTGGATAGAGGATTCATTAGACCAACTTCTTCGCCTTGGGGAGCTCCGGTCTTATTCGTGAAAAAGAAAGATCGTTCTTTCAGAATGTGCATCGACTACCGAGAGTTGAATAAGTTGACCGTCAAGAACCGATATCCACTCCCTCGTATCGATGACCTCTTTGACAAACTTCAAGGGTCGAGTTTTTATTCAAAAATCGATCTACGGTCGGGTTATCACCAACTCCGAGTTTGCGACACCGATATCCCAAAAACTACTTTCTGAACTCGCTACGGGCATTATGAATTTCAAATGATGCCATTCGGTCTAACCAACACACCGACTGTATTCATGGACCTTACCTCGACAAGTTTGTCATTATCTTCATTGAAGAAATTCTCATTTACTCGTGCGACGAACATGAACACGCGCAACATCTCAAAACCATCCTAGAACTACTTAAGCACGAAGAGCTTTACGCCAAATTTTCTAAGTGTAAGTTCTGGATGCAAACCGTTCAATTCCTTGGACATGTTATCGATAGTCAAGGAATTCATGTTGATCCGTCAAAAATCGAGGCTATCAAGTGCTGGCAAGCACCAACAACTCCAACCGAAGTACAACAATTCTTGGGTCTTGCTGGGTACTATCGGCGATTCATTGAAAACTTCTCGAAAATAGCCCAACCTCTCACGACACTGACTCAGAAAGACAAAAAGTTCGATTGGGTGTGAAGAGTGAATGTTGAGTGGGTGGATGTTTGATGGTGGAAGGGTGTTTGGATTCCTTAGAAGTTATCAAGATGGGTTGTACCTATGCCACGTATAGCTCTCATCGGTGTGATCTCGAAATGCATTACAGGAGCAAGTTCTAATTCAAATGCATACATAAGCACACACATGAAACGAAAAGTGAAGCATTTTAGAGATGAATGCTAATGATGGGCTCAATCCTCACGAATCGAATGTTTTGGTCAAAGTGTGCCTAGCCATGTGTTGCCCTTTTCATCTGTATCTTATTCTAAAACACTTTTATTTCGTTGTCAAAACTCGTTTCTTGCTATAATTTATAATTTTGAAAGATAAGATTTCTAAAGAACGATGTTTTTGAATCTAATTTTTTTGAAATTTTATCCATTTTTAGCCTTTTAATGAAAATATTGTTTGACTTACGGACAAGAGGTAAAACTTGCGGTTGAAGGCCGTATATCCCACACTTAGAGGAACATTGTCCCTAATGTTCGAATCTATGCATTGAGTACCTCTTGTCGAAGTATCCCACACTTATAATTTCTACTAATTATTTTGTGGAGTCCAAGGATCCCACACTTAGTGTTTGGAATGGGATATAGGTCGATATAATCTTGCAAAAACAGATAAATAAACTAGAGAAAGGAACGCAGAACTCCCTTATTGTCTATACGAATGTGAGCTGAGGATCTGAGTGGTTGAATGTGTCATCTCCAATGGATTCTGAAATTGGTTGGCATCAGCCTTCATGTATTGAACTTGAGCTCCAACAGTATAACCTTTCTTCAATCACTCAACCAGTTTCCTCACGAAAATAACTAAGAGCTAAAGGATAGATTGCAGAAAATGAAGTGATGTCACCCTTCATACACAAGCATAATTAACCAATAAACACCAAATGTTGGATAGGGATTAATGGACAAAGATCCTAATCTTCAAGAGTCGCTGTTGTAACTCATCTGCTCCTAATGATCTGAAAGTGTTGAATCCAATGACCATGAATCTTTATTACCCGAGATCTTTTGCTGACAACTGATGTAATGAATCTGATTTTATCGACTGATATCTCCAGTTTCCAAATTGTTCCCGTATCTATTCTTTTGTATGAATAGTCCCTGAGGGTGATGGTTGTATGTGTGAAGGGGTGGATGGATGGGTGGATGGATGGGTGGATGGATGGGTGAATGTGGGTAGATATGGTGATGATGGCTTAGGGTTCCATTATGTGGCAAGGTTTAGCTATAGGACTTGGAATTTGTGGGCACATATGATGATTATTGAGCTAATCAACTTGATGAACTAGTCATAGACAACTAGAAATCATCTTCGTATCCAGAAGTGTCATTTCTTGTCCCCTGCAAAGCAATGCTCCAAAGATTCCCATACTCAATGAAGTGTAAGCTCCTCTTGTCATCTTTCCATTATCCTTAAAGATTCTTTATCCATAGGCGTCCGTCCATGTCTGTTACAAGTAGATCAAATAAACATGATAACAAGTGATTATTCTCCAAATCATAGATTTACTGGTTTGCGAAGAACCTATCAAAGTGAGTGCTTTGTAGATGAAACAAACAAGTATACGACTTTGAGTTTAATCTCACACAAAAAGTGTTAGTTGCCCATAATTTCACCGCAGCACAAATAGCAGACATGGAAATACCAGTATTATCAGTTGAATCAGGTAGCCAAGTATAAAGATATCCAAAGCATATATTTTTAAACGAGTTCGAGCATAATACACATATTGACATACAAATCAGATTAAGCATTAATATCTTATGTATGTTCACAATAATATATGTAAGTACCTCAAATGCTCGAAACATGTCAGTAGGTGTTTAGAATGACTAAGGCTCCTAACTCCTAGTAGGTTTCCATTTTTGTGAGTGAAAGGGATAACAAGAACTTTAGAAAATGGTGAAAATAGATGTTGCAATAAATTCCAAATGACTGGGAGTAGGAAGTATTAAGGTTTGACAAAAATTTGACTTTTAACGAAGTAATTTCGCAAACCATCCATTTTTGTTCATAAAGATAGAAAACTTGGAACATTCATTTTAGGGTTTCATTTCTACTTATTGGGTTATTTCACTACTTAAACTACTTTAACTGCTACTGATAATCCTATGTTAGACACGGGTTACCTCCCGAGAAGCGCTTGTTTTTGTTCGAGTCACTAGCTTGACTCCAAACCTATTTCTTGGGAAATCTAGGGGGCTCCTTTGCATCCATCAGTAGACATAAGCGGAAGTATTGGTACATACCTAAGGGATTAAAGCATATTATGGTCAAGGTATGTCCAATAAGGTAAGAAGGCATGGAAAAGTGAGTGCTTTGTTTTACTTGAGGCAAAACAAAGCTCTCGACTTTTTCTATCTTTTGCGTTTTGGGTTGTTTGGGTTCGTCAAAGAGGTCCTTATCACTCCACGACGTGTAAGTCATTATGTAATGGAGAGATGGTTTGTAAGGTGCTCTTGACGCAAAACCCACCTAGCTTCCTAAAGTCTTTGGTTCGATGAAAAAGTTGTACTCTGGGCATGGAGATGGGACAATGTCCATTAGCGTCTCAAATCTCATAGCAACATTATCATCAAATACTTGGGTGTCTATCTCCTCTAAGGCACTAGTAAATTCAATTAGATCAGGAAGTGAATCAATCAAAGGGATTTTTGGAATACAGTCAACCATAACTGGTTGTGGGACGTGTTCAACCATATTAGTTTGAATGAGTTCACTACTCAGAGTCGGTATGTATTCCTCCAGTCCATGTGAAGCTGAGTCTTTTTTGTAAATCTCCAAATTCGGGCTTTCCATCTCGATCTCTTCATCTACTTCGTCATCCTCATCACTCCGGCCGAAAGTTTTGAGTTGCAGTGGTTCGGAAAGTTCTTCTAGAACAAACCCTCCGTCGATCTTTGACGTTGATAGGTCAGGAATAGGTGAAATTGAAGGTTTAGAAGATTGGGTCGGTGTGGGAGTTGAAGAAATATTGCAACCGAACTCATGAACATGTAAGTCTATGTCGGGTGTAATAGATGTGGAGTGTGTGTGTCTCTCAACTTTCTGTATCCTAGAGTTGGCTCTAGCTTGATTCCTAATCTCCTCACTACTCTCTTGGGCGTGTATTGATAGTTTAGTAAAGATTTTAGACACATTATAAGTAAAACTCCTAAGTATGTCTTCTTGTTCTTTAATCATTTCTTCAAGTGGGTCGGAAGGAGGTGAGAAAGCAGCATTACTGTTAAGACAGGCTAAGGACGTATCTCTCAAGTTAGGAAGCTTGTAAGGTTGTGGTTCACATACAGGGTAAGGTGAGTGTGGATAGATTTCGAATGGTTGGGGATAAAAAGGTTGGTATAGATGTGGTTGGACAACATTGGGGTCATATTGATATTGTGTTTGAGGATCTAAGTACCCTACGTTATCCGAATACACCATACTATGGCTTTGGCATTCTCCATCTACATGGGTATTATCTCACATGATACATCTTACTTGGATTGAATTAACAAGACTTTGCATTTGATCTAATTGTTTTCCTTGAGTTAACATTTCCCATGGGATCAGAAAAGACGGCATAAGGAGAAGGTTTCAGAATTAAAGTCGGGGGTGAGAAGGGAACTTAATCTAAACTAATACTAAGGTATTCCTAACTACACTAAACTACGTGAAAAAAAGTAACTTCTGATAAGGATGGTGATTCCCAGTCAAAAGGATCTCTTAAAAACTAACTTATCTAAACAGGCTCCAAATCGTACTACTGTCCCAGTTAGCGGCGCCAAAAACTTGATGCGCTCCCAGCCATCAGTGTCGTTGGTGTTGTTGTAACGACTGAGGGGCGATCAGGGTGTTTTAAAATTTATTTTTCTCGGGGCCTAAACCTCCAAACTACCTACTGGTACTAGCTACAAGTACCTGATACTAGTACATGGTAAGGATGATCAGGGTCGTCTCCAGACGATCGAATTTGAAACAGAGCTTGTTTGAGTAATTCAGTCTTCAAGATGGGGTTCAGATAGTTGGTTTTATTTTGTTTTTATCTAATTTAAACTACTAACAATGAAATTAAAAATAAGCTAGCTAGCAAGTATAGAACAATCAAGGATAGGGAAGACGTGGTTCACCACGACTTGGGATAGTATAATACCGGGATGGTGTTTATGATGGGGACACTTTCAGATTAATAAATTAACAGACTTTGGTGTAAACACTAGAACCCTACCAATTAAATTCCCGTTGGCATGTCACTTGGAACTAGGCTATCGTGATTCTGATCGGAGCAGTACGCTAAACTCCCAATACTTACCTAGTTGAAAGATAAGCAACCTATCTTGGTGAAAAACCGAGGTACGTGAATAAAGCAGCGTATTGTCTCATAGGTCTGACCGTTCTTAACACCTAAGCCTATCTTGCGTTCTTCTAAATGTGTATCTAATTATTAACTTGCTATGTTTAAAGAACCAAATATGTAAGATCTAGGGGGTTCATGTATCTAAGTCACTAAGACTTTCCTTTCTAGGCCTTGTTAATACTTTTCTTAAGCTTTAGTTACTTTGATTTATGACCTAGACCTCTCCTTTTAAAACAGTTATACATCCCTGGATTATTCGCAGTTTGTCAAAACGTGTTTCATATGCAGACCATACCTTTCAGTAATAAACAGTGTATTTTACAGAGTAATTCCACGGCCTCTTACGTCTAACGTGCGGTCAGAAGTAATTGACAGTGAAAGTGGCATTCTAAACTAATTAAATAAAAAGCAGTGCAGAAATGTAAATCTAATATGTACAACGAATGGTTTCACTGTGTCTTACATATTGCACGTCATTGGTACAGATAACTACTTACCATAATTAAGGTTCGTGACTCCCTAATATCTAAGTTGTAGTCACGTGGATAACTAGAAAGGTGCTCCATAAATTAGGTCTAGTGTCATATATTTAAACAATAACAAAGTATAATAATTCCCATTCATATAAATTTCTTTTTATAAATTTAAACTATGTTGGAATGAGTTGTTTTTACGATCCTATCAACTAACTAACGTAGAGTTGTCCGCAATCAGATAAAAGATATGTCACATGGATAGTAAACACAAAGAAATACAATACACCGGAAGTTCTCCCAAATGTACTGAACACATCGGCCAACGACTACCCTCGAATCCTATTCCCCAAACTCGGTCGTCAGAGATGTCCGTAACATGGCATGGTCTATTGAATAAATAGTCGCATAAACAGGTTTTACCCTACCGGAATAAGTTGGGGCAGTCTGGTCATAAGCAGTTGGCCAAACATGCCATCATTCGTTCATAATATTATAATTAAACTATAAACAGAAATTAATTTATCACATTTATAATATTGATCTGTAATATAACTACCTTCGGTCGTCCCAGACTTCCATACGTTTGTACTCTGCATAAAGCGTTTCCAGCACTATATCCGGGAACAGTCGAATAGGGGCCGTCATATTACTTTACAATATTTAATATCATCCCATTATGACTATCTAAATCATGGCAAACATATAAACAACTACTCGCATATCATGGCAATAGACATTTCTAATGTTAATAAATCGTAAACATCAAACAAGAACATTATAAATAATTAATAAAAGAAAGGATAGATATTACCCGTAATTATTGCGAGCAAAATGATGCTTATATTACTTCCGAATATTCCAAAGTGTTACATTACTAAGCTAGCTACTACTAACTACTACATAATTAATCTCCTACTTATCTCTCACTAAATTAATTAAATTAGCTTAGAGAGAAAGTAGAGAGAAAAAGAAAATAAAAGCTAGAAATAAATAAGAAAGATATGAAAGGTGTGTGTGAAAATGAAGCCTTAGGGCTGCTATTTTTAGATGAAATGTGGCTCATGTTAGCATTCCAAGGCTCACATTACAAAAAGGGTGAAAGGTGGTGCACCGGGTACGAAAAAGTAGCAAGAGGTGGCGCACCGAGTACGAAAAAGCATGGAAAGGTGGCACACCGGGTACACGCAAGTACCAAAAAGCGGAAATGAGATGGGGGGGGGGGGGCAGTGCCGCCCACCAGCAGGCCGGCGGCAGCTAGCTGCCACCCGTCCCGGTCTGTCATCTTTCGCTGCGTTGCTTAATTCATTAAAATTAACTTAGAATTTATGTTCGGACTTATTAACCAATTCCTATTAATGAAACTTAAGGATGATAAACAGGGGAAAACGTTCAAGGTTCTTGCGTATCTTACTTTTGGTTTCATATTTTAAGGGAAGGATATCATTGTAACTTCGATTCCAAACTTGCCTTTCTCATTACAATTAACAAATCCCTAGGTTTTCATAAATGGTTATTTAGCCTGTAGCCTACCTACTCTAATCTAATCTAAATTAACTAATCTAAATAAAATGCTGACGGCTTTTTGCATAAAGTTAAACCCAGACCATGTCGGAAAATACTATGGTGATTCACAATGTATTTAATTGTTTACCGATGTTTCCATTGTGAATTTAATCGCTTCGCCATGTTCACATGATAAGTACATTGTGATCGAAAGTATCGCAGAAACTGTTCCATCATGTCAGTAATGAGAGTTGGTGGAGGGGTGGATTCCATTCTGAAGCTTTTAAAGTGATCAGTGGCTAATCTGTCGAGGATTGCCATCCCATAGCTGATGTATCGAACTGCCCTTGTGATTGGTCCGTTAGGGTCGATTCGAGTGCAGGTTTGAGTTTGAACAATTTCACGTTGTGGGTGGTTCCTGCCTATTGAGGTTATTAAAGCCATGAATTCAGTCTTTACTTCTTCAAAATCATTGGCCAATGGGTCTCCTCCAAAGGATCTAGTGGCTTCGCATACTTTTCTGATGAGTTGATGTTGTTCGCGGTTGAAGGGAAAATCCAAGTCAGTGAAGACGTAGGTTAACTTGCTGAATATTTCGCGGTATCCATTGCGGTAAGCGTCAATTTCTACATCTTCTTCCTCATACATTCCACACAGTCGGTCTATTACATAGGATGCTAAGTTGACTGGTGACATGTACCAATAACGTGTTGGAATGTCATGAGTGTTTTCTTCGAATGCTGCTTGATTTAGTTCATCAATTATTAGTTCCACGTGATAATCAATAGTGGAGTGAATGACAATCCTGAAGTTTTCTCAAGTTGTGAGATGTTCTCCAGTTTCGATGAGATCTAGAAGGGTTCTAAGATCTCCCACCATTCTTATGTCCGCATAATTCTGTGGATTTCCAGTAGCTCTTTCAAGATGGGTTCTCATTGATGCAAGTATAACCTTCTGACTTGATGAGTAGGGAAAAGTTGATCCGGCTAAGGCACAATATACTTTTTGGTATATTTGCCTTTGGTTGCTGCAGAATTCGACTTCTCCCATTGGGTAGTCTGGACTTTCTGGCTATTGGGCTTCTCTGGTGACTTGTTCTTGAAGGGAATCGGAGAACTCTTGGATATGTCTTAGCAAAGTTTGGGGCACTGGTTCTCCATAATTGGCGAGATATGAATCGTATTCTCGTTCAATCTGCCTTATCAGGTGTCTCTGAGCGGTGTTGTAGTCATTGGTTGACTCTTTGATAGCCTCTACAATGATGCGCACAACGGTGTATTCATCAATTAATTCAATCATGTCTTGGTGAGTATCTATGAGCGGAATCTCTAATCTCTCAGCTGTGATGATGGGGGAATTTGGTGGAACAAGAGGGGTTTTTGGAATAGAGCGTTCATCGATAGTGACGTCAATAAAATCATCGTCAAATTCAACACTCTTGTAGTCGGAATCTTCGTCTCTTGAATCTGGGAATTGGTGGAATTCTTCAGCTGAGGGTGCATTGTTGAAAGGTTGAGTACTATCGATTTCGATGGTTCTGACTTCCGTGATGGTGTCTTGAAGGTTTTCTTCAACAAAGCTTCCTGGTTGTCGTGCCTTATATGCAGAAATTCTTTGTAGGAGTTTGGCATACAGGTCTGGGTGCTGTGATGTTCGGAGTTCTTCTTCGAAAGTATCTATGTCTCGGAGTCAGGTTCTGGTAAAGGGTTTCGATGGATCGAGATAAGAGTCGAGAATGTTTCTCATTCTTTTGAGATGAGTGGATATGAGCTCTTGGTGGATGGCTCCATAATCAAAGAATTCTTCTAATGAAGTGTAGTCTTTGCAGTCTTGTATACTTTTGACTTCAGCCATCTGTGGTGAATCAGCTTGACCTTCATCTTCCTCCATTTCCTTCTCTTCTTCCTCTTCGATTTCTTCCTCCTCCTCAGTTTCTTCTTCAGGTTCTTCGTCTTCAGATTCAATTTCTTCCTCTGCTTCTTCATATTCTTCCTCTGCTTTTGGTTCATACTCAGAATCAGAGATGAAAACTGATGATTGAGTAAAATGTTGCTCTTCCTCTGGTTCTGATTCGTCATCGGAACAAATTATGCATGTAGATATAGCATAGCATTCTTCTTCTTCTGGAATGCATTCCGGTTGGTCGATCTTGTAAGTAATGCTTTCGCCATGTGATCATAATACAATCGTGTGGTTATACACGTCAATTACTGCTCTAGCTGTGTTCATGAATGGTCTTCCAAGGATAATCGGGATGTTTATGTCTTCGTGGATATCCATTACCACGAAATCCGTTGGAAAGAAGAATTTGTTAACTTGAACTAGACCGTTCTCAGCTATTCCTTTTGGGTATCTAACAGATTGATCAGCTAGCTGGACGGTCATCTTAGTGGGTTTCAAGTTTTCAAGTTCCAGCCTCTTAAACAGGGAGTAGGGCATAAGGTTAATGTTGGCTCCTAAGTCGGCTAAGGCGCTTATTTCTCCGGATTGGTAATGTAACACCCCCAAAATCACTGTTTAGCGGAAGCAAACTTTGGGGTGCTACTAATCAAATATCACAGCACAAAAGTAAAGCAAACGACATCTATATGCAACGTTTGTAAAATAGTTAAATTTCCGTACATAAAATGTTTGAAACATAGTGTTTCTGGTTACAAAATGGAGTTCCCTAGAGTCCGCATATAAAGCGGGAGATTCTATTACATAATCATGATAAATAAAAAGGATAATGCTAAGAATCTCCATTAAATGCAACGTAGAAATCATGCGACTCTAGCTAGTATCCTGAGGGAATCCTACTCCGTCTGGGTACCTGAGATACAAAGCTAAAAAGGTCAACACGAATACTAGTGAATCTCACAGGTTTGTAAATAATATAAGTATTTGAACACAAGATTTCATCAGTAATGCCCGCAGGCGTAAATCAGGTATTTGTAATCCCGCAATTGTAAAGTAAGTAAGTTATACCGTTGCCATGAGGCTCATAATCGAAGCTTAACCCATAAATAATAATTTGCTCCCGTGACATGCTCGTAATTGAGCAAGCATAAGTAACGAATGACAGTCTCCCATTTATACAGAACGGTTCGTGGTAGCGCTACTACCCCGGGCGGGGAGGGTCATTTCCCTAATGGATCCATTAACTAGTGTTCGCGCTTAAGTACATAACTAACGATATATGATGGAGAGACTTCCGTAAAAGTAATTAACTCATGCAATCCCGTACAGTAAAATGATTAGTTCGTACTTGTGTTCAAGAAAAATAAGCAATGTATCTCACCCCGTAAGTAAAACAGTAAAAGTGGGGCTATGAGACTCACCTGAGTCCAGTAAATACGTATGTGTAATCAACCAGGTAAAGCGGTTGTAAGTCTGTGTATCGATTCTCAGAACCCTGCAACCTTCTGGCGTCCGAAACGCACAAGGTTGTAAGTAAACAAGTAAACAAGTTGGTGTCTTAAAAGATCACCCATGCTAGTTGTCCACTCAACTAGGACATGTCCAAGTGTTTGTTTAGCAAACCGTTTGTGTTTTGAAAACAAGTATGGCCCGTTGGTGACGGTTTGTAATAATAATCCAAGAGTGTTATTATTATATGTATCGTTTTATTAAAAATCGTATCTGGGATTTAAATTCGGAAAATTGGTCAAGTCGGGTCGTGGACTGAAATAGTGGGGCGAACTGAGTTCACGATGCGAGCCGAGTTCGGCTCACAAGGCAGTAGGCTGCGAACTGAATTCGGTTCGCAACACAAGGTTCGGCTCGCAGGACGACTCGCAGGTCAACTCGCAGGTCAACTCGCAAGTCAACTCGCAGGTCAACTCGCAAGTGGGTTCGGTTCGCAGTTTGGGTTCGCGAGTTCAGTTTTCAGTTTGCAGTTGGGTTCGCCTCGCAGGACGAACAGATCTCGGTTCGCAGAATGAGCTGTTCGAACACTTATCTATGAAAATGCATTTTCAAGTCGATTTTTGGGCAAATCTTTGTTGAGTAAACGTTCTAGCATGTAAATAAAAGCTTTCTAAGTAATTACATCGAGTTTTGAAGCGTTTCATACCAAGAATCAAAAATGGGGATGATGAAGGTGAGGTAGAAGATGATGGTGGTCCTTGTGCTTTTTCTTGATGGTGATGATGAACGATTTTGATGACGGTGGTGTTGATGTTGCTGCTGATTTGAAGAAGGAAGAGGGGAAAAAGGGAAAGAGAAGAGAGGGTTTTGAGATGTGTGTGTGTGTGTGTGTGTTTGTGATAATTGGAAGGATTGAAGGAAAAAAAAGAAGTTTTAAAAGGAGGTGGGTCGTGGGTCGGGTTGGAGCTTGGATCCGCGGGTTTAGGCTGACCCATTTGGGTCTCGGTCTCGTGAGCTCGTTGTTCAGATCGTTATGTTACATTTCGCGATTGTTTAAATGTTGTTCCGTGTTTCGTGTTTAAGTATATCCGAAATATTTTTAACTGAAATGTTTTATCAAAACACTAAATAACGAGTTATAGAATTATAATTTGAATTATTTTCGCTTGACTGACGCGCTTCGTGCGTGTTTGTCATGTACAGAGTGTTTTTATCAATAAAGAATACTTGTAATATACTCTCACAATATATTAATGTAAGTAACGTTTTGTTTGGATCAATCCACATTATGATAAAGTTTTGTCACCAACGTCCATTTATTAATATCGAACCTTGTCCGGTTCATAAGTGTACGATTTAAATTAAATCGCGTAAGCGTGCCAGTATTCTCACCATAATGTTACCTTTAATTAGAGTATTATAAAAATAAATACACGAAAATTTCAAGTAGTTTAGGCACTAATTAAAGTCCCTAATTGGCGGGTGTTACATTCTCCCCTTGTTAGGAGAATTTCGTCCCGAAATTAGCCTGTTGTCTTGGTGTCGGTAGGAGTAGAGTTTATGAACAAATGTGGGTATCTCAGTCTCGTTTGGTCTTCTTGTTTCCAGGTGAATTCAGGACCACTCCTCGAATTCAACCTGACTTTAACAATGGGAATACGACTTTGTTTCAGTTCTGTGACCTCGCGGTTTTATGATTTCCATAGGCTCCTTGACAGAGTGAGGATCATCATCAATTTGTGTTTCGTCGAGCGGTAAGGCTAGTGCCCCATCAGCCAGGCAATTCTTTAAGTTAGAATTGGGGAAAATGGGATGTACGCTACTGAGTCCAGGTGGTAGCTGCCGTCGGTAAGTCACTGGACCAATCCTTTACCCAAGATCTGTTCTGTCATCCATACGGAATTCCGAACACACATCAACGAGGCAGCTAAGGATCAAACAAAAGCTCAATCCCTAATTTGCCTAGTTGTAGTTACATGTTCACGGGTCGTTGTCGGTTAAATCCCGTAGTTGTTTAAATGTTGTTTCGCGTTAAATGGTAAAGTATATCCGAAATTTATTCGAGGTAGTAGTACGTACATTTTCTAGGAAGGCATTGAAGTATACTTAGCGTTGTCATAGATGTCTCCGGTTTCCTTCCTCCCCCATGATAGAATAGGAGAGAGAGAGAGAGCTACTAATGTGTGTAGACCGTTACATCCAATGGACAGAGTCGGTCGGTACAATTTACACTAGTAGCCTACAGTAGCTTGTGACTTATATTGCATTCGTAACAGTGGTGACAATCCGTAATGTCAGAGAGTGAATTATTTCTAAAGGTATGACGTACCCGCAGTAGTGTTCGTGTCATGCTTGGCCTCAGGGATGCCGTCTGTAGTAGTAAGTAGGGGACAATTTATCTTTTTATGCCCAGTATTTCCACACTTGAAGCACAACCCCAATGCTTCTGAGCTTGTGTCCTTTCGAGGGAATTTGCAATTCTGGACCTGGTGTCCAAACGCGTTGCATCTGCAGCAAGGAGGGAGGCATTGTCCCTTATGATGGTGTTTGCATCAGGTGCAGTAGGGTAGATTTCCCTTATACGCTCTCCCCTTAGATTCAGTAGTGGGGGTTTGAGTTATTTTTGCCCTTTTAGTCCAGGGCTGAGTAATGTCTGTGTTGGAGCTCCCTCCCGGGTTCTTTTTGAGGGTTGCCAGTTGAGCTTCGGTGTCCTTTTCCACAGGGACGTTAGCTTGAGCTTTTTGTGATAATGAGTCAGAAACTAACTGAAGCACATCTTCCAGCGTTGGGCACAAGTGTCTTAATTGTTCCCAATATAATTCTAAGGTTCGCAGGCGCAATCCTTGCTCGTGGGTGAGTCGGCGTAGACCGGTGATTTCCTCCTGAACAGTAGTTAGTTGATTGCATAATGTTAAGACCTGAGCCACTGCCAGATTTGCTCAGAATACAAGTGTTTTGCCACTGCTAGCATTGAACCACTGTTAGTTAGTTTTGTATTGACAGTACCACTGTTGGTTATAATTAGTCTAACAGTGCCACTGTTAGTATAAGTGTATTGTGTATATAAGTGTTTAACCACTGTTGGTTATATAAGGGTACAACCCCTGTTAGTATATAGCTCAACCACTGCTAGTTGTCGGTTAGAGATAATTATGGAATAGATATGATTTCCATATTAGTTTGATTCTGTAAAGGACTCTATATGTTATAAATAGAGATCCTGTAGAATACTTGATTAGATGATTTTTCTAGTTATTAGCTTCAAGGTTGTAAACCCTAGCACAATTTGTGTGTTCGTATTATTTGATAATAATATTGAAGCTTTTGATTAATTCTGTGTTCTAAGTTTATTCTTCAAGTTATTAATAAACTATTCCGCAAGCTTAATAATAATCAATCAAAGTAATACATATTAAGATCCATACTGGGATCAACAAGTGGTATCAGAGCTAGATATTGCTTTGATCTTGAAGAATTTGTTTGAAGTTTCAAACTGTTTGTTTGAAGAATTAAGATGTCTACTGAAACAATGGAAGGAATACAGGCTACCAAGATTCCTATGCTCAAACCAGATGAGTTTGAGTTATGGCAGACAAGAATAAGGCAGTATATGCTTCTCACAGATTATATGATGTGGGAGGTGGTTATCAATGGACCAAACTATCCAAAAGGTCCAGATGGTGAAAACCTAGCAAGACCACCACCCAAAACAGATGCTGAGAGAAAAGAAAGAGCTACAGAATGGAAAGCATTAAGTACTCTACTTTTGTCCATTCCCAATGAGTATCAGAAGAAGTTTGATAAATGTGTAGATGCAAAAGTACTCATGGAAGCTATTGTTACCAGATTTGGAGGGAATGACAATACAAAGAAGAACAAGAGGTCTCTTCTCAAACAACAGTTTGAGAACTTTGCTGGAGTTAAGTCAGAAACTTTAACTCAAACCTTTGACAGGTTTCAAAAGCTGGTAGGAGATCTTGAAAATCATAATGTTAAGATTGACAAGGATGATCTTAATAGGAAATTTTTAAGATCACTTGGTACTGAATGGAACATGTACACAGTGGGTCTTAGGCAAAGTACAGATCTTGATCAAAAGGAGATTGAGGATCTGTACAATGATCTAAGAAACTTTGAGCCTGAGGTTGTAGCTATGAAACAGTCCAATGGGATCTCTAACAATGCTGCTTTTGTTTCTGTTGGTGATACTGGAAGCAATAGCATATCTGGTGCCAATGATAATGTGCTAGAAGCATTCTTTGCTAGCCACATAAATTCATCTTTAACCACAGAAGATTTAGAACAGGTGAATGAAGAAGACCTTGAGGAGATGGATTTAAGATGGCAAATGGCTATGATAACCATAAGAGCTAAAAGGTTTATGCAAAGATCTGGTAACAGAAACTTTACATTCAAGAGAGATGGTGTAGCAGGGTTTGACAAGAGTAAGGTGGAGTGCTTTAATTGTCACAAGATGGGTCACTTTGCTAGAGAATGCAGGAACACCAAGGAAGGAGGTTCAATGAATACTGCTAATGGAATTGTGAGGAATAATTCTGGTCCTCAGAGAAGGATGGTACCTGTACAGAACACCACTTCAGACTCATTGGTTGCACAGGATGGAATGGGAGGATTTGATTGGAGTGATCAAGAAGAGCTTGTGATGAATAATCAAGCTTTGATGGCTGTCACAGAAGAATCAGATTCTTCAGATATTCCACATGAGGTACAAGTTAAATTATGTTCTCCTGAATGCAAGAAAATGGTTAAGTTTTATAGGGATCATAATGTGGTTGTGTGCAATGAGTTAAAAGCATCTGAGATAAAAAGTCAACATGCAACTTTAGCTATTGAAAATTTGGAAACACAAATTAAAGCTTTTGAAAAAAATGAATCACAATTTCAGTTAGATATTAAATATCTAAATTGGGAAAAGAAAGCTTTACAAACAAAAGTTGATATGCTAAGTGCCAAGTTGGCTGAGGCAATTTCTGATAAAGAGTCAATTAAGCTGAAAGTTGATGAATTAGAAAATGCTTCAAAAGGTGTTCAAAACTTAATCAAGTCTCAAATTCATGATAAATTAAAAACTGGATTAGGATACAATCTTAATGCTGTTCCCCCACCTTATAATCATACTTACTTTCCATCTAAAATTGAGTTTGACTTAGGACAACTTAAGAAAAGTGTGTCAGAAGAGATTATTAAGGTAGATCCAGTAGTTAATTGTGATGATAATGTAGATTTTGATAAAGTAGACATATCTGATTGGACTGAGGAAGATGAGAATGATAGTGATAGTTCCTCTAGTGCAAAGTCTGTGAATGAGAGCAACAAGTCTATTACTGGTCTTGTCTCAGAACTTAAGAGTGATAAACTATTAGAAGGCAAGAGGATGTTCATAGAGAAATCTAAAGAACAGATTGCACAGAAGAATAGGATTAAAAAGTCTAGAATCACTCTAGGATCTGTGTCAAACATCAAAGCTGAATGTAGTAAGTGTGCTTGCAAACATGATGAAAATTCTGTAAATAGAATGATCAAACCTACACCTAGAGGGAATCAGAGGAATTGGAATCAATTAGTCTCACAAAGACTGGGTAATGGGTTTGAATGTGTAAAAAGAAAATCATGTTTTATCTGTGGTAAGTATAACCATCTTCAACTAGACTGCTATCACAATCCTAAAAATAATAGGAACAGTGGTACAAGTCAAGTACTGAGAAATAAGCCTAACAGAGGCAATGCTGCAGCCACTGTTAATACTGCAACAGTGCCACTGTCAAAAGCTAACAGAGGCAATGCTTCAGCCACTGTTAATACTGCAGCAGTGCCACTGTCAAAGGCTAACAGAGGCAGAACACCAACAGGGGAAGGTTTGAATACTGTCAGGCATGGTACCTCTGCTAGTATTAAACATTTGAATAAAATGTGTATACCAAGTAAAGCTACCACTGCTAGGGTAATAAACACTAACATAAAAGTGACCACTGTCAGACCAATAACTACTGTTAGGTCTAAAACAGATTGTTTTTGGAGATATAAGAATGCATATACATCAAAAGTATTCAAAACCAATGAAGCATTGAGATCAATCACCTTTAAGAGGGTTGATATCAAAAATGCTAAAGGGAAACCCAAAGCCAGATTGGTTTGGGTTCCCAAGAGAAACTAATTATTTCTCTTTTGATATGTGCAGAGCAAGCCAAGCTTATGGCATATTGATTCAGGATGCTCAAGGCACATGACTGGAGATAGGGAGAAACTGCAGGATTTTAAAGAATTTGAAGGAGGAGATGTGGCATTTGGCAGTAACCCTAGAGGAGGAAAAATCACAGGTAAAGGCAAGGTAAAATGCAGTAAGCTCACTTTCAATGATGTTTATTATGTTGAGCAATTGAGATATAATTTGCTTAGTGTGAGTCAAATCACAGATAAGCAAAATCCTGTTTATTTCACTAACACAGAATGCATTATTCTTTCTGAACAACTCAAAATTCCTGAAGACAAAATTTTAATGAGAGTTCCAAGAAAGAACAATGTATACTGTAGTGATTTAAACAAGATGGACTCTCAAAATGCAAATTGTTTTATATCTAAAGCTACTGTTTCTGAATCTGATTTATGGCATAGGAGGATGTGTCACTTGAATTATAAGACCATGAATAAACTTGTTAAGGATAGGCTAGTGAGAGGCTTACCTGAAAAGTTATTTGAATGTAGTGACCATTGTGTAGCTTGTCTCAAAGGCAAGCAACACAAGACTTCTTATAAGTCCAAGCTTGTTAATACCAATACCACTCACCTACACCTGTTACATATGGATTTATTTGGCCCTACCAATGTAGCTAGTCAAGGGAAGAAATCTTACTGCTTGGTGATAACTGATGACTATTCTAGGATGAGTTGGGTATTCTTTCTTAGGACAAAAGATGAGACAAGTGAAACACTTAGATCTTTCATAACTAGGATTGAAAATTCAACTAATATTGATGATACTTCTGCTATTAGTATCATACAAAATCCTGTTAAGCATTCAAAAACCAAACACATTGAAATCCGATATCATTTTATAAGAGATTGTTATGATAAAAGATTGATTCATATTTTCAAAATTCATACTGATAATCAACTTGCAGATCTTTTTACCAAAGCATTTGATGTAGGAAGGTTTACATTTTTGATAACTAATATTGGTATGATCAATCTCACTTAAGTGTTTTGGTCAGGATTTGATACTAACAGAGGTGAAGAATATAGTGACAGGGTTAAGTATTACCACTGTTAGCTTCTTCATGATAATAGTTGGTTCCACTGTTAGTTTATCTATACCACTGTCAGTATATTTTCAACCTCTGTTGTATATGTTGTTTATTTAACCCCTGCTAGGTTGTTTTTAGCTGCATTTTACAGGTTTCAGCCACTGTCAAGAGACATTAATGGAGCTGGAATTTAATGTTTATTTGTTTTGTGTTTGAAAAAAAAAAAAAAAAAAAAAAAAAAAAAAAAAAAAATGAAGTATTTTGCCCCTGTTAGTTCTAGTGTACCCCTGCTAAGGCTGTTACCTCTGTTGGTTTGATGCGGAGTCAATGTTGAAGTTTGACCAAGTGAAGTAACCACTGTTAGTGTTATGTGTTGGTTGTGCCACTGTTGGTTCATAACTAACAGTGCCACTGTTAGTTATTTTCACTAGGGCTTGGCGCTGTCAACATATAAATATCTAAACACTTCACTTTTTCAATTACGCTTTCAAAATTTCTTCATCTTCTCTACAAATCATTCGTACTGTGTATTCGATCAATTGTTGTTCTTTCATTTTTTTTTTTTTTTACAAATGGCTTCATCATCTTCTTCTGATAATGATTGTTCGACTCTGAGTGTTCATTCTGAACACAATATGAGGGCTTTCTTGAATAAAGAAATAGCAGATGATTACTTTCACCCTATTATCGATTTCTTGCGTAATTGTCCAGTGTCTTATGCTCTTACTATTGCTCCTCGTTTGAGTCGATCACACATCCAGGAATTCTGGAAGAATGCTAAAGAAGGCACTGTCAATGGCATTTCTCACATTCACTCAACTGTTCAAGGGAATAGAGTAATGATTACTGAGATTGTTTTGAGAGAACTTCTACAGTTCAATGATGAAGGAGGAGTTATGGAATTGTCACGAGCAGATCTTTTTCAAGGAATCAATGCTATGGGATATGAGGGTACAGGAAAGACAAGATCAGAATATACTTTCTTGAAGTCTTGGTTTTGTCCACAATGGAAGTTCTATATTCATACTTTCCTGGTATGTTTATCTCAGAAAAGAACTAGTTTTAATGAATTTAGTTCTAGTATTGCATATCCTATAATCTGCTTGGCACAGGGTATTAAGTTTAATATGTCTAGGTTTATCTTAGATAATATGATTAGGAATGTAAAGGGTGATACATTCATAATGTATCCTAGGTTTGTTCAACTTTTGTTGAATAAACAATTGCCAAATCTGCCAGCAGATAAAAGTGTCATAGTTAGTTCTACTTTGTCTGTAAAAACTATTAAAGCTATGTACCAGTATCAAAACACTTTTTCAAAGAAGGAAACTGCATTGTTTTCTACTATGTTAGTTACTCCTTCTGCTACTGGTGATGTATTACCAACATCACTTGGACCAATTGATGACAGAACAACCACACCAGTTGTTTCTGAACACACATCAAGAGGTGGCACCACAAAAAGAAAACAAGGGACCAAACAAACTACCCACTCCAAAGCTAAGAAATCCAAGCAAGCTACACAGGCTGTGAAGATTCCTGTTTCTTCACAGTCTCAGTCACAGGAAATCTTACAACAGGTGAACATATTTGATGAAAATGTTCATTCTGGAAGGGCTGCCACTACTGTTTCTAGCCCACTGGCAGGACAGGACAGTGGTAACATTACTCAGACCCAACCAGAGGCAACTTCTAATGCTGAACCTAAGGGTAATGATGCAGGTGAAGGTCCCAGTACCATGTATCAAGGGGCATCTGAGCAAGTGCCAGATGTAGTCAATGATTCTTCTAGGAGGTTACACTCTAATGTTGATGAGACTAGTAATGAAACTGAGGAATTGACGATTGATGATCTGGCACATGATGTTCTAATGATCTGGGAGAAATTTGTGAAGGAGAGAGAATTGAGAAGAGCACAACAAGTACAATTGGCTGCTCAGGATGATTTACTGCAAAGGCAGCAACAGGAGATTGCAGATTTGAGAGCTAGACTAGCTGTGGTAGAAGATGTAGTCACACAAGTCTTGCAACCTGCTGCAGCTTTAAAGCAATCTTCAAGCAAGGGGGAGAAAAATGATGAAAATCAAGGGAGAGATAATATGCCTGAAGATAGGAAAGATAATGATGATGATATGGGTGAAGCTGGTGATGCAAATATTAGTGATGCAAATATTGGTGATGAGAATATTGGTGATGATATGCAGAGTACTGAGGTAATGGAGGATGCGCTTGATGTTCCTGTGGATGATTATATTGTGAATGAAGGAATGGATGATGGTGAAAAGCAGTTGGTAGTATTAGTACCCAAAGAGTCAGAACCTGTTGTGGTGGATGACAAGGTGTTTCCAATTGACAGCAGTTTAAGCTACAAGGAAGCAGTGGATATTTTTGTGAGGGATGTTAAGAGCAGAACATTAAGTGTGAATGTTAAGGGAAAAGATATAGGGATGACCTATGGTAGGAAAAAGTCAATAGCAAAGAAAAGAAAATCAAAGAAAACTACCTCTGTCAGCATTATACCCACTGCTAGTACCACTGCTAGTAATATATCAACCACTGCTGGAGATATTACCACTGTTAGTATTCCAGTAGTAACCACTGTCAATACACCTATAACCACTGTCAGTTCTATATCAACCACTGCTATTACTACACCTTCAACCACTGTCACAAGAACCATTTTACCACCTGTTATCATTAGAGAACCATCTTCACCAACCAAACCTAAGTCTGATGTTCCAAAGATTGATTCCAAAGACAAAGGTAAGGGCAAATTGGTAGAGGAAGAAAAGAAAAAGAAGGTGGTAGAACCTCAGATTGATTTGATTGAGGCAAGGAGAGCTCAGGAGGAGCATGATGAGAGGATGTTGAGAAGGGCTGTTGAGTCCAGAAGGAATGAGGGTCATGATGTTGATGTTGTGTTGGAGGATATGAGTGTAGTGACTTTATCTCAAAGAGCTGCAAAAATGTTAAATGATATGGCTACAAAAGGGAAAGGGATAACTGCACAACAAATTCATAAGATGATCAACAAGAAGGAAGATAAGGATGAGTTGAGCCCAGGGTTTGCCATGTTGAAACAAGCAAATGAAGAAAGGGCTAGAAAGAAAAGGCAGGCAGAGCTAGAAAAGAAAAGAAATAAACCTCCAACTGCTGCTCAGAGGAAAAAGGATTTAATTAAAATTCTTGGTGGAAGGTATGCACCTAGAAGTATTTTAGAAGGATGGGAGTTGGATAGATTGGAGAAGGCCTATGCTAGACATCAAAATGAGGGTCTGGTTGATTTTGAACAAAAGCTTATAAAAGATAAATTTATTGAGAAGAAGCTTTCTGAAGATAGGAAAAAGATTGAAAAGCAGGTTAGGATGGAGGAACAGGAAAGAATTGAAAGAGAAGAGCAAGAACAGATAGAAGCCAAAGAAAGAGAATTAAAAAGGCTTTCTGATAAGAATCTTAAGATTAGATGGGATGGAGTTCTTGCTAATGATAGTTTGATACCTGATCTGGAAAAAGATCTTACAGAGTTGAGAAAGTATATCAAAGAAGTGAATGATAATAAAGAAAATATTCATATTCATCATGATAGGTCTTCAAAGATAGTTCAATGGGAAGGACTGAGGTCAGAGATTGATGATGTTATTAAAGAGCAGATCAAACTTGTGAGAGAGGATGGGAGTGAGCAATATCTATCATCTGTGGTTGATGTGATCAGAAAAGTGAATAGGTTAGATATTGTGGATTTGTATGAGCTAAACAGTCAGATGAACAGGCAAGCATCTATGGTGATAATGGAAAGAGATTTGGGCAGTTGTTTGAATATGATGTTTGAGCCTGAACCATTCACAAAATTGTTTTTGAACTGTATTGAACATGTGCTAAATTGGAGGCATTTTGTTAGAGCTGGGATACACATGATTATGTTTAGAGATGGAGCTACAATTTTCATGTTTGATGACAGACAATATGTCTTGGGAACTCAGATTTTGAGGAATGTGCTTGCTTCAAGATTAAGAGTTACTGTGGTCTCAGAAGGTGCTTTCAATGCTTTGTATATGGTTGTAAATCAGTTTCATAAGAGAATGGAATTGGAAAGGATAAGAGAGGAGGAGAAGAGAAGAAAACAGAATCAAGCTTTGAATGATGAGAAGAAAGATGAAGAAACTTGAGTCATTACTGAGAATGATCAAGTTTAGGGGGAGATTGTTAAGACCTGAGCCACTGCCAGATTTGCTCAGAATACAAGTGTTTTGCCACTGCTAGCATTGAACCACTGTTAGTTAGTTTTGTATTGACAGTACCACTGTTGGTTATAATTAGTCTAACAGTGCCACTGTTAGTATAAGTGTATTGTGTATATAAGTGTTTAACCACTGTTGGTTATATAAGGGTACAACCCCTGTTAGTATATAGCTCAACCACTGCTAGTTGTCGGTTAGAGATAATTATGGAATAGATATGATTTCCATATTAGTTTGATTCTGTAAAGGACTCTATATGTTATAAATAGAGATCCTGTAGAATACTTGATTAGATGATTTTTCTAGTTATTAGCTTCAAGGTTGTAAACCCTAGCACAATTTGTGTGTTCGTATTATTTGATAATAATATTGAAGCTTTTGATTAATTCTGTGTTCTAAGTTTATTCTTCAAGTTATTAATAAACTATTCCGCAAGCTTAATAATAATCAATCAAAGTAATACATATTAAGATCCATACTGGGATCAACACATAATTCCTTCATCGTTTCGTCAGTATGCTTAGAGTGGTCAGTGTTTACATTGACAATGATCGGAGCGGTAACAGTAGGAGGAGTGGTGATGGTAGTGGTCGTGATATGGTTATCAGTAGCAGGATTTGAAAGGGAGTCTGCTCGGGTTATTTGGGTAACTTCTGTGACTATGGTTTGAGGTGGAAAGTCTCGGAGTCCTGATGGGTGTGCCGTTTCTTCCAACGGTTCTTCACTCACTGGCTCGGTGTTGCCTTCGAGAGTAAGTAGGTAAGGGAACATTGTCTGATCCTCACCGTGTTGATCATCATCATACATGTGACTACCAGTGGAGTAGCCTGTCATTTCCTACGAAATGGGGGTTTTCATCAACACAAAGTTTTGACGTTGGCATTAAGTATGGTATAATAGAAATTATGGGATTGCGAGTATAAAACTGTATTCTAGTGAAAACAATGGAAGTACAAATGATTTTTCCGAATAGACAATTTGCAGTGTAATTTTCGGATAGACGACACATAAGGATAGTAGTCTCGTGGGTCCCGGTCCCAACTAGTGTGAGATACATGGGACATAGTCTGTTTGTTACATTTATGATGTACTGTCAGCCTATCCGGGGTTTGCTTATCCAAGATCGTGCCTATGATCTATAACAGTGGATCATTAAACAGTCAACAAGATTTGTAATATAGGGTAATCAGGTTGATTAGGTGGGAACCGTGATTGTACCTAGGTTTGGGTCTTGATGATTGTTCCCAGCATTAAGGGTATAAGCTTTGCCCCGTGCGTGGTTGTTTTTGTTCTGGGTCTACCATAGCAGGGCAGGGAGGGGCAAATTGCTGAAACCTAGGAGTATATCCAGTGATATTGTTGTAAGTGTGTCGTCGTGAAGACATCATGCTTGGACGGTTATGAGAAGAGAGATAAGTGGATGGGTTGTAAGAGGTTGCGGCGTATCACATAAGTGTACATAATGGGGAAATCTGCAGCAGTCCTAAGTGATGGTCATATTGTGGAACAACAAAATCAAGGGCTCTTAAGGATTGGAGTCCAAAGGTCCTCGAATTAAGAGGGTATCGAGAGTTCGTTAATCATTCTATCGATTTCCAAAAGCTTTATGCTGGATGAGGTGGGGATTCAGTATACCTATTGAGGTCAGGGTGTTTTAGTATTGCACATGTCAGGTGATTTTGTACAGATAATAAATCTTATAATCAGGGTGGTTCGTAGTCATTACATCCAATTGTTCGTTTACAAAATTTGTCGGGCAATACTACTCCCAAACGAATGCCATAACATTTTACAGAATGTGATAATACAGTTTATCTAGTTATAAGTGTTCAATATGTTCTGTGGTTCCTACAACCCTGCTTTACACAGATTTGGCAAAATGATTATAGTCACTATCTAGTTAGTCCTAAGTAGGCTTCTGATCTCTTGGAATTTCATTCCACATACATGTCGCGTGGGTAATAGCGTTCGGTGAGTAGATCTTGGTAACGCGGTGGTGCGTGGTAAAGCGCATCTCCTTCCACCTGCTTTCCTCCCAGTCGTTTGACCCACTTTTTCATCTTCTTAGTGAAGTTTGCGGCCACCCTCTTCCAGTGGTGTAATTTGTCCTTAACCTTTCGAGCGACGGACCTCTTCATGATCCTCAGTTCCTTCTCATAGTCCTGACACTTGCATTTCAGCTCCCACGTACGATTATTCAGTTCAATTTATATGCAACGTTTGTAAAATAGTTACATTTCCGTACATAAAATGTTTGAAACATAGTGTTTCTGGTTACAAAATGGAGTTCCCTAGAGTCCGCGTATAAAGCGGGAGATTCTATTACATAATCATAATAAATACAAAAGATAATGCTATGAATCTCCGTTAAATGCAACGTAGAAATCATGCGACTCTAGCTAGTATCCTGAGGGAATCCTACTCCGTCTGGGTACCTGAGATACAAAGCTAAAAAGGTCAACACGAATGTTGGTAAATCTCACAGGTTTGTAAATAATATAAGTATTTGAACACAAGATTTCATCAGTAATGCCCGCAGGCGTAAATCAGGTATTTGTAATCCCGCAATTATAAAGTAAGTAAGTTATACCGTTGCCATGAGGCTCATAATCGAAGCTTAACCCGTAAATAATAATTTGCTCCCGTGACATGCTCGTAATTGAGCAAGCATAAGTAACGAATGATAGTCTCCCGTTTATACAGAACGGTTCGTGGTAGCGCTACTACCTCGGGCGGGGAGGGTCATTTCCCTAATGGATCCATTAACTAGTGTTCGCGCTTAAGTACATAACTAACGATATATGATGGAGAGACTTCCGTAAAAGTAATTAACTCATGCAATCCCGTACAGTAAAATGATTAGTTCGTACTTGTGTTCAAGAAAAATAAGCAATGTATCTCACCCCTTAAGTAAAACAGTAAAAGTGGGGCTATGAGACTCACCTGAGTCCAGTAAATACGTATGTGTAATCAACCAGGTAAAGCGGTTGTAAGTTTGTGTATCGATTCTCAGAACCCTGCAACCTTCTGGCGTCCGAAACGCACAAGGTTGTAAGTAAACAAGTAAACGAGTTGGTGTCTTAAAAGATCACCCATGCTAGTTGTCCACTCAACTAGGACATGTCCAAGTGTTTGTTTAGCAAACCGTTTGTATTTTGAAAACAAGTATGGCCCGTTGGTGACGGTTTGTAATAATAATCCAAGAGTGTTATTATTATATGTATCGTTTTACTAAAAATCGTATCTGGGATTTAAATTCAGAAAATTGGTCAAGTCGGGTCGTGGACTGAAATAGTGGGGCGAACTGAGTTCACGATGCGAGCCGAGTTCGGCTCGCAAGGCAGTAGGCTGCGAACTGAATTTGGTTCGCAACACAAGGTTCGTCTCGCAGGTCGACTCGCAGGTCAACTCGCAGGTCAACTCGTAAGTCAACTTGCAAGTCAACTCACAAGTCAACTCGCAAGTGGGTTCGATTCGCAGTTTGGGTTCGCGAGTTCAGTTTTCAGTTCGCAGTTGGGTTCGCCTCGTAGGACGAACAGATCTCGGTTCGCAGAACGAGCTGTTCGAACACTTATCTATGAAAATGCATTTTCAAGTCGATTTTTGGGCTAATCTTTGTTGAGTAAATGTTCTAGCATGTAAATAAAAGCTTTCTAAGTAATTACATCGAGTTTTGAAGCGTTTCATATCAAGAATCGAAAATGGGGATGATGAAGGTGAGGTAGAAGATGATGGTGGTCCTTGTGCTTTTTCTTGATGGTGATGATGAACGATTTTGATGACGGTGGTGTTGATGTTGCTGCTGATTTGAAGAAGGAAGAGGGGGAAAAGGGAAAGAGAAGAGAGGGTTTTGAGATGTGTGTGTGTGTTTGTGATAATTGGAAGGATTGAAGGAAAAAAAAAGAAGTTTTAAAAGGAGGTGGGTCGTGGGTCGGGTTGGAGCTTGGATCCACGGGTTTGGGCTGACCTATTTGGGTCTCGGTCTCGTGAGCTCGTTGTTCAGATCGTTATGTTACATTTCGCGATTGTTTAAATGTTGTTCCGTGTTTCGTGTTTAAGTATATCCGAAATATTTTTAACTGAAATGTTTCATCAAAACACTAAATAACGAGTTATAGAATTATAATTTGAATTATTTTCGCTTGACTGATGCGCTTCATGCGTGTTTGTCGTGTACAGAGTGTTTTTATCAATAAGGAATACTTGTAATATACTCTCACAATATATTAATGTAAGTAACGTTTTGTTTGGATCAATCCACATTATGATAAAGTTTTGTCACCAACGTCCATTTATTAATATCGAACCTTTTCCGGTTCATAAGTGTACGATTTAAATTAAATCTCGTAAGCGTGCCAGTATTCTCACCATAATGTTACCTTTAATTAGAGTATTATAAAACTAAATGCACGAAAATTTCAAGTAGTTTAGGCACTAATTAAAGTCCCTAATTGGCGGGTGTTACAAGTAAATAGAACAAGGGAGTGTAAATCTACCGGTGTCTCCTAGTTTTTCGGGAAGGCTATTCTTAAGTAGGGCTGAGGTTTCAGAACTAAGGGGAATATTGTTTACTTCGGGTAGTTTATCCTTAGTGGATAGCAATTTCCTAATGTACTTATTTCGACCGGGAACTCTAGACATGGTATCAAGGAATTTTCCATCTAGCTTAAAGGATGATAATTTCTTGGGTTGAGCTTTAAGTTTAGCGGGGTAAGGGATCCTAACCTCTTTGTTTATGATCGGAGTGGTTTCCACAGCTAGTATCTTGATCTTTGGTTCTTCCTCTTTTACTAGAACAGCAGCTGGTGGTGTAGTAGATGCTTCCTCGGTGGTAGTAAGTTGCTTTGCTTCCTCAACATGTGGGTTGTGAACCGTGTTGCTAGGCAAGCTTCCTCTGGGTCTCTTATCAAGACGTTGTGCCAATTGTCCAATCTGAGCTTCCAAATTCTTTAGCACGGCCAGATGATTTCTCATAAAGAGGTCGGCTTGATCTTGTCTGGCGGACGTCTTTTGGTTGAGCAGGTGTTGACCTTGCAGGAATTGGGTGAAAGCGTCATCTGAACTTGAAGTTGGGGCATTTGTCTTTGCAGGTTGTTCAGGGGTTTGGTTTGTGTCTAAAGTTGGTGCAGGAAGTGCGAGGGGTTGGTTATAAGAAGATTGTGATTGTTGTGGGTAAGGTGGGTATCGGGGTTGGTATGGTGGTTGGTTGTTTCTTGGTTGGAATGGAGGTCCTCTAGGTTGGTTGTTGTTTTGATTGAAACCAGGTGGAAAATTTTGTTGTCAAGCAGGAAACTTGTGACAACTCTCCAAATTAGGTACTGATTAACATTTAAGCATGTGCATTCTTACGCTAATTTCTTGATTAAGTTTAAAACAAGACTTAATGATGTGATGTAAGCCTAGCAGCCCAGTACTTTTAAACAAAAAGTATTACTAATACGTAAGTATTTAAAGTCGCGTACAAACGTATCGGAACGAATTCGACCGAAAAATACAGCAAAAGTTGATGACACAATATAATTAATAATTCAATTATTAATTACGAGTACTATTGTATCTATAACATATAGATAAAACGAGTTAAATATACGTTAAACATAAAACATATTATAAAACGAACAGAAACAATTTTAAAATGCACTCAAAGATCAAAATGAGAAAAATTCAAATTTTCTCATTCATTCGAAAACATTTGGAACATTACCTCAAAATATGAACCCGAAATTCGACTGAAATTTGGCACCCAATTGATTGATAGCAGTCCAATGTACAAGTTTGTACAACCGTCTAAAATAATGAAAATCTCAATATTCTAATTTTATATTACGAACCAGGAGAACACCTACAAAATAAAAATATAAAATATTATATTCTATTGTGCTATAATTATACCCGTACTCGAAATTAACAGGCTTAAAATCGCCAACCACCTCAAATAATTGAGGAGACCAGCCACTGTATTTGAACCATACTCGTTTGATTTCTTTGATCCCTTCTTTTTTTTTTCCCTTCTTCCTGAAGATTGATCACACACACACTCATATCATCACCTTCTTTACTTCTTCTTCTTTCTCTCAAAATTAACTAGATCAGGAGAACCAACAGCAGCAGGGAGTAGCAGTGGAACAACAAACCAGGAACATCATCTTCATCTTCTTCCTTGTATCATCATCATCATTTTCCTCATTGTAAGAAACCCACTTTTCTTCAATTTCTATACTTAAATTTCGTGTTATATAGCTTGGTAACATCGTAATCCATGTATCTAACTCCATAATTTGAAGATTTGATGATTGATTCATGAAATGGTTTTATTGAACCAAAACTTTAAATCCAAAATTGATAGGTAAAAACTTGTTAAAATGTGATATAATGATGTATATTGTTGTTACTAAACACCTAAACACTGGAACCATTCGAAATATAGCTAAAAATCACTTAGAACTCGAGTTGCAAACCGCAAAAATGCAACATAGACCAACTGAACCAGAACCAAGCTGAACCGATCGGTTAGCCTAAGCTAGCCGATCGGCTATACCCTTAGAGCCGAACGGCTCTCATCACAAAGCCGAACGGCTGGGCCGGACTAAAATGCTTAATGGGCCGGGTGATGTGGACTGGACTGAAACGAATAATGGACTAATTAAATTGGACTGGATCGAGTGGGACTTGGATTGGGCCGGAACCTCCAGCCGAACGGCTGAAGGCCCAAGCCGAACGGCTGGCCCAAGCCGATCGGCTGGGCTGGGCTGCAGACTGGGCTTTGGTCGCGAGTTGGGCCGGACGTTTCTTGGGCTGAGACTTTGGGTTTGGACCGAGAATTTTAAAAACAAATGAGTTAAATTAAATAAACGGGCTATTGGGTCGTGTGCTTGTGTTATGGGCCTAAAAAATTGGGTTTAACCCAACGGACCCTAAAACATTTCAAACATAAAACGTGACCCAATTCATTTAAAGGAACAAGAAACTATAAAATGAACGATAAAATTTTATAATGTTTCGATATAAACTAATGTCATAAATTTTGATATACATATATATATACATACGACATTGATGACTATGTATTTTTATATATACGTAAATGAAATATATGTTTAACAAACGTACGATCTTGTAAAATACGACAGGTATATATATATATATAACTATTATATATGTGCGATCGAAACAAAAAGATATATACATATATATACACACAACTATAATATGTATATGTATATACAAGCGACAAGTACTACAAAACTCGAGAAATATTACATATATTTCAACATGTTGTCATCAACAACTTACACAACTAATGCGATTATGAAATAAACAATTTCTTCAAACAAACGAACCATTAACATAAGTTGATCAAAACAAATCAAACGTACTTATGATAATACATTTATTGTATATAGGTTAACACACCTTGGGCAATTATCTGTCGGCTGCTAGCTTTCATACCGAGCAAACTACAGTGAGTTTACAGCCCCTACTTTTAAATGTTTACTTCTTTTAAACACAGGGGTGTTAAACATAGAAATTGCATGCCAACACATGCAATCAAACTATAAACGCTTTATTGCTTTTATACAACTGTTGATTTGTGATATTACATATTCACTGTTATTTTGGGAATTAGACAAAGTATCCTAGTACGGACCCAGACTTGGAATGTGTGCATGAAAAGACCTCATGACATGCTACTGTAACCATTAGCTAGGTGACTCTAGCCACTGAGTATACGGATAGTACTATTGCCATGACGACCCTCCTACGGTGGAGCGTATACTTAAACGTCCGTTCAGGCAAACAACATAGGTTCTGGTTGTGGTTTGGTTATAGGGTTAGGTCGCGTTACTTTAACCTGCGAGGTTTAGCTCACCTTTCAGGGGATCACAGTCTAAGTAAATTCCCACATACTTTTAGGAAGAACGAATCCTACAACTGTTAAATACCGGAAAACATACCGGTAACTTATTTTACACTGGTAAACAACCAGTAACATATTTTGGGATGACATCCCACATAAAACTATATTTTAGGGTAACAACCCTACATAACTTGTATATTATAAATGAATAACAATTCATTTCTACAAACTTGGTTTAACTAACCACATACATATACAAAACTGTAAATTCACTCAACATATTTGTTGACGACTTTCTCTATGTTTTTCAGGAAATTAGTTGGGTAAGTAGTCGCATGCATTACCCTGGACTACTTAGGATGCCACATACTGTAGGGACCGCTTTTGGGGATTTCCTCCGTATAACTGCAGACATTGCAGTCATACTTATGAAATCTTGTTTTAAACTTATGTATTATTTTTAAAACTAAAATGTTTTAAACTCTACTACTATTGTTACGACTTACATAGTCGTACTACTTTTGTAATACCTGTTAAACTTGACATCCTTGATAAATAAAGTTGTGCGATAACCATATGCTCTGAGTATGTATGTAATTGTTGGTTGAATATACTGTTCGCAGCCCCGCCACGTCATTAAAGCTTCCGCAAACTAATCATAACTAATTGTAATTACCGTTTGGCGGGGTGTGACAGACTTGGTATCAGAGCCATTGGTTATAGTGAACTAGAAGTCTTTAAGTGACCTAAAACCTTAGAGACCTAGACTATAGCCTTGGCTAAAACATTCATTGCATGCATACACACTTTGTATACATCTAACATACGACTGACACGTCACCTATGACTTCTTTATCTCAGCATGTCGAGGCAAAGTCTGATCTACTTGTATGCTTCTGATGAGGAGCCGACTGAGGATTCCTACCATAGCGACGCTAGCACCGGAGTTGTGAGTCCACCAGTTCACCCGAGAGCTCTATCTGATGACACCGGTGATGCCTATATCACCCCACCACCTACTGCACATGTGGTCCCATCTACTACTGCTCCCACTGACCCTACCACTCGTATGTTAGGGTCTACCTTTATGGCGACATGCCATACGACTGCTGGACCTTCCAAAGGACTGGTACCTAGGAGGACACCACGGATGTGTGTCCGAGACTTCCCTAGAGGACCACTTGCGCCCCATGACAAGGCGCCGATGGCAGAGGAGAGGGTGATACACTGTGATGAGCCACCACAGAGGGTACCTAGGCTTTCTCACTTGGAGTGGATGACTCCTATGTTAGGGCGGTGGAGGTCGTTGGAGGGTTTTCCTTCTACTTTTGAGACCGGGGAGTCCTCCCGATCCTCCGCACCACTGCCTACTACTGGAGAGCCCATGGAGTTGACTCTCCTTACCATTGTGGCTGTGATTCGCACATTGTTTCGTATTTCTGGTAGCAGGGGTGTTCACCTTGCAGAGCTACAGAGTGATGTCTCCCACCTGGATGGAGACATGATAGACATACATGAGCGTTGACACTTCTTGTTGAGCAACGTGGTTGCTGCCAGAGAGATAGCTGAGACCGCACGTGCTCGTGTTAGGGTACTAGAGAGACGTGTGAGGACAGCAGGGTTGATGATTAGAGCTTGTGTGATGATAGCTGTGCTGAGGACAGCTGTGGGGTTGCTTTTACCTTATTTTCATTAGACTTATGTATGGCGGTTTGTGCTTACTGGGCATTAGACCGATTACTTTTGGATGATGGATATATTAGTAGGTCCATCACGTATTGTATAGACCAGTATTAGATGGCTAGGTGTATGTATGTACTAGACATGTACTGGATGGAAAACTGTTGTTAGAATGGGCATATGTATAGGAAAACCCATTGTCTTTTGTATAGCGCTAACCGCTGACGGGGCGTATTAGGGATCCCATCTTGTTTTGTATAAAACTGTTGTATCAGCGCTACACCTTTTGATATAATATAACTTATGTTTGGTTGTATTTTGCATTCATTACATTCAACAACGACTTTAGTATTATATCTACCTTTATATATGTGTGTTAGAAATGGTAGCCAATCAATAACATTTGATCATTCCTTGAAAAACCATGAAACATACCACACCTTGATTATTGATTTCTATCTTAAATTTCTTTGAACTCGATTGTGTTAAATGATGATGAAAAGAAATATGTATTTAGCATTATATAATGGCGCCTGGCCAACATGATTATATTGTACTAAGTACCTATGGGCGTTTCAAAGTCGTGTGACATATGATGCCAAATCCTGTCCTCCAATCCTTCATACTGTTCCTTTGTTAAATAATGTGAAATCTTGTTCATCACATTCAAAATCTTGGCATTGACTTCTGCATTTTTATTTCATCGCAGAACGGAATCATGCCACCAAAACGACGGATGACTAAGAACAGTCGACGAACGACTCCTTCTTCCATTCCTGAAACTGTTCCCCCACCCAACAACAATGAGACTACTGAACAAATGATAGCACGACGAATAGCTGAAGGTATTGCTGAGTATGAAGCAAGCCGAAATCGCAAGAATGGAATGAATAACAGCGGGTCTACCCCTGTTAATACTGAGGCACCTGCGAATACTCGCCGAGGGTGTTCATACAAGACATTCCAGGCTTGTAAGCCAGTTACTTTTCGTGGCACCGAGGGTGCTATTGGGATTATACACTGGATAGAAAAGACAGAGTCGGTATTGGACATTAGTGACTGTTCACCAGACTGTATGGTGAAATATGCCACCTGCACCCTTGCTGACAAAGCTCTTACTTGGTGGAACAGTCAAGTCCAATCACTTGGACGACCAGTTGCCTACTCCATGTCATGGGAAGTACTGAAAAACATGATGTTGGAAGAGTTCTGTCCCCGTAGTGAGATGCAGAAAGTCGAAACTGAGCTGTGGAACATCACTATGATTGGTGCTGATGTCACTGGTTATACAACCAAGTTTCAGGAACTAGCACGTCTAGTGCCACATATGGTGACACCTGAGTACAAGCGCATCGAGCGTTATGTATATGGTCTGGCACCACAAATCAGGAGTTTGGTTACATCTTCCAAACCTGACACATTCAGGAGCGTTGTTGTTTTAGCGCAAAGTCTGACTGATGAGGCAGTCAGGATGGGAACACTGACCAAGAAAACTGCATCGGGCAAGGTTGAGCCGAGCAGTACTGAAGCTGGCAGTTCTGGAGGTACAAAGCGTAAGTGGAATGACAGAGGAAGTGACCGTCAGGGTCAAACAAATAAGAAGGGATCTGGGAACCCAAAGTCCTATGCTGCCACCACTGTGGAACCAAAACCATACTTGGGTAACAAACCTAAGTGTGATAAATGTAGCAAACACCACGAGGGTGAATGCTGGTATTGCAACAACTGTAGAGGTTGGGGTCACAAAACCCAAAACTGCAAAGTTAACCCTAACCCTAGGGAAAACCTAGAACGCCGAAACCAAGGGTGTTTTGAATGTGGCGACACGAGGCACTATCGGAACCGTTGCCCTCGACTCAACAACCAAAACCCCAACAACAACAACCAGAACAACCAAAACCCCAACAACAACAACCAGAACAACCAAAACCGCAACAACACCAACAACCGTGGTAACAACAACCGAGCCAACAACATCATCAATCAGCCGGCTCAAGGAAGAGCATTTGTGATTGGAGCACAAGAGGCACACCAGGACCCTAACACCGTCACTGGTACGTTTCTTGTAAACAACCATTATGCCTCTGTGTTAATCGATTCAGGTGCTGATTTAAGTTTTGTGTCTAACGAGTTTAGGCCACTATTAGAACTTGAATCACGTAAGTTAGATAACAAATATACTATTAAACTAGCCGATGGTGAGTTAATTGAGTCAGGAGAAATAGTACCGGGATGTTCCTTGGAATTGGAAGGTCATCTCTTCGACATAGACTTGCTACCGGTTAAGTTGGGAAGTTTCGACGTTGTAATCGGCATGGATTGGTTGTCTAAGAACCGCGCCAAGATCATATGTTACGATAAGTTGGTACGCTTACCACTACCGACAGGAGAAACTCTCATGGTCAAAGGTGAGAAACGAAAAAGTTCCACAAAAATGATTACATGCTTGAAAGCCCGTAAATATCTCCGAAAGGGATACCAAGCATTTTTGGCACACGTTGTAGAAAAGAAATCCGAGGAACGACGTATAGATGATGTACCTATTGTACGTGACTACCGGGAGTATTTCCTGACGAGTTACCAGGATTACCTCCCCCACGACAGGTAGAATTTCATATCGACCTAGTTCCTGGAGCAGCACCAATTGCTCGCGCACCTTACCGTCTTGCTCCATCAGAAATTGTTGATGCATATTAGGTTGTCTGTCAGTTGGTCTATCGAGTTGTAATAAGTGTTGTTAGTCGTATAGTGAAAATATAGTTTTTGTTATATGCGACACTTACGTTTTAGGTTAGGCGTCACTTGCCTTAGTGACGCATAGTGTCACTTAGATAAGTGACGCATGAAGGCGGCCACATGCGACACTTCCACAAGTGACGCATGTCGGCAGACTTTTAGTATAAATACAAACCTACAGGTTTCAGGCTAGGGTGGACGAAACCCTAGCACAATTTGACGACTAAACCACTTTGTAATCGTTCCCAATTCGTTATACAAGCTGATATACACGTTTACTTTATTTAAATACATTTGTTTCGGTTTGTGTTTGTTAGCAATACGTGCAATTGATTGATTCTGCATTTCAATTGTAGTCAATTGTCATCTAGATCCAACGTCAGGGGCACTCTCAACTGGTATCAGAGCCTTTAGGTGATAACATTGACGTTTAGAAGTTTTTTTGGGTTCATTTCGGTTTTGTTTGAATCAAGAATCGAGATTACATACAGATTTTGAGTTGCTAAGGTGAAATACAGTCGATATTCTTCATCATTTACAGGTTTCGTCCATTAGGGTTCAAGGAATTTTCGTTAGGTTTACGAAAGTTCGAGTTTTTTAGGGTTTTGGGATTTTGCAGCCGTTTTGCGACACTCGATCCGTTACTTGGACGCGTCACTTACAGCGGCACTACCTAATTCCAAATTAGGGTTTTACCGTCACTTGAACGCGTCACTTGGAGCGTCATTTGAGGTTTATACGACACTTAACTTAAGTGTCGTTTACTCTAATCCACCGTCACTCACGTGCGTCACTGTTGCACGTCACTTGAGTGTCAAGCGTCACTTCTGTTAGTGACGCCCGTTTGATTTATTGCGTCACTTCCTTTAGTGACGCCTTTTGATTTATTGCGTCACTTTTACTAGTGATGCCTACTTGTTTTAGTACGTCACTCAAGTCCGACACTTGAGTGCGTCACTTGCTTGATTGAGCGACACTTACTTACAGTGTCATCAGTCACTTCATCCGTCACTCGATAGCGTCACTTGCCAAGTGCCTCTAGTCTTTGCGACACTTGAGTGCGTCACTTACTAAGTGACGCCTTTTGGTACTACAAGTTTTCAAGCTTTTGTTTTTGAGTAAAGTTTCAGGTATATCTTCAACGGCTGCTGTTGCTAATAAAGAAGATATTAGAGGAATCAGGGATATGTTAAAACAGAATCACGATGTTGGTTCTAATAATAAACCTCCTCTGTTTACGGCTGACATGGATTACGCATATTGGCGTGATCAATTTGAACAGTACATAAACTTTCACTGTCCAGAGCTATGGGGTCCACTTAGGGAAAGATATGTAGCTCCCTTAGCCAAAGGAATCTTCCCTGGTATTGCTCCGGTCAAGGTCTACAGGTCCATGACTCCAGAGGAAAAGAAAGACTATGATATTGAGAAAAAGGCACATGCGGCTATCTGTATGTGCCTAACCAAAGACGTGTTAAGACTGTTCAAATCACACGAAACCACATACGAACTTTGGAAAGCTATCGAAACTAGATGTGGTGGAAATCAAAGGTATAAAGAAGCTAAGTTAGAACTGATAAAGAAACAGTATGATCTGTTTGATTCTCTACCCAATGAAACGGCTTCTGGAGTTTTTACTAGATACTCACAGTTAGTGAGTGAGTTGACGGAGGGAGGTTATAATTTTCCTCCACTTGAAGTGAATAGAAAGCTGCTGGATGTCTTGCCTAGTTCTTGGGATGTTAAAGTACAGCTTCTCAAGGAAAGTCAAGAATTAGCTACCATGAATTTGGATGAGCTAATTGGTATTCTTCAAGCTCATGCGATGGAGATGAAGAAGAGAGAATGCAAGTTGGGCGGTTTTGTTCAAGACCCGTCCTTATATGGAGGAAAAGTCAGCATCGGCAAGACTTATGGTGGAATGGCTTTTGTTTCTTCTACGAGCTCTCCACTTCAAGCTCCATTGTATTACTGGTGCTCCTCATCCAGTATATGCTTCTGGACCCTCACAGGGGTCACAACAGTAGGTTTCTGTCTCTCCTGCTATTCAAGAGTAGGCTGCTATCTATACAGCCTTTCTAAGCTCTTATAAGGATTTGGTTTCACAACCAAATGCTACTTTGGAACTGGCCAAAGAGGATTATGCTCAACTTGATGATGATGATCTTGAGCAGATGGACTTGAACTGGAACATTGCCATGATATCAAGGCGTGTTCAGAAATTCTTGCAACGAACTGGTCGCAAGAGTTTGGAGGGAGATGGTAAAACCAGTTTCGGTTTTGATAAAAGCAAGGTGAGCTGTTACAATTGTCAAAATCTGGGACACTTTGCAAGAGAGTGTGAGAAGCCAAAGGTTCCTCCGTCAGGTTTCACAAAGCCTGATGCTCCCAGAACTTCTGAGAAGGATCAAGTGAAGCAAGCAACAGCTGACGCACTTGTCGTTTTTGAGCCAACCAACACAGATTGGAGTATGTATGCTGAGAATTATCAGCAGTGTCTCATGGCTCACATTTCAAATGAGGTACGCAATGAACCTGAAGAACCTTTGAACAGTATCTCATGCATTAAGTTAACTGAATCCTTAAGGTGCTTTCAAGTAGACAACGTAGACTTAATAAAAAAGGTCGAAAAACTTAGTGAATCAACCAAATACCTAAAAGCAAATGAACAATTGTATGATAAGAAAATAGAGGCTTATCAACAGGACACGCTTAGGTATAAGTCTAAAGTTTTTAGTCAACAGGATGCTATTGATAGTTATCTTGCTGAAATAGACCGTTTGAAAAAGGAACATTCTGATCTTAAAGATGAATATGACAAATATAAGAGTAAGATTCTAGGTTCCTCCTCGTCTACTGTTGCCTTTAATGAAATTCTTAACAAGCAAAGGACAGATCACAAAACGAAGACGGGACTAGGTTATAATGTAGTCCCGCCTCCTACTGAATACTGTCCTATGCCTATTAAGGAAGGCACCGAAGAGATTCCGGTTGACTATGCATTGTTATACGGGGTCAAATCTAAGGTTAATAAGGTTAGCAAATAGGCGAAGGAGAAAACTAAACGGACAGAGTATCCTTCGCCTCAGTTTGTTAAATCGGAATGTGAATCTCCAGTTAGTAATGAGGAGATTGTTGAGATTGAGGATATTACCGATGAGGAGTATCCTGAGTTTAAAAAGAATGTTGAAGTAAAAGCTGAAAAAGTGTTAAAGGTTGATCCTACAATTAAGGTTCAACCTAACAAAGAAAAGAATAAGGTTTTAAAATCAAAATCTCAAACTTTACAGTCACCTGTAAAGATTTTGCAACATAAACCTTCTACTTCAACCTCTCAACCTAAACAGGAAACTTCTAAGATGTGCACGAAATGTGCATGTTCTAGAAACGTTTCTTCTACTCTGGTGGTAAATCCTCAGCCTCAACCAGCTGTTGAGACTAGAGCATGTTTTTACTGCAAGAGACAACATCTAATTCGTGAATGTCCCAAATTGTCTCATCAGAACTACGGGAGAGAAATGCCTAGGACATCTGTTTTCCGAAATTCATTTTCAAGATCTCCTCATAAGCGTTACTCTGTCTCTCCCAAACCTGCTGTAAAACCGAGTAATGTTGGGCAAAAACCTTTGCTAAAACAAGAGCCTGACATTACTCCAAAGCCAAATTCCGAACCATCCAAGGTTTGGAAAAGAAAAGAGTCTACTGCGGACTCTAGTGTCATCAATAATAACACATCAGATACAAAATCAGATTTGTTTAAAAATAAAGTCTTATCTGATGTGATTATTGTTGATGACTGTGATCGACCTAAGTCTGTAAAGGCTTGGGTCACCGTTTCTCACTAATCTCCTACTTTATGTGTTGCAGCAGTCAGAACGCGTTAAAAACAGTGAATGGTTTATACAGTGGCTGTTCGCGACACATGACGGGCGATGTGTCCCTTTTGACGGATGTTAAATCACATTCTAGAGGACACGTTGCATTTGCTGGAGATACGGGGGGAACCATTTCGGGTAGAGGAACGCTAACTAACGGGAAAGTTAGCTTCGAGAATGTGAACTATGTGGCTCAACTGACTCACAACTTGCTGAGCGTTTCACAAGTATGTGATAAGGACTATACCACAGCGTTCACAAAGACGGAATGTGTGATCTTGAAGCCGGGTTTCGTTATCCCCGAGGAATGGGTGCTTTTAAGGGCGCCACGGAGAAACGACACCTACATTATGAATATGCGAACCGTGGAGACTAAAGATGAGTATACATGTCTCCTTTCGAAGGCTTCAGAAAAGGAATCACTATTGTGGCATCGACAAATGGGACACATCCATTTTCGTAAGATGAACTTCTTGATAAACAATGACTTGGTAAATGGAGTCCCTAAACAGTCATTCGCGCTAAAAGATGACTGCGTCGCCTGCCATAAAGGGAAACTTCATAAGAAACCCCACAAGTCAAAATTAGTGAATTCCATTACGGCACCATTGGAATTATTGCACATGGACCTATTCGGTCCTATTTCTACCAAGAGCATCGGTGGAAGATCTTATTGCTTAGTAGTCACCGATGACTACTCGAGATTTTCATGGGTGTACTTTCTAGGTGTGAAGAGTGAAACACCAGACATTCTGGTGTATCTGTTAGATAAGTTGGCAAACTTATGCAACTTAAAGGTGAAAAGACTGCGAAGTGACAACGAGACTGAATTCAAGAACTCTACTCTTGAGTTATACTGTGCCTCGAAAGGCATTGACCATCAGTTCAATGCCCCTCGAACTCCTCAACAGAACGGAGTTGCTGAGCGTAAAAATAGGACTATTATCGAGACAGCTCGGACTATGCTGGCCGATTCTAAGCTTCCTATAATCTTTTGGGCAGAAGCAGTCAGTACTGCTTGCTATGTTTTGAACCGCGTGCTCACGGTTAAGAAGAAGAATAAGACATGTTATGAACTCTTCAACAACCGTAAGCCCACTTTGCAGTTTCTGGAACCTTTCGGGTGTCCGTGTTTGATTATGGTCTCCAAAGACAAGGTCTCGAAGTTTGGAGCTAAAGCCGTTGAAGGAATCTTCCTTGGATATTCAGTCAACTCTCCGAATAAATGAGTCTACATCAAATCAACTCACCAGGTGGAAGAGCATCTTGAGGTGAAATGCTTGCGATACACGGATCCTCCTCAAGGAACGGGTCCTGAATGGTTACTTAATTACAAGGACGTGTTCAATTCGTTCGACATACCCGAAGGACATGATGACGAGGATGAGATAGTTACTTTGCTTCATGGTATAAGTTTGTGTCAGGACACTTCTACTTTAAAACCGGCATCTCCACCTACACCAACACCCACTCCATCACCTCCAACACCTACTCCAACACCCACACCACCACCTACTACTACGCCTCCTCCACCATCTACCAACATCCCTTCCTCTTCAAATACTATCAATGCCGCAGATCTTCCCGATGATCCCGACATGCCTCCGTTAGAGGAAGATGAGGAAGAAGAGGAACTGATCAATTCTCACCTCTTCTCGAATGAAGATGATGTGCAACCTAAAAGTCCTACTGCTCCTGCAACTAACACTGTTCCCGTCACTGAAGGGGACATGAATAATTTGGAGTTAGTACTTGCACCCGATCGAATCCCAGTCACATGTGTACACAGGGATCACCCCATCAATAACATTATCGGTGATCCTGATGCTGCTGTTCAAACAAGGCACCAAGTGCAGCAAAATCCGAATCAAGAAATGTTGAATTTGTTTGCCCGGATAAATTCCTGTCATTTATCCCAAATTGAACCGAATAAGGTTGATGAGGCCTTAAAAGATCCATCTTGGGTCGAGGCTATGCAAGAAGAGTTGCAGCAGTTCAACAAGCTGCACGTGTGGGATATAGTTCCATTACCCAAAGGTGCTCATTTAACTGGCACTCGATGGGTGTTTCGCAGTAAGATGGATGATAGGGGTATTGTAATTCGGAATAAAGCCCGATTGGTTGTTCAAGGATTCAGTCAGATCGAGGGCTTGGATTATGATGAAGTCTTCGCTCCTGTGGCAAGAGTTGAGTCCATTCGGATCTTCCTTGCATTTGCGTCTTACAAAGAGTTTTGCGTTCACCAACTCGATGTTAAGAGCGCATTTTTATATGGAAAAGTGGACACTGATGTCTACGTGAAACAGCCTCCTGGCTTTGAAGACCCTGAGCATCCAGAATACGTCTGCAAGTTAAACAAGGCGTTATATGGTCTTCATCAAGCCCCGCGATTATGGTATGAGAGGCTTACTACCCATTTAGTTAAGCATGGATTTGTTCGTGGGAATATCGACAGTACTCTATTCATCCGCAAAGAACGGACTGGCGATCGAGAGGATATGCTACTCGTGCAGCTGTATGTGCATGACATTATTTTTGGCTCTACAAATGAAGCGATGTGCAAGCACTTTGAGGAGATCATGAAATCTGAGTTTGAGATGAGTGCGATGGGGGAGCTCAAATTCTTTTTAGGTGTACAAGTTGAGCAGTCTCCAAAAGGTATTTATATTCATCAGTCAAAGTATGTCAAAGACATGTTGACTCGATATGATCTGCTCAATTGTAAAACCTATGGGACTCCCATCGAGCTTAATCACAATCTCAGACTTGCTGACGATGAAGAAGATTGCAAAGAAAAGGACTATCGATCCATGATAGGTTCTTTGATGTACTTGACTGCTTCTCGACCGGATATTGTGTTTGCGGTATCCGTATGCTCTCGCTTTCAAGCCAAACCAAAGGTGTCTCATATGAGGGCAGTAAAGCGAATCTTTAGTTATCTCAAACATAGACCCAATCTTGGTCTATGGTATTCAAATGAGAAATCCTTCGCTCTTTCTGCCTATTCGGATTCAGATCATGGCGGCTGCAGCATAGACAAGAAGTCAACCACTGGTGGATGCCAATTCCTAGGAACTCGACTGGTATCATGGCAGTGCAAGAAACAGACTACAGTTTATCTTTCCACTGCAGAAGCTGAGTACGTTGCTGTTGCGAGTTGCTGCTCTTAGGTTCTATGGATACAGCATCAACTGCGTGATTACAGGTTACTTCTTTCTATGACTCCTATTCACATAGATAATACTGTTGCTATATCTATCACACGCAATCCCGTACAGCACTCTAAGACTAAACATATTGAACTTAGGTTCCACTTTATACGGGATTGCTATGAAAAACACCTGATAGACCTAGTCCAAATAGACACCTTAAAGCAGAATGCCGACCTTTTCACTAAAGCCTTTACGCGTACTCGATTTGACGAACTAATCAACATGATTGGTTTAAGATTCTTTATCGCTAAAAAGTAATTTGTAACTTGGAACGTTATTTATTTTTGTGTGTTACAAAAAAAAAAAAAAAAAAAAAAAAAAAGGCAACTACGCAACTGCCACTCTTTATACTTTCTAGTATTTAAAGAAATGCACGGTTGCTACATTTTAAAAATAGACATTGAAGTTGTGTCTGTAAACAACTTGGGATATGATAGTACATCGGGTGACATGCATAAAAATGGAAATTTAAGGTTTATCTTGGATGTGTCAGTAGATCTATCTGACGTATTGAAAACAGTTTTTATAAACATTGTCTTCATCATACGATATATTAGTAGGCATGTTATGCAAAACTCTTTGAGAAGTTTTAAGAAGCTTAACCATTAATAGTCTATTTCAAGTGGTACAACATCATTAGATGTATGACAAAAGTCTTACTTTCTTACTTATACTAGACATGCTTTCGTGAAAGACGTTTATTTGATATCATTTGGGGGTATATATTGACAGTTTCCTCTGTTATACGTAAGTATAGACCTGGCTTCTATTAATATATACTTTAAAATTAAGCAAACACAAGTCAAAGTACTTGCAAAGTCTTTAAAATTAAGATACCTTACAAGGTCGCCAAAATGGTTTGACCAAGTTTGGTTTTGCTTAAACCTGAATCAAGTTATGTCGCTCTGTTATACGTAAGTACAGGCATGTCACCGCTGACTTGATTCTTAAAATTGATTTTCTTATATTCTATATGTAAATGGAAACATGGTCTATGTCTTAAGTTAAGATGTATATCTATGGTGGGAACCACAGCGAAATGAACATACCAATAATAATAAAATATCTCCTAGATGTAAGTGTATCATGTTTAAGTGGACAAATATACTAATAATCGTTTTGAAATAATTTTTATAAAAAGTGTTTTTAGTATGTCAAGTAAATTTAAAGAGGACAAATATACTGATGATCGAAATAACACTTACTGTTCCTAATAAATGCATGTTATTCCGATATGATCCCTAACCAGACTATATCAACTCCGTCACCAAAAAGAATGTGTTACTTTTTTTAGTTGTAAATTTACATTCTTGTATGTGTTTTTATTTTATCTAAGTTAGTTTAATTTTAGATTTTCTCCAAGTTACAGTTACATTTTCAAATTTGAGTACCGAAATCACAACGCGAAAATCGATAAAATCGCAACTTTTTCAATAAAAGTGAACTGCATGTCACTTTCATAAGTGACGCTGCCAGTGACGCATACGATATTGCGTCACTTACTTTAGTGACGCAGTAAGTGTCGGGGTAAGCTACGCTATAAGCGCCGGGTTGAGTGACGCATACTAGGGTTGGTGTATAAATACCCCTCCCCAAGACACTCAACCTCACCACTTTTCAAACACTTATTCCGACACTTGCTCTGACATACCGTCACTTAGACTGTCTTGGCGTCACTTCTCCTATGCGTTTTTCATCGATCCATTCGTGATTTCTACGGCTTGTTCGTGCATTCCAGTGCTATCTTCTCGTTCCTCTCATTCACACGAACCATTTGGTACTTATTTTAACCGTTATCTCTCGCTATTCATGCTGTAATTTAAACTTAGGGTTACGGGTTTTTGGGTAAGATTGAAATCGATTGATTTGGTGCTTGTTTGATAATGTTTTATGGTTATAAAACGTGTGTACTATTCGTTTTTACAATGCGCATAACTTGGTAACTTCGATTTTGAAAACCCCCAAATTTGAAATTTGGGTATGAACAGTGACACGATGATCTTCATCGTTGCGTCACTTCGTGCGTCACTTACCTCAAGTGACGCTATTTGGTAATTCTGAAAGCCCATACCGTCACTTAATAAGTGACGCTTATTCTTGTGTCACTTCTTAAGTGACTCTTGTAAGCGTCACTTCTTATTTTGTTAAGTCCGTCACTCATCCTAGTAACGCCCCATAATGCGTCACTCCCTTAAGTGACTGTCTAAGTGACGCCTATGTCAATACGTCACTTATACCGTCACTTCTTAAGTGACACCCTTAGGATACCGTCACTATGTTAAATGTCGCATGTTCTTCACCCGTCACTTCTTAAGTGTCGTATACATTGACTCACGAAATACAAACGTCACTTACATCAGTGACGCTTGATAGCGTCACTTACCATAAGTGACGCTATACTTTAATTTTAATTTTGAGCACTGTATCTTGCGACACTTCCTAAGTGTCGGTAGTGGCCATGCGTCACTTACCATAAGTGACGCCTAAAGTCAAATTTCATTTTTTAACCTATCTGTGTTCGGGCTAACTCTATAACGATTTCGGTTATTTTTGGATTGTATTTTAGCTTACAGATGGCTGACCTACAGAACTATTATCGCCGTACCAACACTCGACACAACATCACGGCATTTCTGGAGTCTACGCACGCGAATTCGGCACCGTTCAGGCCGATGATCGAGTTTCTACGACGATCAAGGATTCACTATGCTATTACCGCATCGACTCCGGTTTATATGAACCAAATTGAGGAGTTTTATGATCATGCGGTGATCCGGACTCAGGGCGACATCCCGAGAATTGTCTCTACGATGTTCGGGGAGGAGATAGAAATTACTGAGAACTCTATCCGACGGGTTCTTCAGTTCCCCGATGATGCCACAATGCCCACTATGTTCCCAACCACGTTTATCTATGGGGGACTTCAGAGGATGGGATATCCAGCGAATCAGCTCTCTGATTTCCGCAAATAGTATCTCTGCCGGGTTTGGAGGTACTTGTGTCACATTGTTATTGTTTGTTTATCTCCGCGGAAAGGAGGTTATGATGTTGCCAGTCACTTGACACTTTCTCTCATGCTGGCCTTGATATACAACAAACCGTATAACTTCGACGGTTATGTTTTTGGTAATATGGTCGAGAATATCCGAACGACAAATGGCTGCAGTATCCACGTTTTGTGCAGCTTTTGTTGAATGACTTGAATCTCGAGATTGCACCTGATCAGCGATCTCTTCTGGTGCCAACACCTATGTTATTGCGAGTCTTCAACGACTGCAAGCTCGCGCCAAAGGGCGAGCAGGTTTTGGCATATCGCGAACTATTCGGGCACATAGTAAACGAAAACTATGTTGCACCACGCGATGATGGATTTTTGGATGATGCCGTTCCTCCAGTAAATGAGGACGACTTGGTTGATACTGATATTGCTCAAGACTTGGACGACATTGATCGTGTTGACCGGGTCGAGGCTGAGTCTGATGATGGTGGGCCCACTCCACCCGATTCTGAGGGTGATGTGCCACCACAATCTGTTTTGGACGGGATTCAATTAGCGGATCCTCAACGTTTCAAACGTATTTTGCGCAGGATTTCTGCTGGAAGGGTTCATGTACCAAGGAATCCTGGTAAGCGTCCGGCTGGGTATTCGCCTTCTTATGCTGATTTACCTCATAGAAGACGCCAGTGGACTTCGGTGGTTATCGAGGAACCGACCTTTCAGAGACAACAACCACCACCACCGTCTGACATGCCATCACTTCAGATGATTTTGGCTCAGATAGATCTTTTGCAGAAAAGGTTTGACGATCAACAGGCTCGGATTGCTGCTCAGGCTTCTCAGATTAAAGATTTGGAGCTCAAGGCTACTGAGGTTGACAATCTCCAGCTTCAGGTGACGAATCTGTCATCTAGGGTCTTAGAGTTGGAGTCTGTTACAATAGTTTCGGGGGAGGATACTCCTAGAGAGTTAGAAACAAATGTGACTCCTCCTCCTGAACCAGAAAATGTACAATCTTCTGAAATCAATGAAAATATTGCGTTAGATTATTTTGTTGATGTTCCGGGACAACCGACTCCGATTGCAGCCGACTACTCAAATGTCAATCTGACATATCTGCAGAGTTTGGTTAATAGATTTGATGAAGTTGATAGATCTTTTGATCTCGATGATATTGAGATGGATGCTGAGGTTCCAGGGTCGGATGAGGAATACATTGATAATCCTAATCAAGAACCGGCACCTGAACGTGAACCGGAGCCAGTGTTAAGGCAACCTGCTCAAGCATTTGATTTTGATGCTCCGGTTATCAAAACAGATTCTTCCGAGGATGAGGCAGAACCTCCAATGGGACAATCTACTGCTGAATCAGTTTCCGCATCTACATCTTCTGGAATTTTGAAGCCGCAAGTGGTTTATAAGTCAATTACACCTGAATTGAAAACGTGTAAAACTTATCTGGTTAGAGGTGAATTGACTGGGTTGATCAGAAGTTGGAAGTTCGATGTTGATAACTTTTTGATTCTGATAAAGAGAAGTGACGGCGTGCAATACTTCAAACCAAGATTTAATCATATTAGCACTTTGCCGAAGGTTGAATTAAATCGTCTTGCTCAGTTGAATATCGTTAATCACTCTGAAGACACTCGAGGAGTTCTATTTCAGAGGATTTTGAGAAAGGAGATTTATAGCAAGAAGTATTTGTGGATCAGACCAGAGCTGGGAGTTCGATACTCATACAAGAAGAAGATTGATTTGAGAACTCAACAACCGATCGTGAAATATCATTATCCACCAGCTGCTAGTCTTAAGACTGTTCCCTTACAAGAGTTGCCATTGGATTTCTTACGTGATCTTAAGTATTGGTGGTTTGACTCTGTAACTCAGGAATCCGTAATCGAGTATTCTACAAAGACAGCTGTGGTACAAACACAGGATGTTTGGGGAGAATGGCCGATTAAGGAATTTATGGGAAAGTCAATTCGTGTTTTCGATCCGATCAGCCTAATCAACTTAACGAAGAAAGATTTGAAAGCTCTCTACAAGAATAAACTTCAGTACAATCAAGCTGATTTAGAAGAGGCTTCAAAGTTCACAAGGGTGGTTGAGATATGTTTGAAGGTGGGAATACACGTTGGAGGTACATTCCCAGAAGGTTGGTGCTAAACGCTAAACTTGAAGATTTTGAAGATTTTTGAAGACCAAGCTGAAGACACGGGGGAGTTTGTCGATGCATATTAGGTAGTCTGTCAGTTGGTCAAACGAGTTGTAATAAGTGTCATTAGTCGTATAGTGAAAATATAGTTTTTGTTATATGCGACACTTACGTTTTAGGTTAGGCGTCACTTGCCTTAGTGACGCATAGCGTCACTTAGATAAGTGACGCATGAAGGCGGCCACATGCGACACTTCCACAAGTGACGTATGTCGGCAGACTTTTAGTATAAATACAAACCTACGGGTTTCAGGCTAGGGTGGACAAAACCCTAGCACAATTTGACGACTAAACCACTTTGTAATCGTTCCCAATTCGTTATACAAGCTGATATACACGTTTACTTTGTTCAAATACATTTGTTTCGGTTTGTGTTTGTTAGCAATACGTGCAATTGATTGATTCCGCATTTCAATTGTAGTCAATTGTCATCTAGATCCAACGTCAGGGGCACTCTCAGAAATGTAAGAGCTGTCTGCACAACTACAGGAACTCTTAGACTTAGGATTCATCCGACCGAGCTTTTCACCTTGGGGAGCTCCAGTTTTGTTCGTCAAGAAAAAGGATGGATCAATGCGAATGTGTATCGATTATCGGGAACTGAACAAAGTAACTATTAAGAATCGATATCCACTACCTCGCATAGATGACTTGTTTGACCAGCTGCAGGGGTCAAGTTACTATTCGAAGATCGAATTGCGATCTGGTTACCATCAGCTGAAGGTTCGGGATGAGGATATTCCTAAGACTGCGTTTAGAACTCGGTACGGTCATTACGAGTTCCTAGTCATGCCATTCGGACTGACAAACGCACAAGCAGTGTTCATGGACCTCATGAATAGAGTATGCAAACCTTATCTTGATAAGTTCATGATAGTGTTTATCGATGACATATTGATATACTCCCGAACGTGGGAGGATCACGAGAAACATCTGAGAATGATCCTTGAATTACTGGAGAAAGAGAAGCTTTACGCAAAGTTCTCTAAGTGTGAATTTTGGATGCGCGAGGTTCATTTCCTTGGTCATGTGATCAATAACAAGGGAATTCATGTGGACCCATCCAAAATTGAGGCAATTAAGAACTGGGAAGCCCCAAAAACGCCATCCGAGATACGACAATTCCTTGGGCTAGCCGTCTATTACCGACGATTCATCGAGAACTTCTCGAAAATAGCCCAACCACTTACCACTCTAACTCAAAAGGATAAGAAATTTGATTGGGGCGAAAAGCAAGAGATTGCTTTCCAATTGTTGAAACAGAAACTAAGTACCGCACCAATCCTATCACTACCAGAAGGAGTAGAAAACTTTGTTGTCTACTGTGATGCTTCACATCAGGGATTAGGTTGCGTATTGATGCAAAACGACAAAGTCATTGCTTACGCGTCTCGACAATTGAAAGTTCACGAAAAGAACTATACGACGCATGACTTTGAGCTAGGAGCCGTCGTTTTTGCACTTAAGATTTGGAGATACTACCTATACGGTACAAAGTGTACTATCTTCACGGATCACAAAAGTCTCCAACATATATTCGACCAGAAAGAACTCAACATGAGACAACGTCGTTGGGTCGAATTACTGAACGATTATGACGGTGAGATTAAGTATCACCCGGGCAAAGCAAACGTTGTAGCTGATGCCTTAAGTCGTAAAGAACGAGTCAAACCCCGTAGAGTTCGAGCTTTGGGTTTGACGATCCACTCAAATTTCATTGCTCAAATTCGTGACGCTCAACAATTAGCATCCATTCCCGAACGCCTTAAGGAAGAATCCTTGAAAGGAATGGAGAAACAACTTGAAACCAAAGACAACGGAGTGTTGTACTTCATGAACCGAATTTGGGTACCATGCGTGGACGAATTGCGTCGATTGATTTTGGACGAAGCACATAAGTCCAACTACTCGATACATCCTGGTGCAGATAAGATGTATCACGACTTGAAAGGATTTTACTGGTGGCCTGGCATGAAACGAGACATTGCCACATACGTTAGTAAGTGCTTGACTTGTGCAAAAGTCAAAGTTGAATACCAAAAGCCGTCTGGGCTTTTGCAACAACCCGAAATGCCTAAATGGAAATGGGAACACATCACGATGGAATTCATCACGAAGTTACCGAGAACAACATCCGGAGTTGACACCATATGGGTGATTGTCGATCGATTGACGAAATCAGCCCACTTCCTTGCTATCAAAGAAACAGACAAAATGGAGAAGCTGACTAGAATCTATTTAAAAGAGGTCGTTTCTCGACATGGGGTGCCATTATCCATCATCTCTGATAGAGATGCACGATTCACTTCTCGCTTCTGGCAAACACTTCAACATGCACTGGGTACTAGACTCGACATGAGTACTGCCTACCACCCACAAACTGACGGCCAGAGCGAGCGAACGATACAAACGCTCGAAGACCTGTTAAGAGCATGTGTGATAGAATTTGGAGGTAATTGGGATACACACCTACCTCTAGCAGAATTTTCTTACAACAACAGTTATCACACCAGCATACAGATGGCACCATTCGAGGCATTGTATGGACGCAAATGCCGATCGCCACTCTGTTGGGCAGAGTTGGGCGACAGACAACTATCGGGTCCTGAGATAGTCCAAGAAACTACGGACAAGATATCTTAAGTGCTTAACCGATTGAAAACAGCACGTGACCGACAAAAGAGTTATGCCGATAACAGACGGAAACCTTTAGAATTTCAAGTAGGTGACAAAGTCCTACTCAAAGTGGCACCCTGGAAAGGGGTCGTACGATTTGGTAAACGAGGTAAACTGAACCCACGATACATCGGACCATTCGAGATCCTTGCAAGGATTGGTCTTGTCGCCTACAAGCTCAAACTACCGCAAGAGCTTAGTAGTATCCATGACACCTTTCAAATATCTAACTTGAAAAAGTGTCTTTCCGATGAAACACATATCATCCCTTCGGACGAAGTCTTCATTGACTCAAAACTAAACTTTGTGGAGGAACCTATCGAAGTTACGGACTCGAAAATGCAGAAACTTCGACACAAATGAATCAAGCTAGTTAAAGTTCGTTGGAACTCAAAACATGGCCCAGAGTTCACCTGGGAACGTGAGGATGAAATGCGCAAGAAGTATCCTCGACTATATGAAACCGTGACCGCGACTCACGACACGAATTAAATCTCAGGACGAGATTTCCCTAACGGAGGGAGAATGTGACAACTCTCCAAATTAGGTAATGATTAACATTTAAGCATGTGCATTCTTACGCTAATTTCCTAATTAAGTTTAAAACAAAACTTAATGATGTGATGTAAGCCTAGCAGCCAAGTACTTTTAAACAAAAAGTATTATTAATATGTAAGTATTTAAAGTCGCGTACAAACGTATCGGAACGAACTCGACAGAAAAATACAGCAAAAGTTAATGACACAATATAATTAATAATTCAATTATTAATTACGAGTACTATTGTATCTATAACATATAGATAAAACGAGCTAAATATACGTTAAACATAAAACATATTATAAAATGAACAGAAACAATTTTAAAATGCACTCAAAGATCAAAATGAGAAAAATTCAAATTTTCTCATTCATTCGAAAACATTTGGAACATTACCTCAAAATATGAACCCGAAATTCGACTGAAATTTAGCACCCAATTGAATGATAGCAGTCCAATGTACAAGTTTGTACAACCGTCTAAAATAATGAAAATCTCAATATTCTAATTTTATATTACGAACCAGGAGAACACCTACAAAATAAAAATATAAAATATTATATTCTATTGTGCTATAATTATATCCGTACTCGAAATTAACAGGCTTAAAATCGCCAACCACCTCAAATAATTGAGGAGACCGGCCACTGTATTTGAACCATACTCGTTTGATTTCTTTGCTCCCTTCTTTTTTTTTCCTTCTTCCTGAAGATTGATCACACACACACTCATATCATCACCTTCTTTACTTCTTCTTCTTTCTCTCAAAATTAACAAGATCAGGAGAACCAACAGCAGCAGGGAGTAGCAGTGGAACAACAAACCAGGAACATCATCTTCATCTTCTTCCTTGTATCATCATCACCATCATTTTCCTCATTGTAGGAAACCCACTTTTCTTCAATTTCTATACTTAAATTTCGTGTTATATAGCTTGGTAACATCGTAATCCATGTATCTAACTCCATAATTTGAAGATTTGATGATTGATTCATGAAATGGTTTTATAGAACCAAAACTTTAAATCCAAAATTGATAGGTAAAAACTTGTTAAAATGTGATATAATGATGTATATTGTTGTTACTAAACACCTAAACACTGGAACCATTCGAAATATAGCTAAAAATCACTTAGAACTCGAGTTGCAAACCGCAAAAACGAAACAGAGACGAACTGAACCAGAACCAAGCTGAACCGATCGGTTAGCCTAAGCTAGCCGATCGGCTATACCCTTAGTGCCGAACGGTTCTCATCACAAAGCCGAACGGCTGGGCCGGACTAAAATGCTTAATGGGTCGGGTGATGTGGACTGGACTGAAACGAATAATGGACTAATTAATATCGAGTGGGACTTGGATTAGGCCGGAACCTCCAGCCGAACAGCTGAAGGCCCAAGCCGAACGGCTGGCCCAAGCCGATCGGCTGGGCTGGGCTACAGACTGGGCTTTGGTCGCGAGCTGGGCTGGACGTTTCTTGGGCCGAGACTTTGGGTTTGGACCGAGAATTTTAAAAACAAATGAGTTAAATTAAATAAACGGGGCATTGGGCCGTGTGCTTGTGTTATGGGCCTAACAAATTGGGTTTAACCCAACGGACCCTAAAACATTTCAAACATAAAACGTGACCCGATTCATTTAAAGGAACAAGAAACTATGAAACGAACGATGAAATTTTATAATGTTTCGATATAAACGAATGTCATAAATTTTGATATACATATATATATACATACGACATTGATGACTATGTATTTTTATATATACGTAAATGAAAAATATGTTTAACAAACGTACGATCTTGTAAAATACGACAGGTGTATATATATATATATATATATATATATATATATATATACAACTATTATATATGTGCGATCGAAACAAAAAGATATATATATATATATATATATACACACAACTATAATATGTATATGTATATACAAGCGACAAGTACTACAAAACTTGAGAAATATTACATATATTTCAACATGTTGTCATCAACAACTTACACAACTAATGCGATTATGAAATAAACAATTTCTTCAAACAAACGAACCATTAGCATAAGTTGATCAAAACAAATCAAACGTACTTATGATAATACATTTATTGTATATAGGTTAACACACCTTGGGCAATTATCTGTCGGCTGCTAGCTTTCATACCGAGCAAACTACAGTGAGTTTACAGCCCCTACTTTTAAATGTTTACTTCTTTTAAACACAGGGGTGTTAAACATAGAAATTGCATGCCAACACATGCAATCAAACTATAAACGCTTTATTGCTTTTATACAACTGTAGATTTGTGATATTACATATTCACTGTTATTTTGGGAATTAGACAAAGTATCCTAGTACGGACCCAGACTTGGAATGTGTGCATGAAGAGACCTCATGACATGCTACTGTAACCATTAGCTAGGTGACTCTAGCCACTGAGTATACGGATAGTACTATTGCCGTGATGACCCTCCTACGGTGGAGCGTATACTTAAATGTCCGTTCAGGCAAACAACATAAGTTCTGGTTGTGGTTTGGTTATAGGGTTAGGTCGCGTTACTTTAACCTGCGAGGTTTAGCTCACCTTTCAGGGGATCATGGTCTAAGTAAATTCCCACATACTTTTAGGAAGAACGAATCCTACAACTGTTAAACACCGGAAAACATACCGGTAACTTATTTTACACTGGTAAGCAACCAGTAACATATTTTGGGATGACATCCCACATAAAACTATATTTTAGGGTAACAACCCTACATAACTTGTATATTATAAATGAATAACAATTCATTTCTACAAACTTGGTTTAACTAATCACATACATATACAAACCTGTAAATTCACTCAACATATTTGTTGACGACTTTCTCTATGTTTTTCAGGAAATTAGCTGGGTAAGTAATCGCATGCATTCAGGATGGACAACCCTGGACTACTTAGGATGCCACATACTGTAGGGACCGCTTTTGGGGATTTCCTCCGTATAACTGCAGACATTGCAGTCATACTTATGAAATCTTGTTTTAAACTTATATATTATTTTTAAAACTAAAATGTTTTAAACTCTACTACTATTGTTACGACTTACATAGTCGTACTACTTTTGTAATACCTGTTAAACTTGGCATCCTTGATAAATAAAGTTGTGCGATAACCATATGCTCTGAGTATGTATGTAATTGTTGGTTGAATATACTATTCGCAGCCCCGCCACATCATTAAAGCTTCCGCAAACTAATCATAACTAATTGTAATTACCGTTTGGCAGGGTGTGACAAACCTGAGCATAGTAGACGGTGCCATCTGCTTCTTCGTATTCAACTTGGTATTCACCAGGTGGTTGCGGGTTGGTGTAGTGTTGACAGACTTGCACTTGGTGTACTTGGTGCTGTTGTTTCTTAAATTCTCCAAACTGTTTGACAAGTGAGTCCATTTTCTCCGTTAATACCTTAATTGCTTTGACTGGAATTGGATTTGATGCGGCGAGAGGTGCTGAAGATGTTGAGTGATCTCCAGAGTTCCAATCGTGGTGATGCATAGTCATGTTCTCTATAAGGTTCCATCCTTCTTCGTCGGTCTTTGCCATGAAGCTTCCTTGTGCGGCAGCGTCGAGGGTGGTTCGGTGGTTAGGTTCTAAACTATTATAGAAGGTACACAATTGTGCGGATTTTTTGAGTCAGTGATTAGGGCATTTTTTTAAGGCTCCTTTGAATCGTTCCCATGCGGTGTATAATGACTCATCAAAAGCTTGGTGGAAATTCATGATGTCATTTCGAAGTTTGGTTTGTTTAAAAGGCAGAAAGTACTTGGTTAGAAACTTTGTCGCCATCACAGTCCATGAAGGGATAGAGCCGGTCTCTAAACCTTCAAACCATGTTTACGCATGATGTGTGAGCGAATAAGGGAAAAGGTACAAACGGATTGTGTCTTGACTAATTCCGTTTTGTTTGTAGGAGTTTGAAAGAGATATGAACTTTTCGAGGTGAGAGTTTGGATCATCATTGGGTAATCCATGGAATTGACAGTGGTTTTGGATTAGTTTGATGATGTGGTGCTTAAGCTCGAAAGATTGACCAGGGGTTTCAGGCTAGAGAATTGGTCCTCCTCTTCCTTCGATAGAGGGTTTACTATTGTCAGCGAGAGTGATGCATTCAGCTATTGCTTGTTTTAGTGAGGATTGCTTCTTTTCTCGTCGAATGGTACGTATTATAAGTTCTGGATCAGGGAAATTATACAGTGGTGCAGATCTAGGGGAACAGGTCATACACTAAAAAGGAAAGACAAGAAAGTAAATACTTGTTTTTGGTAAAAAAAAATTTAGAAGGTTTTATCCTAAGGGTTTACTAGAACTGGGATTGGTTGGGCCTCTGTATCGAACAGTTAGTCTCCCCGGCAGCGGCGCCAAAAAGCATGATGCGTCCCGAACGGTCGTATGAAGACGACGTACGGATCGCAATCAGTTAGTTTTAAATTTATATTTGTTGGGGTCTAATTATGACTTACTAATACTGAACCAAAGGCTAGTAGATGGTAAGTATGACCTAGAGTCGTTCTTAAAGAGAAACTGAATTGAAACGGAGGATATCCAATCAATCTTTCTTTTCTAGTAAAGGTTTTAAAAGAGTGTGTTGGGGGTTTTGGTTCAGTTAACTAAGTAAACTAAATAAAGAGAATAAAAGTGTAATAATAAATCAGATAATAAAAGTAGTATTTGTTGTGAGTTCGTTAGCTAATAATGTGAGATAATGACTCTTATGGGAAAACGATTATCTAAATTGGAAATGTTTAGTGGATTCAACACCCAGTGGTATAACCAATAAGTTCCCTATTAGTCGGTTATCAACTAATATGTCACGAGGAACTAAGGTGTCATGATTCTGATCACACAGACGATGCTCAACTCTCCACACTCTTCTGTGAGGTTGTCCGTGACCCGTATTATTGAACATATTCGCTCGTAGACGAAGGAATAGAGTAGCAAGTCATTACAAATCTGACCGTTCTTAATACCATAAAGATTTCAAATCCATTAAACAGTTAACTTAGAATTTATGTTCGGACTTATTAACCAATTCCTATTAATGAAACTAAAGGATGATAAACAGGGGAAAACGTTCAAGATTCTTGCGTATCTTACTTTTGGTTTCATATTTTAAGGGAAGGATATCAGTGTAACTTAGATTCCAAACTTGTCTTTCTCATTACAATTAACAAATCCCTAGGTTTTCGTAAATGGTTATTTAGCTTGTAGCCTACCTACTCTAATCTAATCAAAATTAACTAATCTAATTAAAATGCTAATGAAAATGTTGACGGCTTTTTGCATAAAGTTAAACCCAGACCATGTCGAAAAATACTATGGTGATTCACAGTGTATTTAATCGTTTACCGATGTTTCCATTGTGAATTTAATTGCTTCGCCATGTTCACATGATAAGTACATTGTGATCGAAAGTGTACAATACTCATGGCAAGTCCACGTAATCACATTGCATTTTATGATGCTTACATGACGTTACAGTTAAAAACATAGTTTTTACACAGATAACTATTGACCAAATATCAAGGTTCGCGACTCCTCTTTACAGGGTTACAATCACGTTTGTTAATCGAAAGGCGGATATAAGTTTTAGGTTTAAAATCATAAGATAAGTCCGTTCATAAAGTTTCCGTTTATAATGTCGATCCATAATACAACTACCTTCAGTCGTTACCGGCTTCCATACGTATGTACTTTGCTTAAAAGCATTTCCAGCACTATACCGAGTAAACAGTCGAATAGGGGCCGTCATATTATTTCACGACATATTCAAAACCATCCAACAATTATATATACTAACTACATCATAACAAATACAATAGTAATCTACTCACTAATCATGGCACAAACTAATTCTAGCATAATTAAAGCATACATATTTAATTAAGATAGAATAGGATAGAAAGAACCCGGATTAAAATGCGAGAAGTAATAGACTTGAATTAATATGCGTAACTCCAAGCGTACACCAAAGATTACAAAATGTTCCCTAGCTTTTGTTCTACTTTAGACAAGCTCCTTAATTAGCCTAACACTAATTTTGAAGTAAGAAAATAGAATGAGAAAGTAAAGAGAGAATTATGCCTAATGAATATGGAACATCTTCAAATGGAAGCCTTGGGGCTGTATTTATAGGGAAAATATGGCTCACATTAGCATCCCTAGGCTCACATTAAAAAAAGAGTGAAAGGTGGTGCACCGGGTACGGAAAAGTAGCGAAAGGTGGTGCACCGGGTACAGAAAAGTAGCGAAAGGTGGTGCACCGGGTACACGCAAGGAAGAAAAAGAAGAAAAGAGACGGGGGGAGGCAGGCCGGCGGCGCCCACCACCAGGCCGGCGGCGGCTGGCTGCCACCCGCCCTGGTCCGTCGTCTTTCGCTGCGTTGCTTAATTCGTGCGTATCTTCTTCGTTATGCGTCCATTTGCGTTGATTCTTTACGCGTTGGATTCGTAATTCAAAAACAAAGACTTTGATGTAAAGATATCCCAAAAAAATATCTCCTATCCCCAGATATTGCGTACGGATCATTTGGATCTTCCGGCGAGCGTAGAATCTTCATTCTTTATCCGTTTTTGTTGATTCTTCTTCTGGTTGATTCGTAATTTGAAAATGAAAATCTTTGGTGAGATGGATGTTGATGATGGGCACTTTTGTCTTGAAATCTCGTTTTGATGCCTTGAATCTTCAAACGTGTGTGGAATCTTTGTTTTTCATCCGTTTTGCTTGATTTTTATCGTACAACCTTGTTTTGACCATCTTGGCATAATATCATTGATTTGTATTGGTTTTGAGTTTAAAATGCCAAGAATTGTTCTAGAATGAGAGAGATATCGGTAATAAAAACATAACTTTTTACGCGATATCAGTGCCGCTTAAAACCCTCTTTTTACGTCACTGCCTAAGTGACGCAAATTCAATACCCAACACTTGTATCCGACACTTGCTTAAGTGTCGCACCGAAATCGATCTGCAGTTTACCCGACACTTGTACCCGACACTTGCTTAAGTGTCGCCCCTTATGCGTCACTTCCCCAAGTTATGCCAATAATTCAGAATTTACCATTTTATGCGGCACTTCCTGAGTGTCACCTAAATCACTAAGTGTCGCTATAAGTATCGCTAAAAACAGAAAGTTTACAACTCATTTTTATACTAACTGTCAAATTTGTATAACCTCAAACCTTTATATGATACGACCCTCTAAAACACATTGGAACATACTTTTAAGTATAACACTTCGAAATCATAATGATAATGTGAGATTATTATTACAAACAATCACCAACGGGCCGTACATGTTTTCAAAAAACAATAAAATCAACCAAGTCGTAGTAACTTGGACAAGCTAATCAACCAAATCGTAGACATTCTAGTTGGACGAACAACTACAAAGGTAGTCTTTATAGATACCTACTCACGTTTATAACCATCGCGTGTCGTGGACACCCTCAGGTTACAAGTCTTCGGACATCATTATTCGGCTAATCAACTCAAGTTTATTAAGTTAAACACTCCAAGACTCAGGTGAGTCTCATGGCCCCTACTTTACTGTTTTTACTCAGGGGTGTGATATACTGCTCGATTTATTTTACTATATGAACGCAAGTACGAAATCAAACAAACGAATACTACATGAGTTATTTCACTAATCATTTCAAAGCCCTCTCAGCATAGTTTGGTAATACGTTGTAGCGTGAATATTAGTATATGGTACCATATAGAATTGACCATCCTCGTACGGGTTAGCACGCACTAACTGGTTAAATGGATGTATTAATATTTGTTTAGACGAGTGTGGATTAGGTACTCGTGGGAGGCACCTCGATCAGGATACCTTAAATGTGGACCTGACACCTCGAGTTAAGCTCAGACTATGTGCTCATGGCTGTATAACTTTTATTTTGCTTAATTGCACTATAAATTCAATTAAATCTTGCGGTTCATATGAATATGTTTTGACATACAAACCTGTGAGCTCACCAGCATTCGCTGACCCATTTTAGCATGTATCACAGATACTCAGCAGTAGGTTGGACTGCCCAATCAGGATTCATTAGGTCGAGTCAGCATTCAAACAATCAGATAATTTAATTGCATTATTATATTTTATATAACGTAATTATGTAATGTAAATTTCTCAATTCAGAAACTGAGCTAATATAAACTATATTTTTGATGTAAACTTTATTTTAAATCAATACAATTTTAAAGCGACGCATGTAGTGGTCGTTCATTATATACCTTGTGTGTTTTGATTTTTGATTAGTCGCGCCCCGACCCTCGCTTCGGCAACCTGAAATTGGGGTGCGACATGGGCTCTCTCTAAAATCAACAACAACAAATTCAACAACAACAATAACAGCAGCAGAAGTACAAACATCACCACCATCCTCACTTCATCATCACCGCGTTTCATCATCATCATCATCCTCGGTTCCCATTTTTCATTCGTAAGAACACTTTCAATTTTCTTTGATTTTTGGTGTTTAGACATACTTATATCATCATATGTTAATGTTCTATCAACTTAGTATGTCCGAAAAACTTGAGCTATAACTTGTTTTCACTTAAATCGATCGAACAGACCGGAAAACAGACCTCACCCGAACAGGTGACTTACCTTACCCAAACGGGTATGACAGTCCACCCGAATGGGTATGATAGCCCACCCGAATAGGTATACACATTCACCCGCATCTGGGTTTAGCATAGGTACCTGATCAAGTATGAGTACCTGCCCGATCACATATGAAGTGTTACCCGAACGGGTAAAATTACCCAATCGCGTAATTTAGAACAAAATCATTACAGAACTTGCGACTTGATTTTTAAGCTGAAAATCATTGGATACCCGATTGGGTGTTTTAACTTACCCGAATGGGTAAGGCATGATACTCGAAGGGGTATGGAAAGTTAGCCGATCGGGTAAGCTCCCGACCGCGTGTTAACTTCAAACGGTCACAAATTTTACTAACTTTCGGGACTAAGATTTTACCACATGATTTTACTCCGAATTCAAATTTCAAATGCGTTTTTACTAAAGCAATACAGTAGAAATAAAATTTTTCTAATTAGTGAAACATACTTTACAAGTATAATATAACAACATAATACTTATATACAGCTCGACCCCAGCCGGGGGCTCTGCCCTTTGGACCCCGACAGGGGTTGCCACCCCTTGGACCCCGCTATCAGGGGCGCTGCCCCCAGACCCCCATCATTCAAATTCTTGAAAATACATTTTTCACACTAAGTGTCGAACTTGTGTAACATCAATACTTATATACGATACAACACTAAAACATACTTTACAAGTACAACATAATAATAATAATAATAATAATAATAATAATAATAAAAATAATAATAATAATAATTATTATTATTATTATTATAATAATTATAATAATAATAATAATAATAATAATAATGTTGTGGGTAGATTTTTTGTCTAATATTGCAGGATCCTTATTAGCATCATAATCTCGTCACACAGGTATGGAAAGCATTTACATTTTATATTCATATTGCAGGATAATAATAGCTTGTGAGTCTGCTTTCAGGATCACAGTTATAGTTAAGGATCCTGAAAATATCTTTATTATTTATCTAGCAGGATCCTATTCAAGATATATTTATCTAACAAAATTATGCAGGATACTGGATAAGGAAGATCATTAAGTGAGGATCCTATGTTTATTCTGGAGTGTGCATAGCTCAGGATCCTGGACCTATATCAGTTCAGGATCATGCGCTGATTAACGTAATTATTTTTCTTGAATCTTGACCAGGTCATAGATGGAACGCGTTAATGAGATATGATCCGGATTACATGGCGAGGCTTTGGTATGATTCAACGAAGACGAAGTCTAATGCACGTGTTAAACAAAGTCAAGAGGAACGTTGAAAGTCTTCACCTTCATCGGAGAATCCCGAGATTCTCGGAATAGTTGTTATACGCTCTTAGTATATAATTGAGGCATGAGTGATCGATTAGGTGAACACACACTCACTATTTTCACCTGCAAAAATACATAAACACTCTATTCTAGCTCTCGTTCATCTTCATTTTCATTAACACTTAGTTAGATTCACACACATAATCACTTAGCCGATCATCCTTGCGCTCTTAGTTTGTAATCCATTATTTTTGTTCTAATAAGATTAACAAAGGCAAGGATCATTTGATCCTTCCCGAGGTTTTGTGCCGGCGATCAACCTTGATTAAGGGCTTTCCTCGTATATCATTGTGTCGATTTTACTTTTATTTTGTTTTATTCACATTATTTACTTGTAAATTGCATAATTCTCAACCTGTTTTTGAGTTATTTCATAAAATATTTATTCAACAAGGATCAACGTATTCCAAGCATAATTTTCATTCAAAATTATCGTTTAAAAATATAGAAAATCATGTTTCTACGTAATTCTCTTGAAAGTAATTTCAAGCACTATACCTCACATTCTAAATTTGATCACTTAATTGTTTATTGTAATTATTGACCAAAACAATTTGGCGCCCACCATGGGGCAAGTGGTGCTTTGTTTAATCAAATTTTTGTTAAAATCCATGTTGAGTCATCTTTTCCAAAGATTTCTGTTAAAAATGTCGAGCCAAGGACGATCTACATCATCTACCATGCCATCATCATCATCTGTACCGACCACTCTTCCCCCGGCTCCACCTCTTAGATCATCTCAACCGCGCCCACAAAGTGTCTACACAAGACTCTCGTCGGCCGGATCCACTTCTTTGGGGGCTAGATTCTTATCGGATCCAGACCCTGTTATGATTTCTAACCGGGATATTGTGTCTATGTTCACGCAGGTTAAAGATCAGCTTCAACGAGTGGAAAGAAGCAAAGAAATCCTGAAAAAGGATATGGAGAATTTGAGGACAAGGAACGATGCTCCTGCTACTCAAGTCACTACTCATATCCGAAGCAGGATCCTTAATTTTGGTACCCCTCCATCTATGGACATCAAGGAGATTTCATATCCATGCAAGGAAGCACAAGGATCCCAGATCCAATATTTGCTACAGGAGTTTCTACGTCAAGGGGTCAACAATCAAATCCAAGATCCTCATATAGAACTCCTGATGGTGGTAACATGTTTAATAATTATACTTCTAATAATACTGTTGGGACTAACAATTTTCAGGATCATGGAGTTAGCCCTATGATGGTAAGGGAAATACAAAAGTTGAAGGATATGATATTGAGTGTTCCTGGAGTTGTGCAACCGATTCCTGAAGTTACTCCAACAGCCCATAGGATCTCGAGATTTGCATCACCTATATGTGATGCTGAGATCCCGAAAAGAAGCAAACCTTATATCATAAATGAGGATCGTCGTGTGAACACTATCGATGAGGATGATGAAGATATATCCTAAAATAACTGATTATAATTTTTCTGTAGATATGACAGATATATTATGTGCCATGCATGATCTAGGAGATAAAGCAAGATAGCCGAAGAAGAATGATAAATCTTATGCTTGGAAAGATAAATATAAATGGTGTGCGTACCATGAGGATTTTGGCCATAAAACTGAAAATTGCATAGCCCTCCAGAAAGAGATCAGTCATCTGCTCAACAAAGGATACTTGAAGGATTTACTTGGAAAAAAGAAGGATCACGGGAAGAATCATGATAGAGTTCAAATCCTGAAGTTCGGGATAATCATAGGATCCCTATCAGAGAAGGATCCCCACCTTCAGATGCCAAGGTAATCAATTTTATTTATGGTGGCTCTGATATATGTGGTACTTCTTATTCTGTAGCAAAGAGGCACGCAAAGGAATCCAAGTCAGAAAAGCAACATAAGCCAACAAGGACTTCCATGAAAAAAGATGAGAAAGTTATAGCATTTGATGAGGATGATCTGGATGACGTTCAGGATCCTCACCATGATGGATTGGTCATCACTTTGTACGTTGCCAATCATTTTGTGCGAAGGATCCTGATCGATGGAGGAAGCTCAGTTAACATCATTCATTTGGAGACCTAGAAAAGGATGGGTATTCCTGAATCAGAGATCACTTCCAGATCCACTGTGTTGGTAGGATTTAGTGGAGAAGCAAAAAATACAATTGGCGATATCAAGTTGCCGATTTACATTGAAGGGGTAAACTCTATTACAAAATTTTGTGTTATGGATTGTTTGTCAAGCTATAACATTATCCTAGGGAGACCCTAGTTACATGATATGAAAGCGGTGCCATCGACGTATCATCAATGCGTCAAGCTACCAACTCCGTGGGGGGTGGTCAAGATTAGCAGTGATCAACAGGAAGCGAAGGATTGTTATACAACATCAATGAAGTCTATTGCCAAGCCTCTGTCATCATAGCAATTAAAGAATAAGGCATGGGATGTCCTAGATACGAGAGAATAGGACATCAAAGAAATGCCGCTTGACTCGAAGGATCCTGGAAAAAAAAGTGCTTATAGGCTCAGGGATCCCAGAGGATCTCGAACAGGATCTAATGAAATTCTTGAACCAGAGGAAATCAACTTTTGCCTGGAAGCCAGAGGATATGACAGGTATATCTAAAGATATTATAACTTATAAACTTGGAATTGATAGTAGTTTCAGACCGGTTCAACAAAAGAGAAGAAAATTTGCGCCGGAAAGGAACGCTATTATCCAGGCGGATGTTGAGAAACTACTTGCTGCTGGCATGATAAGGGAAGTAAAGTTCCCAAGATGGTTGGCAAACGTGGTGGTGGTACAAAAGAAGAATGGAAAATGGAGAGTATGTGTGGATTATACGGATCTCAATAAAGCTTTCCTGAAGGATCCTTTACCATTGCCTCATATAGATTCAATAGTGGATGCTACAGCTAGACATGAGATCCTGACCTTCATGGATGCTTCATTAGGATTTCAACAAATTCAGATGGAACCATCAGATCAGGAAGACATAGCCTGCATAACCCCCACAGGTATATATTGTTATATTGCAATGCATTTTGGTCTTAAATATGCAGGTGCAACATATCAAAGGCTAGTCAATACGATGTTCAAAGACCAATTGGTAAGCACAATGGAAGTATATATCGATGATATGGCGGTAAAGTCAAAAAAAACTGAGGATCATCTTCAGGATCTTAAGGTAGCCTTTGACATTCTGGATCAATACAATATGAAGCTTAATCCTGCAAAATGTCACTTTGGAGTGGGGGCAGGAAAATTCTTGGGGTATATGGTGACCAAGAGAGGGATAGAAGCTAGCCTAGAGCAGATCAAAGCTATTCTGAAACTAAAGTCTCCATCAAGTCCTAAGGATATACAAAGGTTGACAGGAAGGATAGCAGCTTTGAATCATTTTATTTCAAGATCCTCAGACAGATGCAAGGAGTTCTATGATATCCTAAAGAAGAATAAAAAGTTTGAATGGGGAGAAAAACATGAGGTTACATTCAAAGAGCTGAAGAATTATCTATCATCAGCTCCTTTATTAATGAAGACTGAGGACGGTGAACCACTATTCCTCTATCTATCAGTATCCCGAAATGGTGTAAGTGCAGTATTGGTGAAGGGTCATGAAGGGCAACAACATCCGGTTTACTATGTAAGTAAAAGCCTATTAGATGCTGAAACCAGGTATTCTCATCTCGAAAAACTTATACTTGCATTAGTCATGGCATCTACTAAACTTAGGCATTATTTCGAGACACACCCTATTCATGTTAGAACTAATTATCCAATTAAGAATGTTTTAAGAAAACCATAAATGTCAGGACGCCTAGCTAAATGGTCTGTTAAATTAATTGCATATAACTTGATTTATGAACCTAGGAATGCAATTAAATCCCAAGCTTTAGCGGACTTTATTGCTGACTTTACTAATGATCTTCAAGACGAAGTAGATTTAGAGGTTATAGAACTAAATCAAATAAGTGAAAAATGGACATTATATACCGATGGTGCTTCTAATATAAGAGGAACTGGATTAGAAATTGTATTAAAATCACCTCAAGGTGATATTATGTCTCAAGCTATAAGATGTGAATTTCAGGCTACAAATAATGAGGCAGAATATGAAGCATTAATTGCAGGATTACAGTTGGCTAAGGATATTGGTGTAAAGTACTTAAATGTATATGTTGATTCATTGTTAATTGCTAATCATTATAATGGAACATATACTGTAAAAGTAGATAGACTAGCTTTGTATTTGGAGATTGTTAAGGATCTTGCAGGTAGCTTCGAGATCTTCAACATTCAACAGGTGCCACGTGAGGATAATACTGAGGCGGATGCTCTGGCTAACTTGGGATCAAGTCTAAGGATCCCACCAGATGTTAAGATACCTATTATACACATTTCAGCGCCTGCCATTGCTGACAAAGATAACGATAAGGAACAAGTATATGAAGTGAAGGATCCTCGGTCTGGAGATAATTCGAATGCATCAGATTCTGGAGGCAAGTCAGGATAATGGATTCAGCCAATCGTGGAATTTATACAACACGATGTGATCCCTAAGGATGAATACAACCCTAAATCCTTTAGATTAAAGGTATCCCGTTTTACTATTGAAAATCACTTGCAGGACCATTATTGTGATGCCTTGAGGATCCTGAAGCACAAGCAGTACTTAAGGGTATACATGAAGGGGACTGCGGTAATCATTCTGGGGGCAGAGTATTATTTTCAAAAACCTTAAGGACATGATACTTTTGGCCTACTATAAAGAAGGATTCCATAGATTTTGCACGTAAATGTGACGCTTGTCAAAGGCATGGGAACATCCATCATCAACCAGCATAACCGATGCATCCGATTATCTCACCATGGCCATTTATGAAATGGGGAATGGATATCATGGGAAAATTACCAACTGCTGACGGTGGAAAGGTGTTTATGTTAGAAATGACAGATTATTTTTCATAATGGATAGAAGCTGATATCGCGTAAAAAGTCACATTTTTACTACCGATATCTCTCTCATTATGGAACGATTCTTTGCGTATTGAACTCATATATGGTCAAATCAGTGATATTATGCTGAGACGGTCAAAACAAGGTTGCATGATAAAAATCAAGCAAACGGATGAAAAACGAAGATTCCACGCACAATTGAAGATTCAAGGCATCAAAACAAGATTTAGAGGCAAAGTACCCACCACTGAGATTTCTCTTATCCAAGATGTTCGTTTTCAAAATACGAATCCAACAGAAGAAGAATCGGCAAAAACGGATGAAGAATGAAGATTCTACGCACGCCGGAAGATTCAAACGATTCGTACAACACATCTAAAGTTCAGAGACATATTTTTGGGATTTCTTTTCATCAAAGTCTTCGTTTTTGAAAAAAGAATCCAACAAAAAAAGAATCGACACAAACAGACGCATAACGAAGAAAACACGCACGAATCAAGAAACGGAGCAAAAGACGGCGAACCAGGGCAGCAGGCTGCCAGGCGCCGCCGGCCACCAGCCAGCCACCACCGGCCAGCAGGGTGGCGGCGCCGGCCACCTGCCCCCATCCCAATTCCGCTTTTTGATCCTTGCGTGTACCCGGTGACACACCTTTACGCGATTGTACGTACCCGGTGCCACACCTTTACGTGATTGTACGTACCTGGTTCACCACCTTTTCCACCTTTTGCTAAAGTGTTCTTCAAGTTGCTAACATGAGCCGAATTTCACCTATAAATAGGAGGCATGAGGCTTCATTTCAACACACACCATTCTTAGAACAATATACTTCTCTTAAGATATTGCTTCTACTTTCTTTCTATTTTCTTACTAAAAATTAGTTTTAGGCTAGTTTAGGAGCTTGTTTAGAATAGAAGGAAAGTACAGAACGCATTGTAATCTTCGGGGTAAGCTCGGAATTGTGTCAATTAATTCAAGTCTATTCTCTCTCATATTTAATCCTGGTTCTTTCTATCCTTATCTATCTTAATTAATTACGTTTATATTGATTATGGTAGATTTAGTTATTGCCATGATTAGAGAGTAGTATACTTGTTGTGTTTGCTTGCGATGTAGGTAGTTAATTATGGGATGATTTATAATTAAATATTAAAGATCGGTAGTGTCACACCCCGCCAAACGGTAATTACAATTAGTTGTGATTAGTTTACGGAAGCTTTAATGACGTGGTGGCGCTGCGAACAGTATATTCAACCAACAAGAACATACATACTCAGAGCATATGGTTATCGCACAACTTTATTTAACGAGGATGCCAAGTTTAACAGTTGTTACAAAAGTAGTACGACTATGTAAGTCGTAACAGTAGTAGTGGAGTTTAAAACATTTTAGTTTTAACAATAATACATAAGTATAAAATAAGATTTCATAAGTATGACTGCAATGTCTGCAGGTATACAAATGAAATCCCAAAAACTGTCCCAACAGTGTGTGGCATCCTAAGTAGTCCAGGGTTGTCCATCCTGAATGCATGCGATTACTTACCCAGCTAATTTCCTGAAAAACATAGAGAAAGTCGTCAACAAATATGTTGAGTGAATTTACAGGTTTGTATATGTATGTAGTTAGTTAAACCAAGTTTGTAGAAATGAACTGTTATTCATTTATAAAATACAAGTTATGTAGGGTTGTTACCCTAAAGTATAGTTTTATGTGGGATGTCATCCCAAAATATGTTACTAGTTGCTTACCAGTGTAAAATAAGTTACCGGTATGTTTTTCGGTGTTTAACAGTTGTAGGATTCGTTCTTCCTAAAAGTATGTGGGAATTTACTTAGACCATGATCCCCTGAAAGGTGAGCTAAACCTCGCAGGTTAAAGTAACGCGACCTAACCCTATAACCAAACCACAACCAGAACTTATGTTGTTTGCCTGAACGGACATTTAAGTATACGCTCCACCGTAGGAGGGTCGTCACGGCAATAGTACTATCAGTATACTCAGTGGCTAGAGTCACCTAGCTAATGGTTAAAGTAGCATGTCATGAGGTCTTTTCATGCACACATTCCAAGTCTGGGTCCGTACTAGGATACTTTGTCTAATTCCCAAAATAACAGTGAATATGTAATATCACAAATCAACAGTTGTATAAAAGCAATAAAGCGTTTATAGTTTGATTGCATGTGTTGGCATGCAATTTCTATGTTTAACACCCCTGTGTTTAAAAGCAGAAAACATTTAAAAGTAGGGGCTGTAAACTCACAGTGGTTTGCTCAGTATGAATGTTAGCAGCCGACAGGTGAATGCCCAAGGTATGTCAACCTATGTACAATACATGTATTAACATAAGTACGCTAGATTTGTTTAATCAGCTTATGTTAATGGTTTTGTTTATTTGAAGAAATTGTTGATTTCTTAATGATGTAAGTCGTTAAATTTGTTGGTGACGTTTGGTTGAAATATTGTTATTATTTTCCCATGTCGTATACTTTGTTAAATGTATATACTCGTATGTAGTCGTATGTATACTCGGATGTCATTTGTTCATGTTGTACATATATATCTTTGTTATACATACATATGTATATAAATATACTTGTTGTATAGTATATTTAGTTGAATATATATATATATATATATTCTAATATATATTAATTGTCGTTGTCGTATATATATATATATATTATTCATTTATTAATGTCGCGTATATATATATATATATATAATTTTTATCGTTGTCGTTTATGTACATAAAAATATATTTGTTATAAAAGTAAACTCGTTCCATATATATAAATCAGTGGAAGTTAACGTTTTGAGATTTCGTGACCCTTTGGCTTTGGCCCAAAACATCCGGCCCAATAACAGGGCCCAAGTAATTTAAATGATCATTAAGTCCGGCTCATTTAGTTAAATGTACGGCCCATCAATTTTTAACCGCAAAGTTATTGGTCCAGGCCCAAGTCACAGCCCGGCCCAGCTCACAGCTCAGCCCAGCCGTTCGGCTTGGGCCAGGCGTTTGGCTTGGGCCATCCAGCCGTTCGGCTAGGGTAGCCCAGCCGTTCGGCTAGGGTAGCCCAGCCGTTCGGCTGTGAGCTACGGCCCAATTAATTTCTGCTCGGTCCAATTCATATTTATTCATTGTTTGGCCCAATTTAGTAAATAAATCCTTTTTGTCCCAAGTGTTTACGTAGTCCATTTCAGTCCAACTTAATATATTTAAAATCTTTAAACTTTCGGCCCAACAGTACTAACCCATCCGTCTGTTCGGGTAAAAAGTAGCAAACCGTTCGGCTCAAACAAACTAGCCGATCGGCTCAGTTTGTTGAGCCGTTCGGCTCACCCATTCCAGCCGATCGGCTGGCCCAAGCCAACCGATCGGTTTGGTCCGTCCCTGTCATTTTGCATTCTGTTCGTGGTCCGAGCGATATATACATATATCTACATGCTTTGTGTCGGATTTTTGGTTCATTTTTACACATTTTGAATATCATAACATCACATTTCATCAAGTTTATATATATAACTTTTGAGTTCAAAGTTTTTAGTTTTATAAACCCATTTCATGAATAATCACTACGATCATCAAATTTCTGTGATATATATCCATGGATTATGATATAAACATGTTAGAATACGAAATTTAAGTAAAGAATTCAAAGATTTGAAGGTTTCCTTACAATGCTTTTGTGGCGATGATGATGAAGACCGAGGTTGATGATGATGATTATTGTTATAACTTGATTGTTATTGTTTTTACTCTACTGCTGCTGCTCCTCTGTATGTTTATTTGGAGAAGAAGAGAAAGATGATGAGAGGTATGTGTGTTGAGAGATCATAGAAGAATGGGAGGTGGGAGTATAATATTTCAAACGAGTATGGAGTTGAAGCAGAGGCTGCCTCCTCAATTATTTGAGGTAGTTGGCAAATTTTTGCCCCGTTAATTTCGGGTAGGGTATAATTGGTGCAATATAAAATTTAACATTTTATATTTTTATTTTGTAGATGTACTCCTGGTTCGTTATTTAAATTTAGAATAGTGAGATTTACATTATTTTAGATGGTTGTACAAACTTGTACATTGGACTGCTACCATTCAAATTGGGTGACAAATTTCAGTCGAATTTCGGATTCATAGTTTGAGGTAATGTTCCAAATGCCTTCGAATGAATGAGAAAATTCAAACTTTTCTCATCTTGATCTCTGGGTGCATTTTAAAATTGTTTATGTTCGCTTTATAATACGTTCTATGTTAAACGCATATTTAACTCGTTTTATCTATATGTTATAGATATAATTAGTACTCGTAATTAATAATTGAATTATTAATTATATTGTGTCATCAACTTTTACTGTATTTTTCTGTCAGGTTCATTCCAATACGTTTGTACGCGATTATTATTATTAATCACATAATATGTGATACTTTTTGTTTAAAAGTATTGAGCTTGCTAGGCTTACATCACATCGGAAGTTTTGTTTTAAACTAAATCAGGAAATTAGCGTAAGAATGCACATGCTTAAATGTTAATCAGTACCTAATTTGGAGAGTTATCATAGGTAGTATTGATTTGAGCATCTTATTGCATGTTCTTGTTTGATTGTTGCCTTAGGATCATCATAGTAGTAAAATATAAACGGTCTTAATTATCGTGGAGTAAAATAATGGCCCCTATTCGACTGTTACTCGATATAGTACTGGAAACACTTCAAGGTGGAGTACAAATGTATGGAAGTCGAGGAACGACCGAAGGTAGTCATATTACGAAACGCTACAATATTATGAAGTAATATGATGGCCCCTATACGACTGTTACTCGATATAGTACTGGAAACACTTCAAGGTGAAGTACAAATGTATGGAAGTCGAGTAACGACCGAAGGTAGTTATATTACGGACTAATATATAAAATGAGAAACCTAGTTTAATTAACCTTTCTAAATAGACTTTTAAACTTCAAATTAATCTAATCGTCTTTCCACCAATAAACGTGATTACAACACCTTTTTAATGACGTCCAATTAAAAGGTAGTCAGTCATCTGTGTCAATATAATTTGTCAAAGGTATGAAACTATAGAACCGCAAGGCTACATGGGGGATTAACGTAGGACAAGACATGGCCAAGGTTTGAAGCGACGGAACCACTTTAAGTGAGGAACGCTGTGGATAATTAGGGGATTTATTGGGTAGTCTTAAGTAAGGGCTAGTTTAAAGTCATAAATGAATTTTTTTAAATATACGAATCTGTTAGGATGATGAGGAATCGTTATATGATTCAGTTATGTCTAGTACCTTAAGATTTTATTCCCGTTCATATTAAAGTATTATTAAACCATAATTAAGATTTTGATTATTATTCTAAATACTTTATAATGTTACCTTAACCTAGCTCCCGGTGTGACATGCTAATGGAATTTTAATTAGTAGGGAATCTAGTGTTTACATACAAGTATTCAAGAATGATAATTAACTAATATCTTTCAAAATGGTTTCTCCAAACATCATCCCATAACTTAATTAACGAAGTCTCAGCAAACACTATCTTTATCTTATCTTCTTTTATCTTTTATTTTTATTTCGCTTTTATTTATTTATTTGCCTAAGTTAATATTAAAAACCAAAACTCCTCCACTATTTTATAAACCCTTCACTAGTTTAAAAGCCCTCATCTGCCACGCCTTAGTTTCAATTCAGTCAGTTTGAAGAACGACTCTAGGTCATACCTACCACTTGCTCACCCATAGGATTAGCATTGTTAGGGAAAACTTAGGCCCTGCAATTAGAAATTTAAAACACCCACTAATGCCCGTCGTTAGTAGCTGGTACAACGACAATGGTAAAATCCTTACCGACCGCTGGTGACGCATTAAGTTTTTGGCGCCGCTGCGGGAGAACCAACTGTACGATCCTTAGGCGTTAAGACGAACTTACTTACTAGTGAACCTTTAGGATTCCTTAAACCCCTACATTTTTCTTTGTTTTTCCTTCCTTTTACTACTTTTAGAAATGACCACCCCTATCCATTCAACTAGTCAACCACCTGCCAACGAGACTATGATAGCTCCACGTATCACTCTCGCTGAAGACTCTAAACCTTTGATTGAATGTCGAGGAGGACCAATTGTCTATCCGGAAATTGGTAGAGGATCATTTGAATTAAAGCCCCATATTGTTCAGTTAGTCCAAAACCTCTGTCAATTCCATGGCCTACCAAATGATGATCCCAACTCACACCTTGACAAATTCATTTCCTTATCCAACTCCTTTAAGCCGATTAGGGTTAATCAGAACATAGTCTATCTATACCTTTTTCCCTATTCACTCACTCTCAATGCAAAAACCTGGTTTGAGGAACTAGAAATCAACTCTATAACCTCTTTGGTAGAATTAGCAACCAAATTTTTGGCCAAATATTTCCCCCCATCAAAACAAGCCACGTTTAGTTCCAACATCATAAACTTCCGTCAAGTGCATGATGAATCAATCTACGATGCATGGGAACGCTTTAAGGGATTGCTTAAGAAATGTCCAAATCATCGATTTGAGCGCTCAGACCAGTTGCGCATTTTCTACAATGGTCTCTTCCCACATCACCGTCCTTTACTTGATACCGCCTCTCAAGGCAGTTTTATAAACTGTACGGCTGATGATGCTTGGAGCCTTGAGAAGATGACAATACACAACCATGACTGGAACAGTGAAAATCACCCCTCACTAGTGAATTCACCTACTACACTTGGAAATGAAGCTATCAAAACTCTCACTCAGCAAGTGGCAGACCTAATCAAGGAGATTAAGGAATTGAAAAGTCAACAACCACAAGTCTGTCAAGTTCAAATCTGCCTTAATTGTGCTAATCTGAACCACTCAGCTCAAATTCCTCAGTCTCATCTTATTACTAACCCTTCTCTTAACCCACCTAGGAATAGCCCACCAGCCTACCAATTCTAACCTTCCGAACTCTCTTCCTTACAAACCTCTAGTTTTGACGACACCCTCATACAAGTCCTTCAAGGAATCTCAGCTAGACAAGACCAAGCTGATCTCATCTTAAGAGATCAACTGACTTTGTTAAAGGCTTTCAAATCCCAATTAGGACAATTAGCACAACGTATTAACGATAAACCTCAGGATAGTCCAACTAGTTGCCATAAGGAGGCTTCTCATATTCAAGACTCTCAGGTAGCACATAGCCCACCTACAACTTCTTCTCCGGTGAAGGAACCACCTATTGTCCCATCGACAATGGATTTAGAGTCTATACCAAATAGGAAAGTAAGCATTCCATTTCTGGCTCGTCTTAAACAACGACCCGACAAGATTAAGTCTTTTAAGCTTGATAGGAAATTCCTAGACACCGCCTCTGAAGTTCACTCCAAAAAGTACTTCAGAAGACTTCTTACAACCAAGGATAAGGTACCCGAAGTACCCAATGTCCCGCTGAACGAGGAATGTTCAGCTATCTTGAAAAATATCATTCCAGAAAAACTTGAAGACACCGGACGTTTTACTCTCCCCTGTTCTATCACAATTCAGGCATCATCTGTTCTCTTGCTGATTTAGGAGCTAGTGTCAATCTTATGCCATACTCTCTTTTCAAAAGGCTTGAGTTAGAAAATCTCCGACCTACCGAAATGACCATACAGCTTGCTGACCACTCGGTCAAATACCCTAGGGGAATAGCTAAAAATGTTTTAGTTAGGATTGACAAAGAAACTGCAAGGTCAACAAGTGAAAGTAAATATAGTAAGGAACTGGCAATCATGCCATATTTTCCGATTGACCTCCGACAAATAGGACAAGGGATGAAAAATGCATCTCCATCAGTGAAAAACTCAACAATGGAAGAAATTGGGATGAGAAAGATGGAAAAAGAAAATAAAAGCAGCATACCACCAATTAATCCGTTTACCACTGAAAAAATGGCGGGAAGTAACCACAACCATCTTACGAGAAGAGAAACACTGAAGGAATATTCAAAACGCACAAGATACCAACCGCAAACCATCATAGATCACAAAGTGCTCGAAGAATTGATCCAAAGATTTGACAAAGTAGTAGGAGGAATAAGCGGCATAGTCAACATGCTAGCTCTTTCCCCTGCTGAACTACAATTCTGTCAACAACAGAAACGGACTTACGCTAGGATCTACAATGCCCTTAAAAGATCTAACATCCCATTCACCTCAACGCAATGGGAGATGTTACGATCCATTAGAGCACATATGAAAGAGACTACTGGACATCCGAGCAGTCGTGCTGACATTTCATTGATGAATGACCTCACATCATTGCTTAACTTGCTAAGTAGAGAAGATCACCTCAGTTCCAAGGAAAGCGGTCTATGGTTATCAACTCCACTATGGAAAAACAAATTGAGTTAATGATTAAAGAACTTAGTGATCTCGTTTGGGAGGAATCAAGGCGCGAACGACCTTTTAGGGCCACACATGAATCACCACTTGATATTGCTACTTTTGTTACGATCTATCTACGGGAGATTCAACAACGGAAAAGTATCTCCAAAACGAAGTTCATATTCCACTCAGGATGCAAGGAGATACTTCGTCAGCTTACTCTAGTTTTATCAGAATCCGACTTTCCATTCAACAACCATCAGCACCGAAAAATAGAGGAACTGTGCACATCCACCAGAAGATTCAACGGAGACCTCACGACCGAGAATTATGAAGACATAAAACTGCAATTCTTGGCGTTTGTATGCTCTTTCTAGCAAAACCCACCGCCAAGAGAGGTTGCTAAGACAGACACAACCACCATGACCGATCCTAGTAGGACTGTCACTAAAGCAGTCGATTACATCACCTTCGGACTTCACGGCCTTACAAGGACAACTTCAGAGCATCTTCAGAGCTACAAGGCGGAATCGAGAGATAGTCCATTTGAATTAATTACGACAATAGTTAATCATTTCATGAGAATCTATCCACCTCGTTACACTTTTCCGCAACCTAGGGCCCACAACATCAACACAGTGAATCCCATGGATGCATCCATCTCCATCTAGCTAGGAGAGAAGAAGTCGAGCTCTCAACTTTAAAAGACCACTTCTCGGGAGGCAACCCGTGTTTACGTTTTTGAAATTTTACATTCCAAGAAGTGATGAAGTCTCCGACTATCTTTCACACTTGGATATACGAAAAAGACCGACACATCAAGTTTTTGGCGCCGCATCAAACATCAAGTTTTTGGCACCGGAATTAAGAAAAATATATCCAACGTGTTCACACCTACAAGACAAATCACAAAAGACCTGAAGAAATCAGAGCCTAATCAACTATTAAGAAAAATAGGTATTTCTCAAACCGAATCTGGTTGCCCAGTTTTAGAAACCTGCGAGACTTGGTGATGGATGAAGCTCACAAGTCCAAATATTCTATCCATCCTGGATCCGACAAAATGTATCACGGCATCAAGGAATTTTATTGGTGGCCGAATATGAAAGCTGAAATCGCTACATACGTCAGCAAGTGCCTTACTTGCTCAAAAGTCAAAGCCGAGTATCAAAAACCTTCTCGTTTACTCCAACAACCCAGCATTCCTGAATGGAAATGGGAACAAATTTCCATGGATTTTATAACCAAACTACCCAAGTCATCGAGCGGTTGCGATACCATTTGGGTAATCGTCGATCGTCTCACGTGATCAACTCACTTCTTGGAAATCAAGGAAACCGATAAAATGGAACGCCTCACAAGAATCTACATCAAAGAGGTTGTTTCTCGACACGGTGTTCCAATCTCGATTATCTCCGATAGGGATAGTCGTTTCACATCTCACTTTTGGCAATCACTTCAAAAATCATTGGGTACCCATCTTGATATGAGTACCGCATACCATCCTCAAACCGATGGCCAAAGTGAACGAACAATTCAAACACTGGAAGACATGCTACGAGCTTGCATATTTGACTTCGGTGTAAACTGGGAAAAACACCTACCGTTGTGCGAATTCTCGTACAACAATAGCTATCACACCAGCATCAAGGCTGCACCTTTTGAGGTACTGTACGGTCGTTAGTGCCGATCACCAATTTGTTGGACCGAAGTGGGAGATAGCCAACTCACTGGTCCCGAACTCATATACGAAATAACCGAGAAAATCTTCGAGATTCAAAACAAACTCAAGGCCGCACGTGATCGTCAGAAAAGTTATGCTAACGTGAGACGCAAACCACTCGAGTTCCAGGTTGGGGATCGAGTACTACTAAAAGTTTCACCTTGGAAAGGTGTTATCCGATTCGGTAAACGCGGAAAGTTAAATCCCAGATACATTGGACCATTCGAGATCCTCGAAAGGATTGGTTCAGTGGCATATCGATAGCAGCTACCACCCGAACTCAGCAGCGTGCATCCCATCTTTCACATTTCTAACTTGAAGAAATGCCTGTCTGATGAGACACTCATTATTCCACTCGATGAGATTCGCGTCGATGATAAACTTCACTTCGTTGAAGAACCCGCTGAAATCATGGACCGTGAGGTCAAACAACTCAAACAAAGTCGTATTCCTATCGTCAAGGTCAGGTGGAATTCGCGGCGTGGGCCGGAATTTACTTGGGAACGGGAAGACCAAATATGACTCAAGTACCCTCAGTTATTCACTGAAGCTACTTCCAGCACAACTACGAACTAAATTTCAGGATGAAATTCTTCTAACAGGGGGAGAATGTGACACCCGCCAAATCAGGATTAGTGATTAGTGCCTAATCAACTATTAATACATGTAATTAGTCCTTTGATTAAGGTAATTAATGTATCATAATATATATTGTTGAATATATACGAATATGCGATTTGATTTAAATCGTACACATTTCTAAATCGAATGGATTTCGATTCAATTAATGCGGACGTTGGTGAACAATTTTATTAAATAATATAATGTTATTTAATACAACTATTAAATCCAAAAAAAATATTATTGTGATAATATTTCAATTCAATTTTTGTATCGTACAAACAACGTCTACGCGATTAAGATACTAAACGCGCAATCAAAACAAAACAAGTCAAGTTATATTTTATAACTCAATCATTAGGTATTTGATGAAATACTCCAAGTAAAATATTGAATAAATATTCGTATTTTAAAACTTATAATTAAACGTTCATAAAATTATTTAAACGTTTAATCGATCGAGGAAACGAACACCACACGAAGCGCGAATACACGGAGTTAAATATGGAGACCCACACCTTGGTGGGCCCCCATCGAAATCAGCCCACAAAAGGGGGGAAACCCCACCCCTCTTCCTCATTCACCATCATCATCATCTCACTCCTTCTCTCTCTTTCTTTTCTCTTTCAAAACACCACCATCACCAAAAATCATCAAAAAGCACCACAAAACATCATCAAATCTCGGAGCTTATTTAGAGAAAAACGACCACCTTGCAACGATGTACATTTCCATCTTTTCGGATTCTCCGTGCGTTGATTTGTAAGTTTCTGACAAATCTCGAACCCTTTTAATTTTAAGTGTTTTTAACTAAAAGTTGTTTATTTAAGCTTGAAATGTCCAAATGTGGGTTGGGTAAAAGAATCGGACCAAACCGTGGCCGGAAAACTCGTTTTTGACTCAAAAATCCGTCAACAGACCTAAGTGTCGCATAGGCAGCAGTAGCGTAGCGTCACTTCGTGTGTCACTTAAGTGTCGCATTAAGTGACGCATAAAACCCTAATTATGCGTCACTTGCCTAAGTGCCGCATAAAACCCCTTTTCCCCGATACTCCAACCGTCACTTGCCTAGTGATGCCTAACACCTTTATCCGACACTTCTAGTGACACTTCCTAACTGTCGCCTATGATCAGAAACCGACACTCGAACCCGACACTCCATAAGTGTCGCCCGCCCCCCTTTTATGCGTCACTTCTCCAAGTGACGCTAATAATTCAAAAACCATCATTTTATGCGACACTTCCTAAGTGTCGCCCAAATTTTGGAAGTGACGCATCAAGTGTCGCTAAAAACAGAAAGTTTAAAACTCATATTTCACTAAGTATTAAGGCTCAAATTTGACACCCTATTTTACCAGAATTCAAATCCCAAGTGCATTTTCAATAAAGAAATGTAGTAGAAATAAAAATTTTCCAAGCTCGACCCCAACCAGGGGCTCAGCCCCTTGAACCCCACCAGGGGTTGCCACCCCTTGGACCCCGCTAACCAGGGGCGTTGCCCCCGGACCCCCGTCATTAACGGGCTTCACCCTTACCCTAGGGTCATGAGTAACAGTGTTACATCTAAACTTTCACACCAAGTGTTAAACTTGTATAACATCAAACACGAATGCGATATGACTTCTAAAACACATTGGAACTTACTATTTAAGTATAACACTTCAAAATCATAAAAATAATAATGAGATTATTGATACAACCAATTCACCGACGGGCCATACACGTTTTTAAAACACAATCAAATCAACCAAGTCGTAGTAACTTGGACAAGCCCAACAACCAAATCGTAGTAATTTGGATAATCAAATCAACCAAGTCAAAGTAACTTGGACGGGTTAAACCATCAAATTATAGTAATTTGGGACAATTCAATCAACCAAATCGTAGTAATTTGGACATTCTAAGTTGGACGAACAACTACAAGGGCATTCTTTCGAGATGCCTACTCATGTTATAACCATCACGTGTCTTGGACACCCTCAGGTTACAAGTCTTCGAACATCAATTCACCGTTAATCAATTCAAGTTTATTAAGTTAAACACTCAAGGCTCAGGTGAGTCTCATAGCCCCTATTTTATGGTTTTCATCAGGGGTGTGATTACATTGCTCGTTTTATTTTACAATATGAACGCAAGTACTATACAAATCAAATACTACATGAGTTGTTTTCACTAATCATTTCAAAGCCCTCCACAACATAGTTTGGTAATGCATCTGTAGCGTGAATGTTAGTATATGATATCATATAGGATTGACAATCCTCGTCCGGGTTAGCACGCACTAACTGGTCAAACGGACGTATTAGCATTTGGGAAGACGAGTGTAGATTAGGCACTCGTAGGAGGCAACTCAGTTAGGTTTCCTTAATTGGACCTAACGCTCAAGTGAAGCTCAGACTATGTGCTCATGGCTGTATAACTTTTATTTTGCTTAATTGCATTTTAAGTTCAATTAAATCTTGCGGTTCATACAAATATGTGTTGACATACAGACCTGTGAGCTCACCAGCATTTCGCTGACCCCTTTTAGCATGTATCACAAGTACTCAGCAGTAGGTTGGCTGCCCAAAACAGGAATCATTAGCTCGAGTCTGCATTCAAACAAATCAGAGATTTAATTGCATTATTATATTTTGTATAGATTAATTATGTAATGTAAATCTCTCAATTTCAAGTAACTGAGCTAATGTAAATAATATTTTGATGTAAACTTTGGTTTTTATCAATACAATGTAAAACGACGCATTTAGTGGTCATTCATTACATCTTATGTGTTGTGTATATTGATTAGTCGTGCCCCGACCCGATTCGCTTCCGCAACCCGAATTTGGGGGTGCGACAATATATCATTTTCCAAATAATATCAAAGTACTATAATAGAAAGGTGGTGATAAATTTACCATTCTGATTGATAAATCCATCAAAACTACGCATCAACATATTGTACAGTACACCCTGTTAATGCATAGTTTTGGTAAATTTATCAATTTGAATGGTGGATATATCATTCGCCATAATAGAAGGGCTAAAGCTGTGATAAAATATAAAGGGGTTGTAGTGAAAGAAAAGTACAATTTACAAGTCAAACATGTCATCTTCCCTGTCAAATGTTGTACACGAAAGTTTCTCCATTAAAACTCAAACATAAACCTTCTTTTTTAAGTAAAACTAATGACGAGTTTGAGAAGATGATCTGAACAGCGAGACAATAAGAAGAGCTACAAGACTACAACAACCAACAAAACCAAGGTGGTTCATAGCCCAAATTTAAGGTGGTTCATTAGAAAAAGTTCATATTTTTTGTTGATTGAGTTTGTGGCTAAGGTGGGTCATGTGACCTACGTGGTTACACACTAGATCCGCCCTTGGTTAGGCACCTCCCATTGCAAGGCATCGGTTCACGTCAGTTTCCAAGTAACGAAGTGACGAGGATGGTACGGGTCCGTCACTTCGTCTCGTCGGTTTCCCACGTCACCAAACCGACGTATAGTTATTTTTTTTATTTTTTGTGTTTAATTTGTGTGAATAATATTAAAGGTAGGGTTAATGGTGCAGATCGGGTATAAACTTATCACTTTTTACCGAGTTAGGGTATGAACCCAATTTATTACACAGGTCGGTAACAAACTTTCAAATTATGTTTCGAGTTAGGGAACGAACTTTTTTTCACCTAACTCGAAAAGTTCGTTACCTAACTCGAAACATAATTTAAAAGTTAGTTACCTAATTCGAAACATAATTTGAAAGTTCATTACCCACCTCGAAACATAATTTGAAAGTTCGTTACCGACCTCGAAACATAATTTGAAATGAAAAAAAAGTTTGTTACGTAACTCGAAACATAATTTGAAAGTTTGTTACCGACATGTGTAGTAAATTGGATCCATACCCTAACTCGGAAAAAAGAAAAAAGTTTGTTCCCCAACTCGAAACATAATTTGAAAGTTTATTATCGACCTGTGTGATAAATTAGGTTCATACCCTAACTCGGCAAAAAGTAATAAGTTCATATCCGATCTGCGCCATTAACCCTTAAAGGTAAATTGAAAAATGTGGAACTTAAAAATTAAAGTGACGGGTTACTGGATGGCATATGGTTCGTCAGTTTCGGTCAATTTTTGTAAAAGCTGATGTGGCATAGTCGGTTTCAGTAAGTTTTTGTCAGGGTTGGGAGTGGTCTTAAACTCCTCCCAACGGATCGTCATTCCTTCCGTCGGTAAGGTTAGAAGTTATGGTCGTCATTTTAGTAATTCCTTGACTTCCTTGAACTTTTCTCTCACACTTATGAGCGTGGAGAAATTTTTACATCAATAAGTGTGAAAATCATCAAAATCTTCACATATATAAATGTGAGGAAAAAAAGTTTACACTTAAAAGTATGGAGAAATTATAACTTGTCATCACTTAACAGTGTGGAAAAAGATTTGTAACATCTAATTTATCCACACTTTCTCTTGTGTGAAAAAATCATGTGTTAAATTTATTTTTTCCACACTTTCAAGTGTTGACAAGTTATAATTTCTTTAAACAAGTTTGAACCTTTTTATTACATGTATAGGTGTAAAAAACATAATCTTTCCCAAAAGATTTTATACAATTTCTATAAGCAAGGAAAAAAATGTGTTAAATGACATTTTTTTTTGTAGTGGAAATATGTGAAAATAATTTTTGTGGTGAGTATATATATAACAAGTGTGTGGATTTCAGTATAGTTGTACGTATAATTATAATGTGTTTGGGATGTGATAAATGGGTTAAAATATAATTTTTTTTAATTAAAAAGTGTTGTATTACCGTTTTCAAATTAAAATTTTTATTTAATTATAATTGTGAAAAAATAAACTTTTTTTATACCAACGGGACTCACTTATCCGTCTCTACCTTCATCGACTATTCGACGGATGGAACAGACTATCCAAACCGACGGACCGTCTAATGACATCGATTCTGTTGGAACCGACCGGCCATATGAAAGAATCGTTGGCTGTATTATCTCTTCTCAAGTTAAAATATAGGAAATTAACAATGTTACACTTTTATTCATAAACAATATACTATTTATGTTTTATTTTGTTGGATGTAGGACAAAGATTTTATTATCAGGCTAACATTAAAGTTACTATATATATATATATATATATATATATATATATATATATAACAGAATATCATGGATCAATTTGGACTATTCGATGGGTTCCTTCTATGAGATGTAATGGTATATATTTCATCCTCATATTTACACTTCCCTCCCCACAATTTATTATTAATATTAATAACTAATATTATAATATTAATTGAATTAAAGATTATTTATTTATTAATAAAAACTAAAACGATTCTTTTGGAAAAAATAATAGCATCCGACACCTCTTCATGTTATTCCAACCTCAAATTTATATATAGATTAAAATTAAAATAAAATTATATATAGATATATATTCAAAGAAAATCTAATAACTAATATTATAATATTAATTGAATTAAAGATTATTTATTTATTAATAAAAACTAAAACGATTCTTTTGGAAAAAATAATAACATCCGGCACCTCTTCATGTTATTCCAACCTCAAATTTATATATAGATTAAAATTAAAATAAAATTATATATAGATATATATTCAAAGAAAATATATATTTACCTAATTTAATCCTTTTATCCCTATATATACTATGCAATTATCCTACACATCATCATTCTAAAAAGTCATGTGATCCCCATTCTTACACTAAAACTTTGATATTCATTGATCCCTTAAGTCATCTTCATCAAATGTCAATGAATCTATTGGTTTGAATCCAAAAAATGTTAAAAGAATAGAAAGGTATAATATTTATATATTATTTTACTTCTTATCATTGACGTGTATTTATAAAAATATTATAACATTGTTGTGCATATGGAAAAAAAACATTCACTTGAAGATCCGAAACATTCTAAAAGTTTTGAAGGTATTGTATATTCAATTCTTATGTTGCAAAATTATTGATTTCTAACATACATTGGTTAATTGTTTTTCCCTATTGATTTTTAGATCAGAATGATCCTACTTTAAAAGATCCCATAACCCATGACAATTTAGAAGGCATTATAGCGCCCTTCATAAAACATATTATTAGTCCATTTAAATTTAAGGTTGTTCATATTTTTTGTGACGTGTATTTGTAAATGATTTCATTTCACATGGTTTTGTTGATTTGCAAAATTACATTTCCACTAAAGACAATGCTTGCAAATAATCCGTCAAATAGTCATGGAAAAGGTTCAAAAGAAGGATCAACCGATTAAAAAACCTCGCTCTTTTAGTCATGAAATTGATGATGACTACATGATCGATCTCAGCTTCTAATAGATTTTTAGATAATTATGTTTAGTGGTATTTTTATCTATTTATTTGTTTATTTTTTTTTCTTAAAGAAATATGTTTAGCAATTTCCAACCCCATTAGTTAATAAAGTTATTTATTGAGGTTCTTATAAGCACTAATTTAACTCTTATAATTGTTATTATACTTATGTTGGTAAGTTAAAAGTCAAAAGGATGATTAGCAAAGGTTTCTGCATAGTGTTTGAATCCAATGCAATTCTGATAAGTGAACAACGTCTCTTGCATCAATGTATATCTCACGAATGCATGCATACCAATATTTCTTCACAATTCTGCATATATCAATGGTTACTTCTAGCTTTTTATACTCATTACATAATTAAAATATTATTATGTCAATTTTACACTAACCAATTTTGTTCAAACTACCCAATTATTGACCTAACGAAAAATCTCAATTAAACATCTAAACACGTGGATGGGTTTCTATCCATGATTAAAAAAATAATTTTAAATTTTTGGCGTATAATTAAAAAATATATAATTACGAAAAGTTTAAGTAAATCTTTTTAGTTGAAACTTTTTGAGTAAATTATTTAAATCATCCATGTGGTTTCGAGATTTGTCCACTGGTCGTCCCAACTTTCGTAAAGGTATTTAAATAGTTCAATATCTGAAAGTTTATCATTCGAGAAAATCATTAAGAACTCAATAACCCATTAACTAACATGTGTCTAATTAAGCAATAGTTGTGACCCATAAACTTACATAAATCTAAAAAAGCAATTAAAATTAATTGTTCAAAATAAAAATATATGTTAATTAATCTTATCAATTTTTTAAAATATAACAAATGAAAATATTGGTAAAGATATTAAATAAGTTATAAGAATACATAGTATTTTTTTTTTTAGTATTAGTATATATCTAAAACGAATACAATATCTTTCCCAATTAGAATATTAAGTAATTTTTTTTTTTTTACATTAGTTTATATTTTAACTATTATAATATATTATAAAACCATTTACATCGTTTTAAACAAAATTTATGTTGTTTAATCTATATCTAAATGAATTTACCTCTAACTTAAATTTAAAAACTTAACAATATTCTATCTATATATAACACCATACAAATATAGGGCCTATCCCTACTTTTATAAATACGAAATGATTGAGCTTATCTATTTATTTTGTTAATTATATTTTAAATTCTATGATATATATTATAAATATATCATAAAGCTTCTATATTCTACTTGGAAACAAATAATACATGTCTCGGGAATGATACACTAAACCTTTGAAGCATCTATCGAGTACAAGACGGTGTATGATATTATCGCTTTGTACAACTGTAACTCGCAAAAAAAATTCAGCTAGACAAACCTTATACTAAAACTCAAAACTAAATTAAAAAAAAAACGATTGAAATCAGATTACACGAATATACTACATACATGTAATAATGAAAATATCTAATTTGACACATGTGCAATCAGTATGTCTATAACAATGAAATTTTAAAATAATAAATTTTATTCACCATGAAAGCAAATTAACCAAAATAAAATATAGCATACAACATTATATTATATTAATCCTTTTAAATTCATTAACATAACGAGAAATTTTAGCAAAAATAAATGTCATAACCTGCGTTGTCGCGGGACTTTCACCTAGTACCCACTACAACAAAATATCATTTATCTACATTATTTCACACTTTTGTGAAAATTGTGTAGAATTATGTTAAATTATTCACACTTATAAACGTGGAGAAAATTGTTACATCAATAAGTGTGAAAATCACTAAAATCTTTACATATATAAGTGTGAGGAAAAAAAAGTTTACACTTATAAGTATGGAGAAATTACAATTTGTCATCACTTAACAGTGTGAAAAAAGATTTGTAACACCCAATTTATTCACACTTTCTCTTGTGTGGAAAAATCATGTGTTACAAATTTTTTCCACACTTCTAAGTGTTGAAAAGTTACAATTTATTCACACTTACAAGTGTAGATTTTCTTTCTTACATATATAAGTTTGGAAAATCATATATTTTTTTAAAAAATTTACACTTTCTAAAAGTGTAGAGAAAATATAGGTAAAATAACATTTTTTAGTGACCGTAGCACTAATTTCCTTGCCTTGCTCATGAATCATGATTTCCTGGTTATACTTATAGGTTCATCGTTGTAAATATATTGTGATACCATTTATCGATGTCAAATATAGTATTATTGATGATACGCATACAAAATTTATCGAAGTCAGTAATGTAAAGAATTACGAGCCCAAACAACACAAACAATTGAATAATTGCAACCACACAAATCAACAAACAGATAAAAGTAATAAGAAAAGTAAATCGACACGAGGATATAACGTGGTTATATGCGATCGGGGTGATCGCTTTACTCCACGGCCAACTAGAGAGTTTTCTTGTATTATTTTGTAGCTTAGGGTTTAATACAATAGAGGATACAATATATCTTAATCGTGAACAGAAGAAATACGCGTAAATAATGGATACGGGCCGCTATTGATTTCTTGTTGCAAAAGAAATAATGAAAGCGGCGCAAACTTGCATTCGTTAGCAAATATCACGTGAGCAACCACCGACCAAAAAAACATTTAATTTGTTGCACGTGACCAAGCTAGGCACCACCTTTAATTTTGTTCCTTTTTATTTCTTTGTCGATATTCACATCTCAACAATCTCCCACTTGAAGATCGGACAAACCCAAAATTATTAAACCTTCAAATATTCCATTTCAAACAAGTCGAATCCGCCTCTTCATACCGCCAATACCAATTGGGACACGCACACTGATTAAACACAAATCAGATAGACTTTTGATAAAAGGCCCTTCAACTACACCTATTGAAATTCAGGAACCAAAATAAAACCCTCTAACTCTCTAGTCGACACCTTCTATCATCAGTTCATCAGAAGGCCAGTTGAAGCTATGCAAAGCTTCAACTTTTCTGTTGTGACCACCTTAGTAAACATATCAGCAGGATTCTTCGAACCAAGGATTTTACTCAACAACAGTGTACCATTATTCACAAGATCACGAATAAAATGATACCTCAAATTAATGTGTTTCGTACGACTATGAAACACCGGATTCTTTCCGATATGTACAGCACTCTGATTATCACAGTATAAAACACAATCATCCTGTTTCTTGCCCAACTCTTCAAGAAAATTCTTCAACCAAATAAGCTCTTTACTTGCTTCCGCTACAGCCATATACTCAGCTTCTGTGGTTGATAAAGCTACACTTTTCTGAAGTCTAGACATCCAACTAACCGCCGTTTTACCAACTGTGAAAACATACCCCGTAGTGCTCTTACCCGAATCATCATATCCACCCAAATTAGCATCCGCATAACCTCTCAAAATGACATTCTTTTTAGTAAAACACAATGCCATATTAGAAGTACCTTTCAAGTAATGCAAGAGCCACTTGACCGCTTCCCAATGCTCTCTACCCGGATTAGACATAAACCTGCTAACAACTCCCACTGCATGAGCAATATCCGGTCTCGTACAGACCATCGCATACATTAAACTACCAACTGCCGATGCATACGGAACTTTAGCCATCTCTGCCTTGTCTTCATCCGTCTTTGGTGACTGATCTTTAGATAATTTTAGGACGCTACCCAAAGGCGTATTACGTGTCTTGGCATCTTTCATGCTGAATTTCTCTAACACTTTTTCAATATACTTTTCTTGAGATAATTTTAGAGAACCTTCAACTCTATCTCTAACGATACTCATACCAAGAATCTGCCTTGCAGCTCCCAATTCTTTCATCTCGAATTCCTTAGACAGTTGTCTCTTTAACCTATCGATCTCCGCCATGTCAGAACCTGCAAGTAACATGTCATCAACATAAAGTAACAATATGATATAGGAGGACTTGAATTTCTTCAAGTAGCAGCAATGATCCATGTCACATCTCATGTATCCATTCCTCTTCATAAAGTCATCAAACTTCAAGTACCATTGTCGTGGCGCTTGTTTCAACCCATACAGACTTTTCTTCAATTTGCAAACCATCTTCTCTTTACCCACTACCTCAAAGCCCTCAGGTTGAGCCATATAAATGTCTTTATCAAGATCCCCATGTAAGAACGCAGTCTTCACATCCAGCTGTTCTAGATGTAAGTCTTCAGCAGTAACAATACTAAGCACCAATCTAATAGTAGTCATCTTCACAACCGGTGAGAAGATCTCATTATAGTCAACTCCCTCTTTCTGTTGGAAACCCTTGACCACTAACCTTGCTTTGTATCTCCTTTTACCATCAAGTTCTTCTTTGATCCTGTACACCCATTTATCATGCAAAACCTTTTTATCACGAGGTAGATTTACTAACGACCAGGTCTTGTTCTTCTCAAGTGAACTCATTTCTTCTTTCATAGCAAGCTCCCACTGTATGGATTCTTTCAATCGCATTGCTTCACAATAAGTTTCCGGTTCACCATTTTCTGTTAAAAGTAGATAGTTTGCTGATGGAGAGAACCTTTTTACAGGTTTGGGCGTTCTAGTGGAACGTCTCAATGTAGGAAGTGTAGGAGTGACAGGCTCATCCGCGCCACTGTTATCCACATTACTTGAGCTCCAACTCACTTCAGATCTTTCTCCAGTCTCTGAACTTTCTCCATCACCTGACACCTCACCGTTATTTGACAATTCATGGTCTCCTAAACTCCCACTAGGACCTGCAAGATCATCAACAGGAATATCAACATATACAACAAAATCAGGTTTCGGATTTTTCATTACCTTGCCACCATAAACCGTACTCTCATCAAAAGTGACATCTCTGCTGCGGATAATCTTCTTAGACTCATCATCCCAACATCTGTAACCCATATCATCCGAACCATACCCAATAAATGTGCATTTCCTTGATTTTGCATCAAGCTTATCCCTGTTCACATCCTTAGTTTTTACATAAACATTACAACCGAAAACTCTAAGGTGTGTATAAATTACCTTCTTGCCAAGCCATAACTCCTCTGGAATTCTAAAACCCAACGGTGTTGAGGGTCCCCTGTTAATCAAATACGCTGCTGTGTTAACCGCATCGGCCCAGAACATCTTAGGCAAACCTGCATGCAACCTCATACTCTTTGCCCTCTCATTCAAAGTCTTGTTCATGCGTTCAGCAACACCATTTTGCTGAGGTGTTTCAGGAACTGTTTTCAACATCCTAATACCAACTTCAGCACAATAGTCAATAAACTCCTTACTGTTGTATTCACCTCCATTGTCAGATTTCAAACACTTAACCTTTAGGTTAGTTTCATTCTCAACAGCAGCTTTCCACTTCTTAAAGGTAGCAAAAACATCAGATTTAAATTTAAGAAAATAAACCCATACCTTTCTAGTGGAATCATCAATGAAGGTGACATAATACCGAGAACCACCAATAGACTCAACCGATGTAGGTCCATAAACATCCGTATGAACTAGCTCAAGCTTCTCCATCTTCGGTGTAGATCCCAATTTTCCAAAAGTAACCTTCTTTTGCTTCCCATAGACACATGGTTCACAAAATCCAACTTCAACTCTTTTCAAATCTGGAATCCTCCCACTAGAAACAAGCATCTTCATACCTTTCTCACTCATATGCCCGAGTCGTCGGTGCCATAGAGTAGATTCAGCCCCCACATCAACTGTAGCATGTACCTCATTCTCATCATCAGGTACCTCAACCATATATAGTGTTCCCCTCTTATGTCCACGAGCTATCACACGATTTCCCTTAACCACACGCCATTGGCGATTTCCAAAGGTAACATCACTACCTTCATCATCTAACTGACCAATAGAGATAAGCTTCCGTCTAAGATCCGGAATGTATCTCACATCCTTCAAAGTCCAGTTAGTACCAAGGGAAGTCCTTAATACCACATCTCCAATGCCTCTAATATCCAGTCTCTTGTCATCGGCTAATCGGACCTTACCGCGATACGGCCTGAAATTCTTCATTGTATCCTTACTAGGGTTGGCATGAAACGAGGCTCCCGAATCCATAATCCAAGATTCAGCTGCATTCTCAACAGAACAAATCAATGCATCATCCGTTTCATCAGTAGCCAAATTCACGTCCTTAGCCTTCTCATCAGTAGGGTTCTTACACTGAGATTGATAGTGACCCTTCTGATTACAATTCCAACAAGTGACATTCTTCCTATTTTTAGAGTTATTCCTCTTCTTGGATCTTGATCTACCCTTTTGATTCGACCCTCGTTCAGTTTTTCTGCCCCTGTTGTCTGTACTTAATAAAGAACCTGACGATTAACCAGAATTCCGCCTTCGGATATCCTCCCCTAGAATCAAGTCTCGAATTCCATCAAACGTGAGTGCAGTAGTCCCAGATGAACTACTAACTGCTGTAACTGTACCCGACCAACTTTCAGGCAATGAAGATAACAATAGAAGTGCTTGCACCTCATCCTCAAACTTAATATTTACCGAAACCAGTCTCGAGAAAATATTGTTGAACTCATTAATATGATCAGTTGCATCTGCCCCTTCCTTCATCTTCGTGTTAACTAACTGACGAATCAAATAAACCTTATTTGCAGCATTAGGTTTCTCATACATGTTAGAGAGAGCCTTAAGACAATTAAAAGTTGTCTTCTCATTCACAACGTTATATGCAACGTTCTTCGCGAGTGATAATCGAATCACTCCTAAAGCTTGACGATCTAAAAGTGCTCAATCCTCAGCTTTGACACTTTCTAGCTTATGCTCTAACAAGGGTTGATGTAGCTTCTTCTGATACAAATAATCCTCTATTTGCATCTTCCAAAACCCAAAATCCTTCCCATCAAATCTGTCGATCTTAAACTTACCTTCGTCCGCCATTGATCCCAAAACTTCAAACCTTGAAGCTCTGATACCAGTTGTAAAGAATTACGAGCCCAAACATCACAAACAATTGAATAATTGCAACCACACAAATCAACAAACGGATAAAAGTAATAAGAAAAGTAAATCGACACGAGGATATAACGTGGTTATATGCGATCGGGGTGATCGTTTTACTCCACGACCAACTAGAGAGTTTTCTTGTATTATTTTGTAGCTTAGGGTTTAATACAATAGAGGATACAATATATCTTAATCGTGAACAGAAGAAATACGTGTAAATAATGGATACGGGCCGCTATTGATTTCTTGTTGCAAAAGAAATAATGAAAGCGGCGCAAACTTGCATTCGTTAGCAAATATCACGTGAGCAACCACCGACCAAAAAAACATTTAATTTGTTGCACGTGACCAAGCTAGGCACCACCTTTAATTTTGTTCCTTTTTATTTCTTTGTCGATATTCACATCTCAACAAGTAACATGTTTGCCGTCAACTCAGTTTTTCTAATAAAGGAAACCGTTTATGTAATCGCATCCACGGAGAACATTACAAAATAACAAATATTCATCACTAATATCAGTATTCATCGATATACATATATTTTTTTCTTTTTGAACGGCGGATTTTATTAAAAAAACACTAGAGAAGCGAGAGCACAAAAAACATTACAAAATAACAAAGGGTTTAGTACCTGGAAATACATCAAACTTAGACGCGATCTTAATTGTGTGTATTCAACTAATTTTTTTTCTATTGTGTGTACCCAACTTTCAAAAAGTGTATTTTTGATGCATTTTGGTGATGTGTCATTTGTTTACGGTGCCACTTGGCATCTTCATAGCTTGACACGTCATCAAAAGTACTACAAAATGCATAAAAATACATTTTTTGAAAGTTTGGTACACACAATAGAAAAAAAATTAGTTGAATACACACAATTAAGATCGCGTCTAAGTTTGATGCATTTTCAAATACTAAACCCAATAACAAACATAGGAAGTTTGCCTTGCATCTTCATCTACACCAATTGAAGGAACATGACACAATGTCATCAAACAAACTCACTTTTGTAGGCATACTAGATCCAAATAGAGACTTATTACGAAAACTCCAGACTTGTCACACATGATGTAACAATCACCTTCCAACGCCGGTATTCATCGATATATATATATATATATATATATATATATATATATATATATATATATATATAGATATATATATATATGTATATATATGTAACCTATTAACCTATACGATAATATTTATTGAGCCCACGACGCAAATCTCAGTTGGTAATGGGTGAGGCATATTTGCCACAATAAGCACAGGGTCAGGGGTTCAGGCCTTTACAATCCATAACCACAACCATTGAATAAGTCAGGTATGTCCTCACATTAAGAAATTGACAGCCGGTTGAGATTGTTGGTTATCAACCTTTTTACCACAATACATCAATATTTATTGATTAATATCGTAATTTTGGATGTTCTTAATTTATCAATATTCACAAGATGAAAATATGACCTTTATATTATATTCATTAATTAATAAATAGTTAGTGTAATTTTGTAAGTTATATGATTCTTTATAAAATTGAGTTTCTCTCTTGTTCCAAATCCATACGTCCTATCAAGTCTTTCAACTCAAGTATATACTGTTATCATTTTAGTTTCCTTTTCTAACAATTCGTTTAATGATTGTAGATATAAGTAGATAGTATAGTAAATAAATTATAGAGTTAATTACGCCGTTCTTCCTTATGGTTTGTCGAAATTTACTAATTTGATCATTTAAACTTTTTAATTACGTTCATCATCCTTATATTCAAAAATTGTTATGTGGTTGGTCCTTGGTCGTTTAAGAAGTCCGTTAAATCAAATCATGCAAGTAGCATTGAGGGTAAAATAGACTTTTCCTTTTTATATATACATCATTATTTAAAATACAATAATAATAATTAGAATAAACCTATTTCTCTCTTCTCTTTCACACTCACACTCCCTCTCCATTGAATATCATTCATTACACTTCATCTTATTTCCATAAAAGAAATAAAAAACCAAAAACCATTAAAACCCAAATTTTTAGATTTAAACCCTAAAAAGAAGCTAAAGTAGATAAATAAAGGGTTTTTTGCCGAAAAATGCATCAATAGTTCAGTTTTTTACATTTTCGGGTATCAACTAATTTTTTTTCCAAAAAATGAACCACTAATTTAAAACTTATCATTTTCGGGTATCGTTACCGGATACCAAAAAACTTATATATTTTTTCCAAAAAATGAATCAATAGTTCTATTTTTTGCATTTTCAGGTATCAACTAATTTTTTTCTAATACCCGAAAATGATCAATTTTAATTTAGTAGTTCATTTTTAAAGGAAAAAAAATTAGTCAATACACGAAAATGTAGAAAACAGAACTATTGATGCATTTTTCAGAAAAACCCAATGTGATATGTTGACCGGCAACCGTTTCAAACGGTAACTAATACCCGAAAATGGTTGATTTTAGATTAGTGCTTCAATTTAAAAAAAAAAAAAATAGTTATATCCGAAAATGCAAAAAATGGAACTATTGATGTATTTTTCGACAAAAAACCCATAAATAAAACACTAGATTATAGATATAAACCCTTCATACAAAAGCTATCTTTTTTGTAGTCGATATGATGGTGGTTGTAGTGGCTCGAGTAGTGGCAGCCACTATGGTTAGACGCAACAATATCACCAGACACCGCTAACAACAACAGTAGCAACCAGCGATGAAGAAGGGGTAAGTGGCCGAAAATTAAAGATCAGGAAACATGAAACTTCGAGGTAGGTAATTGGTGTTGATTATAATGGTGGTAGATGTGTGCGGTGGCAGGTGCTTCAATGATGATGGCGGTGGTTCATTGGAAACGATGGTTCAACGGCGGTTGTGGCGGTTCAACAGAAAAAAATGGTTCACCGGCGGTTGTGGTGGTTATTCATTGTCGGAGGTGATGGTGTATACGAATTACAAGCGATGGTGGGTTTCAAATCCATTTCTCTCTCTCATTGTCAGTTCTCATCAATCATATTAGTGTGGTAGAGTGTATCTTTAATCAATGGTAGTGGGGAATCTATGTATCATGAATGTATATGTATGTATGTGAAGTTATATATAACATTTGGGGAAGTTCATGAATATTTGATTTCTGAATGGGTATGAAATTTTGGGGAAAGAGATGAATACAGAGAGTGTAAGTATTTGATAGGACGTATGATCTGATCTATTAATATAGTAAAATGACTGAACTACCCTTGTGTACTTGATTTTTAACCGAGATCACTAACGAGCGTTAGCCAAAAGGACCAACCACGCAATAACTCTTAAAAATAAGGATGATCGACATAATTAAAAACTTTAAAGGATTAAACCAGTAATTTATGTCAAACCGGACGAACGACATAATTAACTCTAAATTATAAGATATCAATTACGTATTCGAATATGATTTGAGTATTATCAACCTATGTGTGTGACATTATTATTTAATTGAAATAGTAACCTTGTACTAGCATATAGATATGCAAGTAAACTTTGCTACTTGTATATACTAGAAATTGTATACACATTCATAATATTATTGCATGTAATATACACATTGTTATATTTCAATTGTTTGACAATTTAAATATTACAAATGTATATGGTCAAAAGATTGGGTCTCATTTTGAAGTAATACACTTTCAAGAAAAACATTCAAGTATGCTCTCCATTTTCTCTCTTGCAAAAACAAGTTCTAAGTAGCTCTTTTAGTGCGTAAAAGTGTTACTAATTAGTAATGGAGTGTAAAACAATAAGTTAGAAGGTTTGTTCTTCATCTTGCTCTTTATGAATGGAAAGGACTAGCATCCGAATGGTATTGAAAGTTTGCTTTGGTGTGAATTACCCTTGGAGAAAAACTACTTTGGCTTCTTGGTATTCTTGGCATTCACAAGTTCTCATGTTCAAACAAGGGTTGTGTCCTTAAGCATGTTCTCTATATTTTGTTTCTTAGCATCATGCATTTAATTGGATCCTTAGGCCATCTCCAATGTATATGGGTTTGCATCAAATTTGGTGTTTTGGTGTAAAAAACCATCTCTAACCAAGTCATCAAATTTGGTGAAAAATTTAGTGTACACCAAATTTTGGAAGATTTTGCACCAAATTTGGTGCAACACTAAATTTTGCACTAAATTTATAATGTTTTATTTTAAACCCTATGTTTGAATTATTGTTATTATATAAGTACAAAACTTGAAAAAAACTTATTTATTTGCATGATTTTTTAAGTACTATAAACTTTAGATCATATAATATGATTATTAAAATAATAAAATATAATTTTCAAAAAAAATATGTTAATTTAAACATTGATTCATGCAAAGAACTTATGTAATTGAAGCTTTGTGAAACTAAATAAATAAAATTAAACACTTAAGTTAATAGTCTGAAAGGTTAATTGATCATTAAAATAATAAATTCAAGTAAAATATAATGTAAAAGTAGTTTAAGGGGCAATGTGTAAATGCTTAAAGTAGTTTTAGTGCAGAAATTTAGTGCATACGTTGGAGATGAAACACATTTGATGCAAGTATATTCCTGAAAGATTCCTTTGTTACACCAAATTTGGTGTAGTGTTTAATGCATACGTTGGAGATGCCCTTAGGCCATCTCCAATGTAGGTAGTTTTGCACCAAATTTGGTGTTTTAGTGTAAAAACCCTCTCCAACCAACTCACCAAAATTGGTGCAGAATTTAGTGTACACTAAATTTTTGAAGATTTTGCACTATATTTGGTGCAACACTAAACTTTGCACCAAATTTATAATGTTATGTTTTAGACCATGTGTGTAGACTATTGTTATTATTTAAGTACAAAACTTGAAGAAACTTATTTATTTGTATGATTAATTATTTTAAGTACCATATACTTTAGATTATATAATATGATTATTGAAACAATAAGATATAATTTTTAAACAAATTATGATAATTTAAACATTGATTTATGCAAATAACTTAGTGGAAAGTTTTTAAAAGGTTTAAATATTGTTGTACATGCTTCCGTTGCGACAAATAGGTTTAAAATTCTATATATACAAACCCCATCATTAACTATATTTTAGCATCATGTATAAGAATGCATGACGACTTGATAGGACACTGCACACGACATTAAAGCTCAGTTAGTGAAGAGAATGTGTTGCTTTGTGTCCATTATTTTAGGAGTAAATTACTTGAATCGTTCATGTGGTTTCCACCACTCGTCTCTAACCTCAAAAAGCTATTTTAATAGTTCAATTTTTTGAAACCTCGTGTTTCATTAGCTCAATTTTGAACTAAACGTTAGTTTTAAGTGTTAAATCCTGTCACATGTTTAGCACGTTAGGGTGTTTTGTCATTTCACATCATTGTTTTCCTACGCATTATTTCATCATCTTCATTATTATTTTTCTTTTTAATTTTTAACTCTAAAACTATTGAAACCACCAAAAGCGGAAAGTGATGGTGGCTGTGGAAACGAGATATGAAAATCTTAAATCAAAATTCAAAAATACCAACACAATCAAGCCTTAAATACAATACAGACAAATCTGAAAATTGAAAATTGAAAATCGAAATCGTAAATTGAAACTATCTCATACTCCGTATATGAACTAAGAAACTTATACATAGATTGAAACATTTCAAATCTAAACTAAATATCCACCTGATGGAGGCCCAAGTATTGAAGATCGAGCCCACGTATTTCTGGAGGCCCACGAGCGTGTAACAAAAAGGGCTGCACGGAAAAGGGCATAACTTGGGCTACAGGGCTCCGTTTCAGGCCCATGAGCAGGCGAATCGAAGCTCGGTTCGAGGCCCACCAAGCTGCTAACCACCGCCCCATGCTCGAAGCCCAAAAACGGCTCCGTTTGGGAGATACAGCCCATTATATGTTTTTTATGTTCATTTTGGACTTTTGTTTTGGGCTTTGTGTTTGACCCGTTATGTTTTTTAGGCCCGTTTAAATTTCTGCTTATTATTTAAACTTTCTTCTTCATTGTAATGAACTCAGTTTTAATTTTCAAGAATTTTGATTTTGCTTCCAATTTTGTGAATCAAAGCATACCCATCCACGATATTCTTGGTGAATCAACGTGCTTGGAAGAGTTTTTTCTTGGTATTCATAAGAATCAACAGGTTTAAACTATTTATCATAATCGTGCACTACATCACCACCTAAACCATTATAAATTCGAACAGAGATAGGAGGGGGAAAAAGAATGTTTTGTGAGACCGCCGGTGGTGGCGGTGGTTTGCAAACGCGAAAGTGGTGGTGAATATGTGGATTTCGATAGTCGGCCGGCGGTGATCTTCATGATCTTGCAAGCGTTGTTGCGGTCGGAAATTGGAAATGCGGTGTCGTGGTGCTCCATCGTCGGAATCTTATATCCCTAACTAATTTTGGAAGGGATAATTTCATATATGCCATTGTTAACTTGCATAATATCAAATATGCCCAACTAAATTATAAAATATCATATATGTCATTAATAAACATGAAAAATATCAAATATATTCAAAAACCTCATTTAATGATAAAAAAGAAATCTCTAAAATACTTCATATATATTATTATTATTATTATTATTATTATTATTATTATTATTAATGAATTAAAAATTGACCATTATATCATTTCTTGTTCATTGGAACCCTAGCTATTATAAAGATGAACCATTCGCCTTACTTGCTCCTTATTCAAAATAAGATGAATGCGGTTGTTCTTCTATTTTAAATTTAATCAAACCCCGCTGTGAGCTTGTAGTCTTGTCTATCAATGAATATTAATTTGTGTATGCGAATATTAATGTATTAGGATTAAGGGGATAAGAAAAGACTTCCTGCACTATTTTTGGATACGAATTTTAAACGGAGACTATGACACCTCATTACTGGTGACTTTCCCATTCAATGTAACATCGAGAATAGCATTGTGTCAAGTACTTAAATTAATATTTTATAGAAATTAAAGGGATATTACATGAAAAATGAAACTAACTTTTACTCGATATCTATTGTGTATAACTTACATATGCTATTTTTAATGCATCAAATTTTCAAAAAGTGGTGTTTTAATGTAATTTGTTGACATGTCAAACTCTCCGGATGCCACGTGTCACCATAAACGAGCGACACATAAGCAAGTTAGATTAAAACACCCTTTTTGAAAGTTTGATACATTAAAAATAGCATAGGTAAGTTGTGTACACACAATAGATATTGTGTACAAGCTAGTTGCATTTCCAGGTACTATTCCCGAAATTAAAACTTAAGATACTACAAACACATATTAACATAATTTTCTTCTGCTACATCCGGAACGAGAAAAGCTAGTAATTGATGTTTATTTATAATTGCAAATATGTACTAAGTATTTTAGAGATTTCTTTTTATCATTAAATGAGTTTTTGGATATATTTGATATATTTCATGTTTAGTAATAGCATATATGATATTTTAAAATTTAGTTGGGCATATTTGATATTATGCAAATTAACAATGGCATACATGAAATTAGAGATAAGTCTCTCGAAATGCTACTAACTTTGACCCAAAAGTTATTGTGTGTAACCAACTAACACATGGGTATAAGAATGCAACCAACTTTCAAATTGGGTGTTTTAATGTAATTTGTTGACGTGTCGATGAGTTGTCAAACTCTCCGGAAGCCACGTGGCACATCCGGACGTCACATGTAATCTTCAACGAGCGACACGTCAGCAAATTACATTAAAACACCCATTTTTGAAAGTTGGTTGCATTCTTACACCTACACATTAGTTGGTTACGCACAATAGCTTTTGGGCCAAAGTTAGTAGCATTTCGAGGGACTTTGGGGTAATGTAAGATATAAGTTATTGTGGTGATACACAGAAAAAAAACAAAGAAGAAGATGATGAAATAATGTAGAGGAAAACAATGATGTGAAATGACAAAAACACTCTCACGTGCTAAGCACATGATGGGAGTAACGCCTAAAACTAACTCCAGTTAAAAAATGGACTATTTAAACAGAGGATTTCGAAAATTGAACTATTAAAATAGCTTTTAGAAGTCATGAATGAGGAGTGTACAAAATGTGAAACCACATGAACGATTTAAATAATTTCTCTTATCTTAGCTAAAACAATACTGGAAGAACGTCGTACATTGCACCTAAAAGGAGCCATGTTAAGTAGTACATAAACCAACTCCTTAGGGTAGCCTTGTTTTCACAAGAAAAGAAAAAGGGAAAAAGTATGCATGAACGAGACATGTATATATAATCAACGTTCATAACATAAACATCGACAATAATCATTTGAAGTAAGTAGACTCTAAATACAGGAGAAAACCAATCACTAAATCCACATGTATGTGAAAAAATCTTGATATTCGACAGGCAATACATCCAGACATCCATCCAGTTAACAACAATGCTACCAGTACATTGGGAGCTCGTTGTGGGTGTTCCACCTTTTCATGAAGTAGAGCCCAATGAAGTACAAGTGCAGAGACCATAAAACACGTGGATGCGAAAATGCTTTCTACATATACCCTCAACCTGATGGGTAACAGATTTGAGTAATTAATTTCAGAATAACAAGGTTTGAGGAGAGGTAAGACACTCGCGATTGATATTAAAATAAGGAAATTTCTAACTTGTGCCCTAAGGGCATATGTTAAGTGGCGAATATTCTTCTCGAAAATTGAAAAAGTTGAAAATATTCTTTTCGAAAAATGAAAAAGGTATCAAGATTCTTCTTGAAAAATGCATTTTTTATTTTTCGAGAAGAATATTCTTGTCTTAACATATGCCCTTAGGGCACACGTTAGACAAACCCTTAAAACAAATATAAAAGCTATGAGATTTGCTTCCATGAAGAATGTGAAAGTATCACTTTTGATGAGCACATGACTGCCGGTATCTTGGTTGTATCCACCAGCAAAGGTTATAGTTGATGCAAATGATACAGAGGCTAAAAGTGTTGCGAAACCATCAACTGAGCAGAGGTATCTTTCATGCACTTCTCTCCTATAGAGACTAAATCTGTATGGTTCTTGGTGAATTCTTTACCTGGTGGAAAGCCAACAACATTCGTCTGGGTTTTAAAACAAGGAGGAAACATGTTCTTTAGTTCCTAAGGAACACACTGTCGCACCCCCAAATTCATGATTAGCGGAAGCATATGTTTGGGTGCGACTAGTCCGGTGATCAACAACACATAAGATACATAATGAACGACTCTATATGCGTCCTTCAACAAAATACATTGATTGATAATTGTTTACAACGTTTGAAGCTATTATCATAGCTCGTGTTCTGTAAATGAGAGATTTCAATACATAATTTCTTTTACAAAATATAATAATGCAAGAAAATCTCTGATGTCTGCACGATGACTCGAGCTAAAAGTATCCTGATGGGCAGTCCAACCTACTGCTGAGTACCTGAGAATAAATGCTAAAACTGTAACACCCCGCAATTTCAACATATTCATAAACGTAAATTGCACGCATTTTTAGGCTACTTCCCTAACTTAGAGTGAATTCACAACACATTTTAGAGATAAGTCTAGCAAAGCCCAACTAGATAATACGCGTAATATTACTTATTCATAATTAGTTGTAATTATGTACAGAAGGATTTAAACAACGCGACAAAAATATACGACTGTTGGTGAATAAAATTAATTAATAATATGAAATTATTAATTAACATTAACTTTAACGTTATTAAACATTATGTTGATAATATTTACAAAGCATTTTGTGTCAAATAATGTTCATTTCGTAAACTGAAACGACTTGAACCATAAAAGTAAAACTAAAATAAAACAAAGTTATAATTTTATAACTCAACTAAATTATTTTAAATAAAATATTTCAACTAAAAGTATAATTGAAAACATATTTAAAAACCTATCGTTTAAAAACATTTTAACATTTAACGATCGGGTAAACGAACACGGGTTAAATACCACAAAATTGGGACAAAAACCACCTCCTATTTTCCTTTGACAAAAATCGGCCCAAACCCCCCACCCATCCCACTTTCTCCATTTTCATCTCATTTCCCCAAAAACACACACAAACACCAACTCATTTTCTCTCAAAATCACTCACAAAAAATCATCAAATCACCACCCATTTCCTTGTATTTTCGGACCAACAACAACAACAAAACTCATCATCAACTTCATCTTCAAGATTCAAGCTCAAGAACACCATTATCATCACCATCTTCATCCACTCACCTAACTTTCGGATTTCACTCGATTTGGTATGAAAAATCACTTTTCTTTCACTTTTCCTTTGTTATTACAGTATACAAACATGTTACAAGTCATTATATGAAAGATCTAAACGTTTTTGGGTTGATGGTAAGCATCAAATAGATACTATATTTTATACTATTTATCCCTATATTTATATATATTTTATTGCATTTATATGATTTTAGATACTTATTTAGTTAATATTTGCAGAAATGTATTTTAATTAAAGATTGAAGAAAAAGGAACGAAAACAAGTCCAAAACTGAAGAAAATAAAGCACTTGAAGAAGTTTGAGCTTCAACCTTAAAGAATTGAAGACCAAAATAATAATATTGAAGAATTGGGCCAAAATAAGAGTAAAGACCGAAGAAATAAAGAAGAAGCCCAAAAATGAAGCCCAACCCGAAGTTGGAATATTCTGGAAAGAGGTCCAACCGGCGGTTGGATAACCCAACCGGCGGTTGGGGTATTAAGGTATCAAAGGCGGTTTCAGACGCGAGTTGGATTGGGACTCAAGAAAGCCCAACCGGTGGTTGGAGTACCCAACCGGCGGTTGGAATGCCGGTTCTGAAATCTATAAATAGAGGCTTAGGTTGGGGTTAACCATATACGATTCAAGAATACAAAAAACGATTATTAGGGTTTTTAGGTCGACTTTAGGTGCGAATTTGGAGGCTAAGGAGCTAGGGTTTGAAGGTTTTCAACCTTTGGAAAAGCTGGTTCAACAATTGGTTCAGTTTCTTTATCCGGGTAACTTTATTAACCTTTTGGGTTACTTTTGAATATTGTTTATTTGAATTACTTGTTAATTAGGTTTTCATTATGAATATTTAAATGAATGATTGATTGAATTTATTATACTAATTATATGTTTATGTTGGAACTATATTATTGAATGTTTATTATGCAAGAATTGTCTGTGTTATGTTATATTAATAATGATTCTTGACATGATTAACTGATTTATATCATAACTTTTTTAATCTTTTAGGTTTTATAAATTAAGTGATTATGTTTATGTCTTGATCTTAACCTTTGCGATAGACGAAGAATATCATTTATTAATGTTAAGTAACACTGTAATTCAACCAAATCAGGAATTGTAATAATAAACTGTTGATAGATCTTAATAAATAGTAATACTTTCCTTAACCTTTGACTGTATTACTATATGAAAATTATCTTAACCTTTGTGATTTTCTACATTAGTAATTCACCAATAATAATAGCCAACAAAGCAAATAGACATAAGTTAATATAATAAGTTTAATCAATAATAGTTTAAATAGTTATAATCTTCTATCCAATTGAGTATTCTTAAGTTAAACCTTAGACTTATCTATTAGAATCTGTATCAATTATAAATATGTTCGATCGGAACTAAAACGTCCCCCTTATCTTGTATATTATTGTATATTAATATATATTATTATTGTATATTAATTGTAATTAGGAATAAATAGATAATTAGTTGTAGACTAAATCACGTTCCTTGTGTTCGAACTTGGACTTACTTAATAAGCTATATTATACGAACAGGTTAATACTTGCCTGCATTGTGTGATAGTATTATTTAGTATTTCTTAATTTAAAACTTGTGATTATAATTGCCTATACTTAGCACACATCAGTTGAAAAATTAAGATTTTCGTCAAACAGCGCGTTGTGTCACACGGGACCGAAAACAGTAGTGCGACACAAGCTTTTATGTCGCAGTATCATTTTTACGTCGCATTATGCGACACAACGCCTTGTGTCGCGTAAATCATCATATGTCGCATACTTGCGACACAACTACTTTTGTCGCAGCATTTGCGACACAAATGCTTATGTCGCATTTATTTGCGGATGTCGCAAGAATGCGACACAAACCCTTGTGTCGCAGAACCCTTTAGCGACATAGTGCTTATGTCGTAAAACTCAGAACCTTAAAAACACATATTTTTCACTAAGTGTCGGAATCATATTTTACCACTTGATTTTACTCCGAATTTGGAATTCGGATGCTTTTTCACTACAGCAACATAGTAGAATTAAAAATTTTCCAAGCTCACCTAGCAGCTCGACCCCAGCTAGGGGCTCTGCCCCTTAGACCCCGCCAGGGGTTGCCATCCCTTGGACCCCGCTACCAGGGGCGCTACCCCCGGACCCCCGTACACAATTTCATACCTTATGAAACAATAAATTACACCTTGAAACGTTTCACAAAATATCACCAACGTCTCGTGTCGAACTTACAACATAAACAAGGATCTTTCATGAATAAACGAGTAACATGGTTAGACTGTTAGCCAACCGTTTATACGATTATTCCTACATTTAGGACGTTAGTGACTCACTTGGATTTAGGCTTTGCTAGCGCTCGCAACTCTACTTAGCTCAACAGGTGAGTTTACAGCCCCTACATTTTAACTGTTTTACTGCGTTCAACTAGGGGTGGAAAACATAGTCAAACGTTTTAAATACATGATTGTATGCCGATTTTACTCGAGCGATTAGAGTATATTGAACTGTTAAACTGTTACACAAACTGATGTTTATGAATTAACGTTTTCATACTACAAGTACTGTAAACGTATTAAACTTGTTTTGGAAACGCTAGAGAACGACCAGCAACGCTTCTACGGAACTGATTGGGTAACTGGTGGGTCCTTCTGACATGGACCAGATCCTACTGACATGGATCAAGGGACACTGACACTCCCCACTAGGTGAACCCTACTGATATGGGTACTCGATCCTACTGACATGGATCCGTTAACAACTATTAGGATACAGACATTCCTACGAACAACTATTAGGATACTTACATTCCTACGGATAACTATTAGGATACTGACATTCCTACGAACAACCATTAGGATACTTACATTCCTACAAATACTAATAGGATACCGCTTCCTACGAATCTTAAACTATATTTTGGGTAACATCCCACGTAACTACATCTTTGGGCTACATCCCACTGAACGTACACTTTGGAAAACATTCCATGAAACTTTATTTGATTGTGATGATGATAACTATTTGTGAACGCTTTGAAACCACCAACTATTATTGTGAACATAAAACCTGTGAATTCACTTAACCTCGTTGTTGACTTTTACTTTGTTTTTCAGGGAATTAGCTGCATGTAAGACATCCTACACACATGGAACGTAGGCGACCCCCGAAGGAATAGGATGCCAACTTTTGACAACTGGATTTCTTTTATATAACTAAGCTGTTTAGTCATATTTACGAAATCTACTTTTGTAACTTAATTACTTTTCAACTTATACGATTCGATGAATCGTAAACTTTGTAACTATTACTTTTGGCATCTTAATATATTATGTTCTGTTGTAATCATAATGCATGTATAGTGTATTGTGGCATTCCCCATACTTAATTAAATGCTTCCGCTAAACTCAATCAATGAATTTTGGGGGTGTTACAAAAACGGTCAGCTAAAAGCTGGTGAGCTCACATGTGTATCTGATAAAATAATGTATGAACCACAAGATTTATGTATGAGTTTGAAATTGTTGGTACATTTAGTGTGTCAGTCAGTTGGTCTATCGAGTTGTAAGTGTCGTGAGTTAAGTTTAATAGAAATATAGATTTTGTTCTTAGCGACACTTAAGTTTTGGTTTAGGCGACACTTGCCTTGGTGACGCATAGCGACACTTAGGTAAGTGACGTATAAAGGCGGCCACATGCGTCACTAGCCAAGTGACGCATGTCTTCCATTTTGTGTTAGTATTTAAGCAAACCTACGGGTTTCTAGCTAGGGTTGACAAAACCCTAGCACCATTTGTCGACTAAACATCCTTGTAAATAGTTCCAATCGTTTATACATCAATACAATAAGCTAATATACATTGATTATTCGATTTTGGTTTTGGTTTGTTTGTGTTTTGATTGATTACTTGATTCCACCTTGTAATCATTGTCAACCATCATCTAGATCCACGACTAAGGGGCACTCACAACTGGTATCAAAGCCTCGAGGTGGTTCGGTTGACGTTAAGATCACGTTTTTGGATTGTTTTCGGTTTGGTTCGTAAAGAATTCAAGAATAATCAAGGACTTTGGATCAATTTGGTGTTAATCAGACGTTTTGAATCAAGAAAAACAGGTTTCGTTCGTTTGGGATCGAAGGATTTTCGTTAGGTTTACGAAAATTCGTTTTTTAGGGTTTTAGGAGTGTTACAACCGTTTTAGCGTCACTTGAAGCGTCACTTCGCAAGTTTTAGCAACACTTCGAGCGTCACTTCATCCGACACTCAGTAAGATCAATTAGGGTTTCACCGACACTCAAGTGCGTCACTTATACACGTCACTTGTGTGTTATACGACACTTCCATCCGTCACTTATCTTAGTGACGCCATTTGTATAATACGTCACTCAAGTCCGACACTTGGGTACGTCACTTCTGTTGGCTGACCGACACTTCCTTAGTGTCGGTATTCTCGTTTATATGCCACTTACTAGCGTCACTTACCTAGTGACGCTATCCTTAGCGACACTTCGGTGCGTCACTTCCTAAGTGACACCTTTGTTACTAATTTTCTTTCAAGTTTTGTTTTTGAGTTATTTTTTCAGATTCTTTTAAATGGCCACTGATAAGGAAGATATTAGAGGGATTAGGGAGATGATCAAACAGAGCAACGATATCGGTTCTAGCAATAAACCTCCATTGTTCACTGCGGATATGGACTATGCGTGCTGGAGAGACAGATTTGAACAGTTTGTAGACTTCCATTGTCCAGAACTTTGGGGTCCACTAAATGAACGATATGTGGCTCCGGTTGCTGAAGGAAATTATCGTGGTATTCCTCCAGCAAAAACGTACAATGCTATGACACCTCAAGAGAGAAAGGAATTAGAAATAGAAAGGAAGGCACACTCCGCTATCTGTATGTGTTTAACAAAGGATGTTATGAGACTCTTTAAAACTCATGACATAACTTATGATTTATGGAAGGCAATTGAAACGAGGTGTGGAGGAAATGAAAAATACAAGGAGGCCAAGCTGGAACTAATCAAGAAGCAGTATGATCTATTTGACATCCTTCCTAATGAAACTACTTCTGGGCTATTTACTCGATACTCACAGTTGGTTAGTGAGTTAACTGAAGGAGGCTACAATCTCACTGCACTTGAGGTAAACAAGAAACTATTGGATGTGTTTCCAAGTGCTTGGGATGTGAAGGTACAATTCTTGAAGGAAAATCAAGAATTAGCTAGGATGAATTTGGACCAATTTATAGGTGTTCTTCAAGCTCATGCAATGGAATTGAAGAAGAAAGAATGCAAGTCGAGTGGATTTGTACAAAATCCGACACTTTATGGAGGACAAGTCAATTCTGGCAAAAGTTATGGTGGAATGGCATTCATGACGGATACCAATTCACCATCTTATTCAACTGGGGCTCAACATGCAGCCTATGTTTCTGGTACCTCACAAGGCACACAACAACAAGTTCCGGTATCACCAGCGATTCAAAAGCAAGCTGCTATCTATACAGCTTTTCTGAGCTCTTACAAAGATTTGGTTACCAAATACCACTCTGGAGCTGATGAAGGAAGATTATGGTCAGCTAGATGATGATGATCTGGAAAAAATGGATCTAAACTGGAACATTGCTATGATCTCAAGGAGGGTTCACAAATTCTTGCAGAGAACGGGACGCAAGAGTTTGGAAGGAAATGGGAAAACGGGCTTTGGTTTTGATAAGAGCAAGGTCAGATGCTATAACTGTCAGAATTTAGGACATTTCGCTAGGGAATGCGAGAAACCCAAAATGCCACCATCGGGTCTTACAAGGCCTGACCCTCCTAAAGAGAAAGAGAAAGAGAAAGAGACTGTCAAGTCATTGGGTGCTGATAATGCCTTGGTAGTTTTTGAGCCTACAACTTCAGACTGGAATGCTCAAGCACAACAATTTCAACAGTGTCTGATGGCTCATATCACACCTGAGGTACAAAATGAACCAATTGAGCCTTTAAATTGTGTTACTTGTATTAAATTGACTGAATCTCTTGAGGTTTATCAAAAGGACAATTTAGAGTTGCGGGAAAAGGTTGTAAAACTTACAGAATCTAACAAGTTTTTGAAAGAAAATGAAAAACTTTATGAAAAACATATTGAGGCTCACAAGTTAGACACTCAAACTTATAAAGCAAAGGTCTTTAGTCAACAAGATGCAATTAAAAGTTAATTTACTGAAATTGAATTGTTGAATAAAGAACTATCTGATTTAAAAAGTGAGTTTGATAACCATAAAAGCAAAATCTTAGGTTCTTCATCCGCAACTTTTGTCTTTAATGAAATCGTTAACAAGCAAGGGATAGGCGGTAAAAAGAAGGCAGGACTTGGTTATAACCAAGTACCACCACCTTCCCATGCCGAATATTGTCCTGCGCCTGTTAAGGAAGGCCTTGAAGAAATTTCAGTTGATTATACAAAGCTTTATGGTATTAAAGCTAAAGAAGCCAAGCAAAACAAACTGACAAAGGAGAAAACCAAAAGGCCAGAGTATCCCTTGCCTCAGTTTGTTAAGCCTGAATGTGAATCTCCAGTTAGTGTTGAGGAGATTGTTGAGATAGAGGATATTACCGATCAGGAGTATCCTGAGGTTAAAAGGGTTGAAGTCAAAAATGAGAAAGTGATTTTAAAAAGGGAACCGGAAATTAAGGTTCAAAAAGAAAAGGCAAAGGAAAAGGTTTTAAATAAGAAACCTCAAACTTTACAGACACCTGTAAAGATTTTGAAATGTAATTCAAATGTGCAAAATGAAAAAAGTTTCTTGTGATAAACCTTCCACCTCAACTCTTCAACCACAACAGGTATTTTCTAAAACATGTTTACAATGCTCATGTTCTAGAAATGCTTCTCTACCTCCTGTGGTATGTCCTCCGCCTCAATTGTTTGTTGAGACTCGTTCTTGTTTCTACTGCAAGAGACAAGGACATTTGATTTGTGACTGTTCCAAACTTTCTCATCAGCGTTATGGGAGAGATATGCCTAGGACATCTTTTATCAAAATTCATTTTCAAAATCACCACCTAGGCGTTATTGAAACTCTCCCAAGCCTGTTGAAAAGCAGAGTAATGTTGGGAAAAATTCTTTGCCAAAGCCAAAGCCCGACATTACTCCTAAGCCAAATTCTGAACCATCAAAAGTTTGGAAAAGAAAAGAGTCTGCTGTGGACTCTAATGTCGTCAACAATAACACATCGGATACAAATTCTGATTTGTTTAAAAATAAAATTCTATCTGATGTGCTTATTGTTGATGACTCTGGTAGAGCTAAGTCTGTAAAGGCTTGGGTCACCGTTTCTCACTAATCTCCTTATTTTTGTGTGTTGCAGCAGTCTGAACGTGTGAAAGATAGTGAATGGTTTATATATAGTGGCTGCTCGCGACACATGACTGGCGATGTGTATCTACTTGTGGATATTAAACCATACGCAGGAGGACATGTTGCCTTTGCAGGAGATACTGGAGGAACGATTTCTGGTAGAGGAACGCTAACAAATGGGAAAGTTAGCTTTGAGAACGTGAATTATGTGGCAGAACTAAAACACAACTTGCTGAGCGTTTCACAAGTATGTGATAAAGATTACACCACGTCATTTACAAAGACTGAATGTGTGATACTGAAGCCAGGGTATGTCATTCCTGAGGAATGGGTGCTAATGCGTGCACCTAGAAGAAATGACACCTATGTGATGAACATGCGAACCGTGGAGACTACAAGCGAATATAGTTGTCTACTCTCAAAGGCTTATGAAAAAGAATCACTCCTTTGGCACAGATGGATGGGACATAATCATTTCCGTAAAATGAATTTTCTGATTAATAATGACTTAGTGAGGGGAGTTCCAAAACAGTCCTTTGCTTTGAAGGATGACTGTATTTCTTGCCACAAGGGCAAACTCCATAAGAAGTCCCATAAGTCTAAGGTTGTGAATTCTATTGCTGCTCCGTTGGAACTATTACATATGTATCTTTTTGGTCCGGTTTCTACGAAGAGCATTGGTCATCGGTCTTACTGTTTGGTAGTTACTAATAACTACTCAAGGTTTTCATGGGTATATTTTCTGGCGACAAAAGATGAGACTGCAGATATTCTGGTGTACTTGTTGGATAAGTTGGCAAATTTGTGCAACTTAAAGGTGAAGAGACTGTGAAGTGATAATTGAACCGAGTTCAAGAATTCAACTCTCGAGTTATGTGCTTCAAGAGGCATTGATCATCAATTCAGTGCTCCAAGAACTCCTCAACAAAACGGAGTTGCAGAACGAAAGAATAGGACTATTATCGAGACAGCTCGAACTATGCTAGCGGATTCAAAGCTGCCTATCATTTTCTGGGCTGAGGCAGTTAATACTTCCTGTTACGTTCTGAATAGGGTGCTGGCGGTTAAGAAGAAGAACAAGACATGTTATGAACTTTTTAATAACCGCAAGCCAAACCTGCAGTTTCTAGAGCCGTTTGGGTGTCCATGCATGATTATGATTACAAAAGATCGTGTCTCTAAGTTTGGTGATAAAGCTGTTGAAGGGATTTTTCTTGGATATTCAGTCAATTCTCCAAACAAAAGAGTTTACAACAAATCGACAAATCAGGTAAAGGAACATTTTGAGGTGAAATGTTTAAGGTATACGGAACCTCCTCAAGGAACGGGTCCGGATTGGTTTTTCAACTATGGAAAACTCTTTAACTCTTTCAACATTCAGGAAGAAGATGATACAGAAGAGTTGGTTACCCTGCTTCATGGAATCGATATTTCTCAAGAAATATCTGGTTCTCCCTCTAAACCATCCGATCCAAAACCCGATGCGGCATCCAATCAATCTCATGAAACACCTACTCCAACACCTACTCCAACACCTACTCCAGCACCTGCATCTACATCTACACCTTCACCAACACCCACACCTACACCTAAACCACCATCTTCTGATATTCCTTCTACTTCTAAGTCTACATCAGCGAAACCTTCTACTAATCTAGACATGCCTTCGTTAGAGGAAAAGGAGGAAGAATATGAAGAGTTCAACTATTTTCATCTCCATATGAATGATGAAGCAGATGAAGAAGAATTATGGAATCTTTCTCTATCTGAAACTGCTGTCATTCTAGAGAAAGAAAATGCTCATGCCACTGAAGGAGATTTGAACAACTTGGATTTGACTCTTGTGCCAGATGTCATTCCAGTTACTCGTGTACATAAGGATCATCCCGTTGAGAATATAATTGGTATTCAAACGAATTTTGGGGGTGTTACAAAAACGGTCAGCTAAAAGCTGGTGAGCTCATAGGTGTATCTAATAAAATAATGTATGAACCACAAGATTTATGTATGAGTTTGCAATCAAGCAAATAAAATAAAGGTATACTACTGCCATGAGTCCATAGTTTGAGCTTAACTGAGGGGTCAGGATCCACATTCAAGGACCTGAGCGAGGTGCCTCCGCATGAGTGCCTAATCTACACTCGTGTGAACAAATGATAATGTGTCCGTTTGACATCACAATCATGGTAGCGCGACTACCCCGGGCAGGGATTGTCAGTTCCATATGGTACCATACACTAACATTCACGCTAAATCCATATAAAAAAACTATGTGTGGAGGGCTTTCATGATTAGTCAATTCTCTCATGCAGTCAATATAGCGAGTTTTGTACTTGTGTTCATATGTAAAACTGAAAACTGAGCATGTATTCCCACCCCGGGAGTAAAAATAGTAAAATGCGGGGCTATGAGACTCACCTGAGTCTGATGCGTTTATACAATAAACGTGCATTGCTAAACCAATTAGTGATGTCTGAAGACTGTAACCTGTGGGCGTCCAAGACGCGCATTTGTTAATGCGTGAGTAGGTATCTCAAAAGATCACCTATGCTAGTTGTTCATTCAACTAGTTATGTCTAAATACATTGGTTAGTTTGATTGTTTGTTTGCGTTTTGAAAACATGTACGGCCCGTTGGTGACGGTTGTAATAATAATCTCAATTATTATTATTATGCATTTCGTTGTATACTTATATAAGTATATGTGTTATTGTGTACAAGTGGTGTAGTATAAGTTTTGGTTATCGTAAGTGTTCAACACTTAGCGTGAAAAGTATTCTCAAACTTCGAATGACGGGGGTCCGGGGGCAGCGCCCCTAGTAGCAGGGTCCAAGGGGCAGAGCCCCTGGCTAGGGTCGAGCTGACCTGGTAAGCTTGGAAATTTTTTATTTCTACTATGTTGCTTTAGTGAAGAACGCATCTAAAATTTGAATTTTGGTATCGTTAAGTGATAAAATTTCAAGTCTTGACACTTAGTAAAAATATGTGTTTTCAAGGTTATGATTTGTGCGACACTGGGTACTTGTGTCGCAATGTTGCGAGTTGAAATAATTGTGCGACATAAGTTGTTGTGTCGCAGGTCATGACTGCGACATAAGTGTCTGTGTTACATTTTGCGACGTCGGCAATTTAATGCGACATAAGGTGTTGTGTCGCTATGTGCGACATCCGAAAGCGTTTCGACATAGACGTTTGTGTCGCTATATGCGACATAGGTAATGGTGTGCGACATAGGGCTTTGTGTCGCAATAGGCCTGAGCCTTCTGCGACACAACCTGTTGTTTGGATATTCAAGTGTCAGGTTAGTGGTCAAATGACCTCGGTTTGACCCAAGATACTTATAAATGAGTTATAAAAATATAACATTGATTTCACTTGTTTGTCGGTCGCGAATCACACATTTTTGCCGCGTATAGTTTATTTGACACGATACGAATTATAGGTTAAATATTATCAAAATAATATTTAATAAATAGTTTGAATATTAAATAATTTCATATTTAATAATTTTGTGTCCACCAATGTCCGTATAAATTGTACCGAACTCCATTCGATACGAAACGTGCACGATTTAACCAGATCGCGTATGTATATATATATTCATCAATATATATATATATATATATATATATATATATATATATATATATAATGATACACATAATTAGCCTAATACGAAACTAATTACATGTATTAACAAGATGATTAGGCACTAATACAAGTCCTAATTTGTTGGTTGTCACACACACAAATTGTAACACCCCCAAAATTAACTGTTTGGCGAAAGCATAATTTGGGTGTTACTAATCAATAATCAAAGCACACAAATATATAGCAAACTACTCTATATGTGTCATTTTAACAAAATATATTAATATTAAAATGTTTACAATAGTTGAAGTCATACATAGCTCGTGTTCACTTAAATGAGAGATTCCAATACATAAATACTTGTACAAAATATATTAATGCAAGAAAATCTCTATTGTCTGCATGCTGACTCGAGCTATAGTAATCCTGAGGGCAGTCCAAATCTACTGCTGAGTACCTGTGATACATGCTAAAATAGGTCAGCTAACACTGGTGAGCTTACAGGTTTGAATATCAAATAATATCGTATGAACCGCAAGATTTAAGTACAGATTTGCATCCAACAAATAAAGATAATGATAATGTATACAACCATGAGCACATAGACTGAGCTTAACTCAAGGGGTCAAGATCACAATCAGTGCCTGAGCGAGGTGCCTCCACGAGTGTCTAATCAACACTCGTCTGAACAAATATTAGTACATCCGTTTACCCAGTTAGTGCTTGATAATCCGGATGAGGAGGGTCAATCCTATATGGTACCATATACTAATATTCACGCTACAACGTATTACCAAACTATGCTGACGGAGGACTTTGAAATGATTAGTTGTGTAAAACTCATGTAGTATATGAAAATGTTTGTACTTGCGTTCACATGTTATAAACGAGCAATGAATCACACCCCTTAGTGAAAACTGTAAAAGAGGGGCCATGAGACCAATGTTTTGAAAACCGGTTAGACCGGTCCGGTCCGACCGGTCCGACCAACTTTTTGTGATTTCCGGCCGGTTGAAAACCGGTTTTGACTATGGTTTGACTAGTCAATGACTCGGGCGATTTTCCGGTCTAACCCGGATTGAGCCGGATCTTTATACATTTTATTTATTTTCAATTTTCTACTTTTCTGACTATAGTTTGACTAGTCAACGCTCATTGTTTTCGGCAGCAAAAATCCTTCTACGCTGCCAAACATTTTTCTCGGGTATTCGCAATCCATCTACGCGGCTACACACATCTTTAGCAATATAGTTGTGTGTTAGGTTTTTTGTTTTTATGAGAAATGGAGAAAAATGGGTTGGAAATGTGTTTTATGAAGATAAGGATGCTGATGGAATTGTAAATTGTGGAGAAAGAGAAGAGTATTGAAGAAGTTGACGATATAGAAAATAGTGAAGACGGAGATGGGTACAATTCAAAAAGCATCTTTTACTTTTCTGAAAAAAGTTGGTCCAATTTGTCAGATTTCATTTTAATTTTTTAAATAAAATATAATGTTACTTTTAGTACTACCCAAGTACGCATTTTAATTTTTTAATTAAATATTATGTTACTTTTACTTTGTAGCTGAATGATGTATGTATGCTATGTATCATATGTGGGTGAAGTTTTGTCCTATCTCAACATTGGGAACATGAATATATGTATAAAAAAATTAACAATACCCATTCTTCATACATCCTGTTGACAGCAAAACCCATTCTCCATACATCCTTTTCAAAGCAAATGATTAGTCACATCAACTATTATACACACTTTACTAAACGGTTGGACCGAACGGTTAAACCGGTTGAACCGGTTAAATCAGAACCGGAGCTCCTTCCGGTTCAATTAAAAAACCGTTTTTTAAAACATTGCATGAGACTCACCTGAGTCTTGAAGCATTTAATCAATAAACGTGAGTTGATTAGCCGATTAGTGATTGTCCAAAGACTCGTAACCTGAGGGTGTCCACGACACGCGATGGTTATAAACATGACTGGGTATCTCAAAGATCACGCTTGTAGTTGTTCGTTCAACTCATATGTCCAAATTACTACGATTTGGTTGATTTGTTTAAGTATTTGAAAATGCGTACGGCCCGTTGGTGATTTGTTTATAGTAATAACCTCGTTATTATTATGATTTCGAAATGTTTATACTTAAAAGTATGTTCGACTGTGTTTTAAAAGTCGTATCGTATAAGTGTTTGAAGTTATACAAGTTTGACACTTAGTATAAAAATCTGTGTTTTTAAGGTTCTGATTTGTGCGACACTGGGTGCGACATAAGGCTTTGTGTCGCTAAGTGCGACATAGTCTGTTGTGTTACAGGTCATGACTGCGACATAAGTCGTTGTGTCGCTACATGCGACATCTGCAATTTAATGCGACATAAGGTGTTGTATTGTTATGTGCGACGGGAATGAGTTCTGTGACATAGTGTTTTGTGTCGCTGTATGCGACATCTGAAGGTGTTGCGACATAGTCACTTGTGTCGCTATATGCAACATAAGTAAGGGTTTTGTGACATAAGGGCTTGTGTCGCATGTGGCCTGGAGCCTCTGCACCATAACGGGCTGTTGGCTGGAATTTGGGCCAAATACATGTTTTCCGGCGACCATTTGGTCCGATTCTTTTACCCAACCCATATTTGGACATTTCAAGCTTAAATAAACAACAAACAAGTGAAAATAAGTGAAATCGGAGAGTTTTGAGTTTTGTCGGAAAACTTACGATTTAGCGCCGAAGAATTTTGAAAAGATAGAAATGTAGATCGTGGCACCGCGGTTCTTTTCTTCTAAAGGAGCAAAATGATTCGAGTGAGTTTGGTGGTGTTATTTTGTGATTTTAATGTGGTGGTGGTGTGGTGGTGTGGTGGTGGAATGTGATGAGAGGAAAAGGAAGAAGAGAGAGTGTTTGTGTGTGTTTGGGAATGGTAAAATGAAAGAGAGATGGGGGTGAGGGGCCGGTTTTGGGGAGGTCACCTAGTGTGGCCTCTCCAACTTTTTAATCTTCTGCGTTTGTGCTCCGTGCGGTGTTCATTTTCTCGGTCGTTTAAATGTTTAACTAATTTTATGTACTTTTAATTATAGGTTTTAAAATTACAAAGTTTGTTCGATATTTTACTTCAAGTATTTCATCAAATACTTAATAATTGAGTTATAAAATATAACTTAACTTGTTTTGTTTTGTTTGCGTGTTTGTTATTTTAATCGCGAAATCCTTGTTTGTACGATATGAATTTGAGTTGAAATATTATCTAAATAATATTTTGAATAAAATAGGGTTATTAAATAATGTCATATTATTTAATAAAAAATGTTCACCAACGTCCGTATTAATTGAATCAAATTACATTCGATTTAAATTGCGTACGATTTAACCAAATCGCATAATCGTATATATTTATCAATATATATTTCGATACATTAATTACCTTAAAAACCGAACTAATTACATGTATTAACAGAGGATTATGCACTAATCAGTAGTCCTAATTTGACGGGTGTTACATTCTCCCCCTGTTAGGAGAATTTCATCCCGAAATTTAGTTCGAGGTCGCGTTTGATGTAGAGTCAGTGAATAACTGAGGATACTTGAGTCGCATTTGGTCTTCCCGTTCCCAAGTGAATTCCGGACCGCGCCAAGAATTTCACCTGACCTTAACGATGGGTATACGACTCTGTTTGAGTTGTTTGACCTCACGGTCTACGATTTCAGCGGGCTCCTCAACAAAATGGAGTTTGTTATCGACGCGAATCTCTTCGAGTGGGATGATAAGGGTCTCATCAGACAGACCTTTTGATGCGCACCGAGGCGTCCGTGTGAAGACGGCGCTCGGACCGCGATCGTGGGTGTTTTAAATTTGTATTTGCTGGGGTCTAAGTGTGACTTACTGATACTGAACCAAAAGGCTAGTAGATGGTAAGTATGACCTAGAGTCGTTCTTAAAGAGAAATTGAATTGAAACAGAGGGGATCCAATCCATCTTTCTTTTCTAGTAAAGATTAAAAGAGTGTGTTGGGGGTTTTTGGTTCAGTTAATTAAGTAAATTAATTAAAGCGAATAAAAGATAATTGTAAATCAGATAATAAAAGGAGTATTTGTTGTGAGTTCGTTAGCTTATAATGTGGGACGATGACTTATAGGGGAAACGTTTACTAAATTTGGTATGTTCACTAGACTTGGTAGTTTATGGTATAACCGATAGATTTCGTATTAGTCGGTTATCAACTAATATGTCACGAGGAACCACGGTGTCATGATTCTGATCAGACAGACAATGCTCAACTCTCCACACTCTCCTGTGAGGGAGTCAGTGGCCCTTGTTATTGAGCACATTTGCTCGTGGGCGAAGGAATAGAGTAGCAAGTCTACAACATGTCTAACCGTTCTTAATACCATAAAGACTATGAGTTTAGCAAACAACTGACTTAGCAAATATGTCCGGACTTAGTTGATCAATTCCTATTAATGAATTTTAAGCGTGGTAAGCAAAGGAAAGTGTTGAGGTTTCTTGCGTACCTTACTTTATATTTCATAGGTTAAGGGAAAGTATCGATTTAAATTGGATTTTAAACTTGCCTTTCTTAATAGAATTAACAAATCCCTAGGTTTTTGTAAATGGTTATTTAGCCTATAGCTTACCTAATCTAATCTAAACTAATCTAATCTAATTAAAGCAATAATTAAAATGCTGACGGCTTTTTGCATAGAGTTAAACCCAGACCATGTCAGAAAATGCTATGATAGTCCACAATGTATTTAATCGTTTACCGATGTTTCCATTGTGGATTTAATTGCTTCACGATGTTTACATGATAAGTACATTGTGATTTTAAGTGTACAATACTCATGGTACTTCCACGTAATCACATTGCATTTTATGATGCTCGCATAATGTTACAATCGAAACCATAGTTTTACACAGATAACTATTGACCAAGTAGTAAGGTTCGCGACTCCTCTTTACAAGGTTACAATCACGTTTGTCAATCGAAAGGCGAATGTAAGTTTTAGGTTTAAAATCATAAGATAAGTCCGTTCATAAATTTTCCGTTTTATAATGTCGATCCATAATACAACTACCTTCGGTCGTTACCGGCTTCCATACGTATGTACTTTGCTTAAAAGAATTTCCAGCACTATACCGAGTAACATTCGAATAGGGGCCGTCATATTATTTCACGACATATTTAAAGTCATCCCACAATTATATATGCTAACTACATCACAACAAACACAATAGTAATCTACTCGCTAATCATGGCATAAACTATCTCTAGCATAATTAAAGTATACATATTTAATCAAGATAGATAAGGATAGAAATAACCGAGATTAATATGCGAGAAGGAGTAGACTTGAATTAATAAGAGTTGCTCTAAGCGTACACCAATGATTACAAATACGTTCCCCACCAAGGATTACAAACACGTTCCTTGCTACTAGCCTAACACTAATTTAAAGCAAAGAAAGAAAGAAAAGCTAGAAGAAAGTGTGTGTTTTAAGGTGTAGGTGTTTCTTCCAAGGTGTGTGTTTCAAATGAACCCATGCCTCCTATTTATAGAGGAGTTTTGGTGCATTTTAGCCAAAGGAAGCACACATTAGCAAAAGGTGGAAAAGGTAGTAGCACCAGGTACAAAAGGCGAAAAAGGTAGTGGCACCAGGTACGAAAAGTAGGAAAAAGTCTAGCACCAGGTACGAAAAAGGACAAAAAAGTGCAATCCGTGCGGGTGGCGGGCAGCAGCCGGCGGCTGGCTGGCTGGCGGCGGCGGCTGGCTGCCAGTGGCACCAGTCTGCTGCCGGTTGCTGCATTTCTCGATTCGTGCGTGTTTTCTTTGTTATGCGTCCGTTTGCATTGATTTTTTTTGCGTTGGATTCGTAATTCAAAAACAAAGCTTTTGATGAAAAGAAATCCCAAAAATATGCCTCTGAACTTTAGATGTGTCGTACGAATCGTTTGGATCTTCCGGAGTGCGTAGAATCTTCGTTCTTCGTCCGTTTTAGTTGATTCTTCTTCTGTTGGATTCGTAATTTGAAAACAAACATCTTGGGTCAGATAGATGTTGGTGATGGGCTCTTTGGTCTTGAAACCTCATTTTGATGTCTGAAATCTTCAAACATGCGTGGAATCTTCATTTTTCATCTGTTTCGCTTGATTATTATCGTGCGACCTTGCTTTGACCATCTTGGCATAATACAATTGATTTGTGATATTTTTGAGTTAAAGTGCCAAGAATCGTTCCAGAATGAGAGAGATATCGGTAGTAAAAACGTGACTTTTTACTCGATATCAAGTATCCCACTTAGAACTTTGCTTGTCCTCAAGCAAACTCGATTTTCAACATGTTAAAAATAAAATAATTTTAAGGTGGAACTTTTTACTAAGGGGTTTTGGAAAAGTAAAATACTTGTTCTTGGAAAAGGAAGGATTTTAATCTTTAGGAGCATGCTTGTGATCTTTGATCTTGGATACATGACTAGGCGATCCTCTCAAGGTGGTCACTCAAATCACTCAAAGTGTTTAGGGTTTCCTATTCTAATATTATCAATCACTCAGAATGCCAGTCATGTATCATTTATCATCATAGGCTTGATCGAGAATCAAATCGTTACCTTTTTGGCGAGTGTGAAGTCGATCTAGCCATAATCATTCAAGGAGAAGGGATGTAAGGTTTTTGGAGTGAAAGGTTGGTGGTATTTTGGGTTTTTGATTTCTTTTTGTCGAAGTTGGGATTTTTGGGGGATTGACGCCTTTTGATATTTGCGGAAGGAGTCTTTTTCTCCTATTGATTTCCTTTTTCTTCGGATTTTTTTTTCTACGTCAACCCCTTGCGATTTCTCCTCGATCATCTTTGAAACTTTTTATGAAGTTTGAAGGATGCTTTTGAGTAGGTGAGGGGTAACGTATCTATTTTTTTTCTTTGGGAGTATGGGTGTACAGCTGGGTTTTAGAATGATGTGATTCGATCTCCTTTTCACTGACCAATCTGGATTCGAAAAGTATAACAGGAGCAAGTTCTGATTCTAAACGCATACATCGGCACACTCAAGAATCGAAAAAGTGAAGCATTAAAAGTGAATGCTTTTTCTATGGCTCAAGGTACCTCACGAATCGAAAGTTGGGTTGTTGTGTGCCTAGTCATGCGATGCTCTTTATGGGATTACAAAACTAATTTTTCAAAAGAACTTGTTTTTTAATTATCCTTTTTCCCAAAGTAAATCATTCTTTGTCTAAATTTTTTCATTTTCAACATATTTTTGAAAATTTTGTTTACTTTTTGGAGAAAAATGGTCTATATAAAGAGCAACGATTTTAGAATCAAGCATATACCATTATCCATTTGACAGTAGTGCAACGACTGCTATCCCACACTTAAAGAAACATCGTCCTCGATGTTATACTAAGCTCTGAATGGGGTAAAATCCCACACTTAGGGTTTTAAACATCTAAGGCGCATTCTTTTAGTGTGTGTTGGGTTTGAATCCCACACTTAGTGATAAGCATATTGGATATGGTATTGATGTGTGCTAAGTATAGGCAATTATAATCACAAGTTTATTTAAGGAAATACTAAATAATACTATCACACAATTCAGGCAAGTGTTATCCTGATCATAGAATATAGTTTTATAAGTAAGTCCAGATTCGAACACAGGGAACGTGATTTAATCTATAACTAACTATTCATTTATCCTAATTACAATTATTACAATTAATATACAATTTAACAATAATAAACAATGATATACAATAATATATAAGATAGGGGGGACGTTTTAGTTCCGATCGAACATATATATATAACTGATACCAATTCTTTAATAGATAAGTTTAAAGGAACAACTTAAGAATACTCAATTGGATAGAAGATTATGACTATTTAAACTATTATTTATTACACTTATTATATCAACTTATGTCTATTTGCATGTTGGCTATTATTATTATGATTTACTAATGTAGAAAACCTCAAAGGTTATGACAATTCTCATATAGCAATACAGTCAAAGGTTATGTAAAGTATCACTATTTATTAAGATCTATCAACATATTATTGATGCAATTCCAGGGTTGGTTGAATCATAATGCTACTTAACATCTAATAAAACATAATCACTTAATTTAAAAACCCAAAAGGTTAGTGAGTTTATCTATAAATCAGTTAATTATGATCATTAACATAATATAACACATAATTCTTGCATAACAATATTCAATAATATAGTTCCAACATAAACATATAATTCATATAATAAACATAATAAACATACATTTAAACATTCATAATGAAAATCTAATAAGCAATTAATTCAAATAAACAATATCCATAGTAATCCAAAAGGTTAGTGAAGCTACAAGGATAAAGAAACCGAACCAATTGACGAAGTAGCTCTTCCTAAGGTTGAAAACCTTCAAACCCTAGCTCCTTAGCCTCCAAATTCGCACCTAAAGTCGACCTTAAACCTTAATATTCGACTTTTAATTCTAAGAATCGTATATCGTTTAATCAAAACTAAGCCTCTATTTATACTAATTCTGGCCGACCCTCCAACCGCCGGTTGGAACCTCCAACCGCCGGTTGGAGTTATTTGAGTATTACTCCAACTCTGCGTATTATCCACCGCCTTGAACTCTTAGCCCCAACCGCCGGTTGGGCAATCCAACTGCCGGTTGTACTTAATTTCCAGAATATTCCAAAATCGGCTTGGGCTTCAAATTGGGCTTCTTTTTCTTCTTTAAACGGATTCACTTGTTTTCTTGGCCCAAATCTTTAATATTATCATATTAGTCTTCATTTCTTTAAGATTTAGATCTTCTTTTCTTCAATTGCTTTAATTTCTTCAGTTTCGGTCTTATTTTCGTTCTCTTTTCTCCAATCTTCAATTAAAATACATTTCTGCAAATATTCACAAAATAAGTATCTAAAATCATATAAATGCATAAAATGTATACAAATATAGGGATAAATAATATAAAATATAGTATCTATTTGATGCTTATCAGGTATATTTAAAACGAATGAAAAAAAAGACGGTTTAGAAGTACTCCCCGGTGGTTGCAGCGTTCCTTTGGTGCATGTGCCGGATTTCGTCTTCTTGGTGCAATCTTGATCAATTCTTCTTTTGATTGGTCTCGTAGGTGTGAACACGTCGGACATACTTTTCTTCTTGTGTTGATGCTTCCTTGCAGGCTGGAGCATGCTTTGTATGATCCGGGTGTGTAAGATAGTCGGAGATTTCATCACTTCTTGGAAAGTAAAATTGCAGAAATGTAAAAAACACGGGTTGCCTCCCTAGAAGCGCTCTTTTTTAGTCGAGAGCTCGACTTAGTACTTTCTTCTTCAGATGATGCTGGATGTGTCCGTGGTGCTAGAGTGGTCACTGTGGTTCCTAGGTAAGCTGTAGCGTGGAGGAAAGTATCGCAGGAATTGCTCTATCATGTCGGCAATGAGAGTTGGCGGAGTGGTGGATTCCATCCTAAAGCTCTTGAAGTGATCAGTGGCCAGTCTGTCGAGGATTGCCATCCCATAGCTGATGTATCGAACTGCCCTTGTGACTGGTCCGTTAGGATCGATTCGAGTGCAGGTGTGAGTTCGAACAATTTCACGCTGGGGGTGGTTTCTGCCTATTGAGGTGATCAAAGCCATGAATTGAGTCTTTACTTCTTGAAAGTCTTCAGCTAAAGGGTCTCCTCCAAAAGATTGGGTTGCTTGGCATACTTGTCTGATGAGTTGATGTTGCTCACGGTCGAAGGGAAAATCTGAGTCCGTGAAGACGTAGATTAACTTGCTGAATATTTCGCAATATCTGTTACGGTAAGCGTCAATTTCTATGTCTTCTTCCTCGTACATTCCACGCAGTCGATCTATTACATAGGATGCTAAGTTGACTGGTGACATGTTCCAATATCGTGCTGGAATGTCACGAGTGTTTTCTTCAAATGCTGCCTGATTTAGCTCGTCAACTATTAGTTTGACGTGATGACCAATGGTGGAGTGAATGACGATCCTAAAATTTTTTGGAGTTGTGAGATGTTCCCAGTTTCGATGAGATCTAGAAGGGTTCTAAGATCTCCCACCATTCTTATGTCAGCATAATTCTGTGGATTTCCAGGGCTCTTTCAAGATGGGTCCTCATTGATGCTAGTGTAGCCTTTTGACTTGATGAGTAGGGAAAGGCTGATCCGGCCAAGGCACAATATACTTTTTGGTATATTTGTCTTTCTCCCATTGGGTAGTCTGGTCTTTCTGGCTGTTGAGCTTCTCTGGTGACTTGTTCTTGAAGGGAATCGGAGAATTCTTGGATATGTCTGAGCAAAGTCTGGGGTACTGGTTCTCCATAGTTGGCGAGATATGAATCGTATTCTTGTTCAATCTACCTTATCAGGTGTCTCTGAGCGGTGTTGTATTCATTGGTTGACTCTTTGATAGCCTCCACAATGATGCGTACATCATCGTTTTCATCAATCAGATCAATCATGTCTTGGTGAGTATCTAAGAGCGGAATCTCTAATCTCTCAGCTGTGATGACTGGTGAATTTGGTGGAGCAAGAGGAGTTTTTGGAATAGAGCGTTCATCGATAGTGATGTCAACAAAATCGCCATTAAATTCGACACCCTGGCAGTCGGAATCTTCGTCTCGTGAATCTGGGAATTGGTAGAATTCTTCATCTGAGGGTGCGTTGTTGAAAGGTTGGGTGATGTCGACTTTGACGGTTCTGACTTCCGTGATGGTGTTTTGAAGGTTTTCCTCAACAAAGCTTCCTGGTTGTCTTGCCTTATATGCAGAAATTCTCTATAGGAGTTTAGCATACAGGTCAGGGTGCTGTGATGTTTGGAGTTCTTCTTCGAAAGTGTCTATGTCTCGGAGTCGGGTTCTATTGAAGGGCTTTGATGGATCGAGATAAGATTCGAGAATGTTTCCCATTCTTTTAAGATGAGTGGATCTAAGCTCTTGGTGGATGGCTCCGTAATCAAAGGATTCTTCCGATGAAGTGTAATCTTTGCAGTCTTGTATTCTCTTGACTTCAGCCATTTGTGGTGAATTAGTTTGATCTTCATCTTCCTCCATTTCTTCCTCTTCCTCAGGTTCTTCTTCCATTTCTTCCGTTCTTTCATCTTCCTCAGCGGGTTCTTCCTCTTCTTCCTCAGGTTCTCATTCGTCCTCTTCGGATTCTTCTTGATGCGCCGCCAACGGTCGATCGGGTTTTACCCTGTCGTCGGACCGTCCGTCAGCGGCGGCACCAGTGGGTTTTAATATTTATAAATGCTGGGCCTAAGTATACTTAAAACTATGGGTGTATAGTGATGAGTATGACCTAGGGTCGTTCTTCAAAACCAACTGTATTGTGGATCTGAGTAGTCTAGGATGTCCGTTTCTAATTAGTGAGGGAGTTTTAAAATAGTTCGGAGTGGTTTGGTTTTGTTTTTATGATTAAACTAATAAGAGATAATAAAAAGCAGATAAAATAAACGGATAGCAGTCAGGATAGAGGGGGTATTTGTTGTGAGTTCGTTAGCCGAATGTTGGGATGATGTTTAGTTTAGGATATGAAAACGTCTCTAAAGATTTGTATTTTATTTGTTTTAAGTATATGTGGGGTAAGCACTAGCTCCCTACTAATTGATTTCTCAATCAGTATGTCACTGAGCAACTAGGCTATCGTGATTCTGATCGGAGTAGGTTGCCCAGCCCACAACACTATCCTGTTACGGTACAGTGACCCTTTCTGGATTGAAATCCTGGGTGCATGAATAAGGTGGCAAACTAACTCGATGTCCGACCGTTCTTAACCCCACAAGGATACTCAATTGAATAAAATATTTAAGTATAAGACTTGGTTTGGTGCTTGATTACTTTCTATCGATGGGTTTGTAAAGTCCAGAGGTTGTAATAACCGGTAATTCACAACGTATAGTACCAACGGCTTTTTCATGACTTCCACGTTTTACTACACCAATGGTGCTTCCAACGATATACCATGTATTCAGTCGATTTACGGTATTTACGTTGCTTCATTACACAATGGTCATTCTGGACTTATAAACTAAGTTTGTATTTAAGTTCGGGAATTATCCATCTATGATATAAACCAGCCCTTACTTTAAAGTCCCAATAAATCCCTAGTTTATGTACTGTGTACACTACTTTGATTGAAAACGGTATTTCCACAGGTTTAAAACCAGACCATGTTTATTTCAAACACAGATAATTAATTACCTTTACTTAAGGTTAGCTACGTCTTAATAAAAAGGTTTTAATCACGTTCATTGGTCGAAAGGCGTTAGGTTAAAGTGAGGTTTATAATCATAGATAGAAAGTAAATCAAAGCACCGAGTTTTCATTTATAAAATAGTTTGGGACATTATTCCACAACAGATTGTGCCCACGACTTTCATAGCTTCCACGTTCCGTACTCCACACATTCGTGATGTTTCCGGTGCTATACAAATGAAAGTCGTTTAACGTTACTTCCTTTGTTTCATAATGACATCATCCCAACTAATACGGCTAACTACATCACAACAAACACGCAATATAACTACTCACTAATCATGGCAAATCCTAAATCTAGCATAATCAAAATAATAACAGCATGCATTTTAATTAATAAGATAAAGGATAGATATAACCGTGAAAAGAGCGTAGCTGAATATAACTTGAAAGTACACAGACAAAACTTCGAGTATGCTCCGAGCGATATTACAATATTACCCCTCTAGTAGCCCGGTTAAGTATTAACCGGAGACTAACTAGCCACTAACTACGAAAATAAAAATAAAAACTTAATCTAGAGAGAGAGTAGTGAGAGAGTAGTGTTGATATGTTTCTTGGTAGTGAGAGAGTAGTGAGATCGCACAGCCGTATCCGTAGACCATATCCAAACCTTCAAATGCACAACCGTATCGCAAAGGCGAATAAAAATCAGATTTTTATCACCCAAACGCACGATACGGCTGAGTTGGACCGTATACGGCTGAACTGGACCGTATACGGCTGAGCATAGTGTGAATACGGCTGAACTGGGCCATATACGGCTGAGCACAGGCCGTATACGGTCTGCACAGGCCGTATACGGTCTGTGTCCAGCCGTATACGGTCTGGCTCAGCCGTATACGGCTGTGCTCAGCCGTATCCTGCTCCTTCGGTTCTTCGTTTCTTCGTTCGGGTGTAACTTCTTCGTTGTTTATCCGTTTTGAGCGTTCTTTATATCCACGCGTTCGTATTTTCCTAACGAAGAAAATGACATAAGTTAGAGGTCATAATTCTTTGTATAGCTTAAAAAGTGCTAAAATACGTGAACAGAAGATTCAGTGATCGTTTGAGCTCTGTTTTACTCATTTTTAGGTTGTTTTTGTCGATTCTTGAAACATCATCTATATTTTAGCCCTTATGATGAAATGTGATGTTTAAGTTCATATTCAAGTGTTTTCATTAATTATTGGGCCAAAAATGGTGAGATAATGCCACACAAAAACATGACTTTTTGCGTGTCATCACTTCTTCTTCCTCAGCTTCCTGATACACCTCGTCCTCGTCTTGGTCTGTCTCATTGTCGTAGATCAAGGTTGTTGGGCGAGTGAAGCATCGTTCTTCTTCGGGGTCTGATTCGTCATCGGAACATATTTTGCGTGTTGATATAGCGTGGCATTCTTCTTGCTCTGGTGTATAGTCCGGTTGGTCGATCTTGTAAGTGATGCTTTCACCATGTGCTCGTAGAACAATCGTATGGTTATACACATCAATCACTGCTCTGGCTGTGTTCATGAATGGTCTTCCAAGGATAATCGGGATGTTTACGTCCTCATGGATATCCATTACCACGAAATCCGTCGGAAAGAAGAATTTGTTAACTTGAACTAAGACGTTCTCAGCTATTCCTTTCGGGTATCTAACAGATTGGTCAGCTAGCTGGACAGTCATCTTAGTGGGTTTCAAATTTTCAAGTTCTAGCCTTTTGAACAGGGAGTAGGGCATAAGGTTAATGCTAGCTCCTAGGTCGGCCAAGGCGCTGATATCTCCGGATTGGTAAATAAAACAAGGGAGTGTGAATCTACCGGTATCTCCTAGTTTTTCTGGAAGGCTATTCTTAAGTAGGGCTGATGTTTCAGAACTAAGGGGAATGTTGTTTACTTCGGGCAGTTTATCCTTAGTGGATAGCAATTTCCTCATATATTTATTTCGACCGGGAACTCTAGACATGGTATCGAGAAATTTTCCGTCTAGCTTAAAGGATGATAATTTCATAGGTTGGGCTTTAAGTCTAGCGGGATAAGGGATCCTGACCTCTTTGTTCATGGTCGGAGTGGTTTCCACAGCTGGTATCTTGATCTTTGGTTCTTCCTTTACTGGTACAGCAGCAGGAGGTGGAGTGGCTGCCTCATTTGCGGTAGTGAGTTGCTTTGCTTCCTCAACATGTGGGTTGTGAACCGTGTTGCTAGGCAAACTTCCTCTGGGTCTGTTATCAAGACGTTGTACCAATTTTCCAATTTGGGCTTCCAAATTCTTTAGCACGGCCAATTGGTTTCTCATAAAGAGGTCGGCTTGATCTTGTCTAGCGGACGTCTTTTGGTTGAGTAGGTGTTGACCTTGCATGAATTGGGTGAAGGCGTCATCTGAACTTGAAGCTGGGGCATTTGTCTTTACAGGTTGTTCAGTGGTTTGGTTTGTATCGGAAGTAGGTGCAGGGAGTGCGAGGGGTTGGTTATAAGAAGGTTGTGATTGTTGTGGGTAAGGTGGGTATCTAGGTGGGTATCGGGGTTGGTATGGTTGGTTGGTTATTTGTGGGAATGGAGGTCCTCTAGGTTGGTTATTGTTTTGATTGAAACCGGGTGGAAAATTTTGTGGTCGAGCGGGAAACTGAGCATAGTAGACTGTGCCGTCTGCTTCTTCGTACTCCACTTGGTATTCACCAGATGGTTGCGGATTGGTGCAATGTTGACAGACTTGCACTTGGTGTACTTGGTGCTGTTGTTTCTTAAGTTCTCCAACCTGTTTGACAAGTGAGTCCATTTTCTCCGTTAATACTTTAAGTGCTTCAACTGGAACTGGATTTGATGCAGCGATAGGTGCTGAAGATGTAGAGTGATCTCCAGAGTTCCAATCATGGTGATGCATAGTCATGTTCTCTATCAGGTTCCATCCTTCTTCGTCGGTCTTAACCATGAAGCTTCCTTGTGCAGCAGCATCGAGGGTGGTTCGGTGGTTGGGGTCTAAATCATTGTAGAAGGTACACAATTGTGCGGATTTGTCGAGACGGTGATTGGGGCACTTCTTCAAGGCTCCTTTGAATCGTTCCCATGCAGTGTATAATGATTCATCAAAAGCTTGTCGGAAATTCATGATGTCATTTCGAAGTTTGGTTTGTTTAGAAGGCGGAAAGTATTTGGTTAGAAACTTTGTCGCCATTACCGTCCATGAAGGGATAGAGCCGGTCTCTAAACCTTCAAACCATGTTTGCGCATGATGAGTGAGCGAATAAGGGAAAAGATACAAGCGGATCGTGTCTTGGCTGATTCCGTTTTGTTTGTAGGAATTTGAAAGAGATATGAACTTGTCGAGGTGAGAGTTGGGATCATCACTTGGCAATCCATGAAATTGACAGTGGTTTTGGATTAGTTGGATGATGTGGTGTTTAAGCTCGAAAGATTGACCAGGGGTTTCAGGGTAGAGAATTGGTCCTCCTCTTCCTTCGATAGAGGGTTTACTGTTGTCAGTGAGAGTGATGCGTTCAGCCATTGCTTGTTCAAGCGCGGATTGCTTCTTTTCTCGTTGAATAATACGTATTATAAGTTTTGGATCAGGGAAATTAAACAGTGGTGCAGGTCTAGGGGAACAGGTCATACACTAAAGAGAAACAGAAAATAGAGTGAAACTCATAAAAAAAAAATTTTTTTTAGAAGGTTTTATCCTAAGGGTTTACTAGAATTGGGATTGGTTGGGCCTCTGTATCGGACAGTTAGTCTCCCCGGTAACGGTGCCAAAAACTTGATGCGCACCGAGGCATCCGTGTGAAGACGGCGCTCGGACCGCGATCGTGGGTGTTTTAAATTTGTATTTGCTGGGGTCTAAGTGTGACTTACTGATACTGAACCAAAAGGCTAGTAGATGGTAAGTATGACCTAGAGTCGTTCTTAAAGAGAAACTGAATTGAAACAGAGGGGATCCAATCAATCTTTCTTTTCTAGTAAAGATTAAAAGAGTGCGTTGGGGTTTTTTGGTTCAGTTAATTAAGTAAATTAATTAAAGCGAATAAAAGATAATTGTAAATCAGATAATAAAAGGAGTATTTGTTGTGAGTTCGTTAGCTTACAATGTGGGACGATGACTTATAGGGGAAACGTTTACTAAATTTGGTATCTTCACTAGACTTGGTAGTTTATGGTATAACCGATAGATTCCCTATTAGTCGGTTATCAACTAATATGTCACGAGGAACCACGGTGTCATGATTCTGATCAGACAGACAATGCTCAACTCTACACACTCTCCTGTGAGGGAGTCAGTGGCCCTTGTTATTGAGCACATTTGCTCGTGGGCGAAGGAATAGAGTAGCAAGTCTACAACACGTCTAACCGTTCTTAATACCATAAAGACTATGAGTTTAGCAAACAACTGACTTAGCAAATATGTTCGGACTTAGTTGATCAATTCCTATTAATGAATTTTAAGCGTGGTAAGCAAAGGAAAGTGTTGAGGTTTCTTGCGTACCTTACTTTATATTTCATAGGTTAAGGGAAAGTATCGATTTAAATTGAATTTTAAACTTTCCTTTCTTAATACAATTAACAAATCCCTAGGTTTTCGTAAATGGTTATTTAGCCTATAGCCTACCTAATCTAATCTAAACTAATCTAATCTAATTAAAGCAATAATTAAAATGCTGACGGCTTTTTGCATAGAGTTAAACCCAGACCATGTCAGAAAATGCTATGATAGTCCACAATGTATTTAATCGTTTACCGATGTTTCCATTGTGGATTCAATTGCTTCACGATGTTTACATGATAAGTACATTGTGATTCTAAGTGTACAATACTCATGGTACTTCCACGTAATCACATTGCATTTTATGATGCTCGCATAATGTTACAATCGAAACCATAGTTTTACACAGATAACTATTGACCAAGTAGTAAGGTTCACGACTCCTCTTTACAAGGTTACAATCACGTTTGTCAATCGAAAGGCGAATGTAAGTTTTAGGTTTAAAATCATAAGATAAGTCCATTCATAAAGTTTCCATTTTATAATGTCGGTCCATAATACAACTACCTTCGGTCGTTACCGGCTTCCATACGTATGTACTTTGCTTAAAAGAATTTCCAGCACTATACCGAGTAACAGTCGAATAGGGGCCGTCATATTATTTCACAACATATTTAAAGTCATCCCACAATTATATATGCTAACTACATCACAACAAACACAATAGTAATCTACTCGCTAATCATGGCATAAACTATCTCTAGCATAATTAAAGTATACATATTTAATCAAGATAGATAAGGATAGAAATAACCGAGATTAATATACGAGAAGGAGTAGACTTGAATTAATAAGAGTTGCTCCAAGCGTACACCAATGATTACAAATACATTCCCCACCAAGGATTACAAACACGTTCCTTGCTACTAGCCTAACACTAATTTAAAGCAAAGAAAGAAAGAAAAGCTAGAAGAAAGTGTGTGTTTTAAGGTGTAGGTGTTTCTTCCAAGGTGTGTGTTTCAAATGAACCCATGCCTCCTATTTATAGAGGAGTTTTGGTGCATTTTAGCCAAAGGAAGCACACATTAGCAAAAGGTGGAAAAGGTAGTAGCACCAGGTACAAAAGGCAAAAAAGGTAGTGGCACCAGGTACGAAAAGTAGGAAAAAGTCTAGCACCAGGTACGAAAAAGGACAAAAAAGCGCAATCCATGCGGGTGGCGGGAAGCAGCCGGCGGCTGGCTGCCAGCAGCCGACGGCTGGCTGGCGGCGGCGGCTGGCTGCCAGTGGCACCAGTCTGCTGCCGGTTGCTGCGTTTCTCGATTCGTGCGTGTTTTCTTCGTTACGCATCCGTTTGCGTCGATTCTTTTTGCGTTGGATTCGTAATTCAAAAAACGAAGTTTTTGATGAAAAGAAATCCCAAAAATATGCGAGCTCGTAGGAAAACTCGCATGATAGTTGTTATTGTAGGAAAACTCGCACAATGGTAGGTGTCATTCCCACTTTGCACCGAAGTCAACTACGCGAGCTCGTAGCATGTCCTCCAATGTCTGAATAGTTCGTTCACTTTGGCCATTGGTCTGAGGATGGTATGCGGTACTCATATCAAGACGGGTACCCAACGATTTTTGAAGTGATTGCCAAAAGTGAGATGTGAAATGAGCATCCCTGTCGGAGATAATCGAGGTTGGAACACCGTGTCGAGAGACAATTTCTTTGACGTAGATTTATGAGAGGCGTTCCATTTTATCAGTTTCTCTGATCGCCAGAAAGTGAGCAGATTTGGTGAGACGATCGACGATCACCCAAACGGTATCGCAGCCGCTCGTTGATTTTGGTAGTTTGGTTATGAAATCCATGGCGATTTGTTCCCATTTTCATTCAGGGATACTGGGCTGTTGGAGTAAACCAGAAGGTTTTTGGTGTTCGGTTTTGACTTTTGAGCAAGTAAGACACTTGCTGACGTAAGTGGCGATTTCGGATTTCATGTTCGGCCACCAATAGAATTCTTTGATGTCGTGATACATCTTGTCGGATCCTGGATGGATAGAATACTTAGACTTGTGAGCTTCATCCATCACCAAGTCTCGCAGGTTCCCAAAACTAGGCAACCAGATTCGATTTGAGAAGTACCTAACACCATTAGGTTTGATTTCGAATTGTTTATCGATGCCTCATAAGGTTTCACTTTTGATGTTTTCGGGTTTCATAGCTTCGAGTTGAGCGGCATGGATCTGAACGGTGAGATCATTATGAATGGTCACACTGAGGGCTCAGACTCGAAGTGGTTTCGGCCGTTCCTTTCGACTGAAGGCATCGGCAACAACATTTGCCTTGCCTGGGTGGTATTTGATTTCGCAGTCGTAATCGGTGAGTAACTCGACCCAACGATGTTGTCGCATATTAAGATCCTTTTGGTCGAAGATGTGTTGGAGACTTTTGTGATCGGTGAATACGGTACTTTGGGTACCATAGAGGTAGTGTCTCCAGATTTTGAGGGCGAACACCACGGCCCCTAGCTCGAGGTTGTGAGTCGTGTAGTTCTTCTCATGAACTTTGAGTTGTTGGGAAGCGTAAGCAATGACCTTGTCCCGTTGCATCAACACGCAACCGAGACCTTGGTGGGAAGCATCGCAGTATACCACGAAGTCGTCGGTGCCTTCGGTTAAGGATAGAATCGGAGCACTGCAAAGCTTGAGTTTTAATAACTGAAATGCTGACTCTTGTTTATCAGTCTAATTGAACTTCTTTTCCTTTTGAGTCAGTGTCGTAAGTGGCTGGGCTATTTTGGAGAAATTTTTGATGAACCGACAATAATACCCGGCCAATCCCAAAAATTGGCGTACCTCAGTTGGAGTGATTGGCGCTTGCCAGTCTTTGATAGCCCCGATTTTTGATGGATCGACGTGAATTCCTTGACTGTCAATCACGTGTCCAAGGAATTAGACGGTTTGCATCCAGAACTCACACTTAGAGAATTTAGCGTAAAGCTCCTCGTGCTTAAGTAGCTCTAGGATGGTTTTGAGGTGTTGCGCATGCTCCTGCTCGTTGCGCGAATAGATGTGGATGTCATCGATAAAGACAATGACAAAATTGTCGAGATAAGGCTTGCATACCCGATTCATGAGATCCATGAATACGGTCGGTGCGTTGGTTAGACCGAATGGCATCACTTTGAATTCGTAATGCCCATAACGGGTTTGGAAGGCAGTTTTTAGGATGTCGGTGTCGCGAACATGTAATTGATGATAACCTGATCGAAGATCGATCTTTGAGTTACAACTTGATCCTTGAAGTTGGTCAAACAGGTCATCGATCCGAGGAAGTGGATACCGGTTCTTAACGGTCAACTTGTTCAACTCTCGGTAGTTGATACACATTCGGAAAGAACCGTCTTTCTTTTTCACAAATATGACCGGAGCTCCCCAAGGTGAAGAACTCGGTCTAATGAATCCTCTGTCTAGGAGTTCTTGTAATTGGGTGGACAGCTCCTGAAGTTCGGATAGGGCTAGGCGGTATGGTGCTCGGGCTACCGGTGCGGCACCCGGCACGAGATCGACCGAGAACTCAACCTGTCTAGGTGGAGGTAGACTAGGTAGTTCTTCCGGAAAGACTTCGGGAAAGTCTCTAACGATTGGCACATCCTCAAGTCGCTTCTCCTCTGACTTTTTCTCTGTGATGTGTGCGAGGATTGCAGGAGAACCCTTTCTCAGAGATTTTCGGGTTTTCAGACAAGAGATGATATTCAGTCTCGTCCCACCGGTCTCCCCCTGTATGATCAAGGTTCTACCGACGGCGAGAGGGAAGCGGACAATTTTTTTCATAACAAACAATTTTGGCTCGGTGTTTGGACAACCAGTCCATACCAAGGATGACGTCGAAACTTCCAATTTCAACGGGCATAAGATCTATTGAAAAGGTTTCGTTGGCTAAGTTCAATTATGTATCACACTGTCGTTTTCTATGAGTTTACCGTTTGCTAGTTCTACAGTGTACTTAACATCTAAAGCAACAGGGGCGATGTCAAGGAGGGGACAACACTCATCAGAAATAAAGCTTCTATCGGCAACAGTATCAAATAGAACAGAAGCAGTTAAGTTGTTGAGGAGGAACATACCCGTGACCATATTCGGGTCCTGATGGGCGTCCCCAGAGTTGAGCATGAAGGCTCTACCTTTAGCATTGTTGTTGTTGTTGTTATTGTTGTTGTTGTTGTTGTTGTTGCCCTTGTTCTTCAGTTTCGGGCACTCATTCCTAAAGTGCCCGGGATTTCCGCATTTAACGCAGCCTCGGGGTGGTCTGGTGTTGTTGTTGGTATTGTTGTTGTTGTTGGGGGATCTACAGTCCTTGGTGAGGTGGTCGTACCTCTTGCAGTTGTTGCAATAGGGACCGCAAGGACCTTCATGGTGGTGGTTGCACTTGGAATAGTAGGGCTTGTTCCCGGTGTAACCCCGTCTGGTTTCGATGGTTGAGTTGTAGGCTTTGATGGTGTCAGGTTTCTTATTTTGCTAGTTGTTGTGGTTGTCGGACCACTTTCTTTTGAGGTGGTTGGAGGAAGAAGTGGGTGGTTTAGGGTCTTCGTTCATGGCTAGGAGTTCATGGGCCAGCCGGATGGTGCCATGAAGAGTGGGTTGGTTTGATGATGCGACGTTTCCCCGGATAGGTTCCGGAAGGCCGCGGATATATTTCTTGATTTTCTTGGGCTCGGTACTCACCATAGCTGAGCGAAGGATGGCAAGTTGTTGGAATCTGGTGGTGTATCCAACAATATCAGTCCCCTGCACTTTCAAGTGCCAGAATTACTCATCTAGCTTATGGAGTTGTTCACTAGGGCAGTACTCATCGGTGAACATTTTCTTCAAGTCCTCCCAAGGGAGTAGGTAGGCGGTGTCAATACCCACAGACTGGACATATGAATTCCACCATGAGAGGGCACCGTCTTCGAGGGTGTAGGTAAAGTATTTGACTTTGTCCTCTTCAGCACATTTGCTGATGTGGAAGACGGACTCCATTTTCTCAAACCATCTGATCAGTCCGATGGCTCCTTCGGTCCCCTTGAAGTTCAAGGGTTTGTAGCTCTGGAAGTCCTTGTACGAGCAGGGTTTGGATTGAGGCTCGTTGGCAGCTGTATCTTCGCTTCCCGAACTGAGATGTCGGGTAGCCTTAGCTTAGGCCACGCTTTGGGCGATGAGTTGGGCGATGGGTTGGGCGATTTCAGTTTCGCTGAATGTGAATCGCTTCGATGGCATCTTGCTAAACAAGATCAAGAAAAGACAATGAGATACTTGTGTGAAATCTTGATATATCACAGGTGTATATGATGAAATGTGCGATGATAGTACAAAGTGATAATTATATTTCATTAAGATAACCAAGTTGGATACATGATACGGGTTTTAAAAAATTACATAATATGGGAAGTACAAAAGGTACCGGGAATTGTTGCATCCGGTTCGAATTGTAAGAGTCCTACATAGATAGATATAAATTACAAGATGACAGTCACCCTAATTCTATCGCAAATTTATCCTTTCCATTAGTGTGACAAGTCGATCCACGGTGATTGAGTTGGCTGGTTTGTCGGGCGTTGTCTTATGCCAAGGCTAGTCGTTGTACCAGCATCCTTGAGTATTCTTCGGCCTCTTGCAGGTGCTGTTCGCATTGTTCCAACCTGAGTCGCAAGAGCTCGACTTCTACCCCTGATTTCACTACTTGGTCATGGAGAATGTTCATGTTGTTAATGGTGTTTTCATGATCTTCGGAGACTTGGTTGATACGCTCTAGCGCTGTGAGTCTCCAATTTTCATTTGTTTCTTGAAATGCGACATCCATGGTGCGAAGTCGTTGCTCGTGACGGTTCAGCCTAGCGGCCAAGGCCGGCAGAGTGTAGTGAGTGGGATACGGGCCAGCTCGAGGCAACCTGGTGTTCCTCCTAGCTACCCTCAGATTCTACGATCCGGATTGAGAGTGTGATGGATTGGGTGATGTGTTTGCCATTCTGAGACAAAATGTTAAAAAGAATGAGACCTATATTCATATAATACATATATAATATAGCCTAAGATATTGAGCGAGAGCGAGGCCTATCTATGTATATATATATATCACATAATAGCCTAAGGTGTCTAACACAGACATGTTTGAGTCCCGGTTTATCTCGTGGTCAGAGTCAACTAGTGTATCCTATTCAGTCATGAATCCTTTCAGATCCCACATCATATCCTTTTAATTGTACATAGTTGATCAGGCTATGTTAAATGAAACCAATACCATGTAGTCACTGAACCTAATCATACTTAATAAGGAATACTGCCTAACGATCATAGTCTAGGCTCTTTAAATGCAACCTAATTCACTATAACCATAGGCTCTGATACCAATCAGTAACACCCCCAAAATTAACTGTTTGGTGGAAGCATAATTTGGGTGTCACTAATCAATAATCAAAGCACACAGATATATAGAAAACGACTCTATATGCGTCGTTTTAACAAAATATATAAATATTAAAATGTTTACAATAGTTGAAGTCGTACATAGCTCGTGTTCAATTAAATGAGAGATTCCAATACATATATACTTGTACAAAATATACTAACGCAAGAAAATCTCTATTGTTTGCATGCTGACTCGAGCTATATTATCCTAAGGGCAGTCCAAATCTACTGCTGAGTACCTGTGATACATGCTAAAATGGGTCAGCTAACGTTGGTGAGCTTACAGGTTTGAATATCAAATAATATCGTATGAACCGCAAGATTTAAGTACAGATTTGCATCCAGCAAATAAAGATAATGATAATCTATACAACCATGAGCACATAGTCTGAGCTTAACTCGAGGGGTCATGATCACAATCAGTGCCTGAGCGAGGTGCCTCCACGAGTTCCTAATCAACACTCGTCTGAACAAATATTAGTACGTCTGTTTACCCAGTTAGTGCATGCTAACCCGGACGAGGAGGGTCAATCCTATATGGTACCATATACTAATATTCACGCTACAACGTATTACCAAACTATGCTGATGGAGGACTTTGAAATGATTAGTTGTGTAAAACTCATGTAGTATATGAAAATGTTTGTACTTGCGTTCACATGTTAAAAACGAGCAATGAATCACACCCCTTAGAGAAAACTGTAAAAGAGGGGCCATGAGACTCACCTGAGTCTTGAAGCGTTTAATCAATAAACGTGAGTTGATTAGCCGATTAGTGATTGTCCGAAGACTCGTAACCTGAGGTTGTCCATGACACGCGATGGTTATAAACATGACTGGGTATCTCAAAGATCACCTTTGTAGTTGTTCGTTCAACTCATATATCCAAATTACTACGATTTGGTTGATTTGTTTAAGTATTTGAAAATGCGTACGACCCGTTGGTGATTTGTTTATAGTAATAACCTCATTATTATTATGATTTCGAAATGTTTATACTTAAAGGTATGTTCGACCGTGTATTAGAAGTCGTATCGTATAAGTGTTTGAAGTTATACAAGTTTGACACTTAGTATAAAAATCTTTGTTTTCAAGGTTCTGATTTGTGCGACACTGGGTGCGACATAAGGCTTTGTGTCGCTAAGTGCGACATAGTCTGTTGTGTCGCAGGTCATGACTGCGACATAAGTCGTTGTGTCGCTACATGCGACATCCGCAATTTAATGCGACATAAGGTGTTGTGTCGCTATGTGCGACGGGAATGAGTTCTGCGACATAGTGTTTTATGTCGCTGTATGCGACATCCGAAGGTGTTGCGACATAGTCACTTGTGTCGCTATATGCGACATAAGTAAGGGTTTTGCGACATAAGGGCTTGTGTCGCAGGTGGCCTGGAGCCTCTGCGACATAACGGGCTGTTGGCCGGAATTTAGGCCAAAAACATGTTTTCCGGCGACCATTTGGTCCGATTTTTTTACCCAACCCATATATGGAAATTTCAAGCTTAAATAAACAACAAACAAGTGAAAATAAGAAAAATTGGATAGTTTCGAGTTTTGTCGGAAAACTTACGACTTAGCGCCGGAGAATTTTGAAAAGATAGAAATGTAGATCGTGGCACCGCGGTTCTTTTCTTCCAAAGGAGCAAAATGATTCGAGTGAGCTTGGTGGTGTTATTTTGTGATTTTAATGTGGTGGTGGTTTGGTGGTGGAAATTGATGAGAGGAAAAAGAAGAAGAGAAAGTGTGTGTGTGTTTGGGAATGGTAAAATGAAAGAGAGAGGGGGTGGGGGGCCGGTTTTGGGGAGGTCACCTAGTGTGGCCTCTCCAACTTTTTAATCTTCCGCGTTTGTGTTCCGTGCGGTGTTCATTTTATCGGTCGTTTAAACGTTTAAATAATTTTATGTACATTTAATTATAGGTTTTGAAATTATAAATGTTTATTCGATATTTTACTTGAAGTATTTCATCAAATACTTAATAATTGAGTTACAAAATATAATTTAACTTGTTTCGTTTTGTTTGCGTGTTTGTTATCCTTGTTTGTACGATACGAATTTGAGTTGAAATATTATCTAAATAATATTTTGGATAAAATAGGGTTATTAAATAATGTCATATTATTTAATAAAAATTGTTCACCAACGTCCGTATTAATTGAATCGAATTACATTCGATTTGAATTGCGTACGAATTAACCAAATCGCATAATCGTATATATTCATCAATATATATTTCGATACATTAATTAGCCTAAAACCGAACTAATTACATGTATTAATAGAGGATTAGGCACTAATCATTAGTCCTAATTTGACGGGTGTTACACAAATTAGATCATATCATCAATTAACTATCAAAAATAGAATAAACCATGCTATATATCTTCATTAGTATTGGGTAAAGGGTAAAATTTACCCAGTTTATATATTACTCCAAAAAATATTTAAGTACCATGGATGTGAGTGAATCTCATACCCCAGCCTGTTACATAGGCAACAAATAATATATAACAAGGACACAACTACAAAACAACATTCAACTCTACAAGGCATCAGACAACCACTTATCAATTTTTTATACCATTTTTCCTATTATGAAGACTCATGTAATCAACCATGTCATTGTTTATATCATCAAGGAGATCATCCTTAATGCCGTGTGATTAGAATGCAAAATAACAAGTTTTAGTTTTAGTAATTAGATCCTTTTGATATTCCGTGAATTCCAAGGTTGACTTTCTAATAATTTCCATTATTAAACGGACATCTTCTTGATGGTATTCTAAGTAGTAAAATATTCCATCAAAATCTGAAATAATTGGGGGAACATAAATTTTCATCTTCTTATTAGGCATAAAAGAATAATCATCTTCTTCAATATCCTTGATTTCCATCTCATCCAAATGCATGTTTTCCATTTTACTAATAATTAATTCTTTCTATACACATCAATTATCACCTAGTTTAGATAATATACTCATAAAGTTCTCAATTGAATTTGGTTATAGATATGGAGAGACACGGAGAGTTACACCTACATGGACATGGAGGATACGTATGTCAGGTTTGCCGATGTTTACCTGTCATGAACTCGAACTCATGATCGTTTGGATAGTTAATTAACTTGATATTAAGATTGAATATGTATTTTCTAGGTTTATACAATATTTGTTGATATATGTTTGTTGCATTTATATATATTGTTAATCATTTGCTTTGCTTCAAATCAATATCTATATGGTCATTATTTGGCTTGTGACATTTGGTAATTGACAAAATGAAATTGATATATAGCTACTGGAGTATTTGTAGTATGACTATAGTCAGGCACTTTAAGCGGTTATCGGTTCCCGCCAAAATAAACAAAAAATATATTTCAATTTAAATTTTTTATTAATTAATCGAATTTTTTAATAATAACACCGGTTCTCACATACTGCCTTATCAATGACGCAAAATATATAAAAAAATATGAATAACTCAAAAATATCAATTTCATGAACTATAGCATAAACCGCTGTAGATTTAAAATATGGCGCTAACCTTGCAAACGTACCGCTTTAAATTAATTAAAATAGTTGCCATTAAATTACATCGAACAATAGCAAACATAAATCTCCAATAATAGTTTAGAACCGCCGTAAATCATATTATTAAATGCGGTGTTTTCACCACCCCTAAAGATATCTCCATCTTAAATAACGCTCACATAGATGGCGTGCGTGACACCGCCCGTAATGGGCTTTTTCACCGTCCGTATCGTGCATTTTAGTAGTAGTAAAAGAATTTGTATGTAGTGTATTTGATTTATCTGGGGTTAGCCTCTATATATACTTTCCTGAACCGCCCTTCAACCGTCGGCTGGAAGTTCCAACCGACGGTTGGAAATGCTTGTCTTGGACTCCAAGTCATTCCCGTACACTGATTTATCTCAAAAAATAGATCGCAATGCGAACCATAGGATCGCGACGTGATAAGCAGTAAATCGCGACTCCATTTTCACTAAATTGCGACGCCTTTTTATATTCATATCCAGCGATAGCATCCTAATAGCGGCGCAAATTCAATTCTGTTCAGATCTGCCGCGTCCATTTGACCTCTTTTGGGCCAAAGCCCAACCTACTTCTGCTTGATCCAGTACTCTTTAGTCTTGGGCCCAACATAGTATTAAGCCCAATCAACTTGTAGTCCATGAAACATTGAGGCCCAATTAACTTTTATACAAATTTTGCTGGTTTTTCCTCTTTTAGGCCCATTTCCGTTCCTTTTAACCAAATCTTGATTTTAAATACCTTTTTGCAAATATGAACGAAATCATTACCAAAAATCAATTAATTGCAATAAAAGTATATAAAAATAGGGGGAATTAGTATAAAAATATAATACTTATTTGATGTTATCAATATGCATCTATTTTTATATATATGTACTCATTATAATATTATTACTACCATTTATATATAGTACTAATATTAATATTACGGTTATTTGACTACTACTATTATTATTATTATTATTATTATTATATTTTGTGTTTTTCATTTATATGGGTTTGTCGGAGATCGCTCTGAAAGCAGTTCTTGTACCTTTGGGTAGGAGTACGACTGTTTACATTTTAGCTCCTCCATATCTCACTCTCAACGGATTGAGTAGTGTTGTTGTTGTTGTATAAGTATGTAACTATGTATAGGTTCTTTCTTTAAATGTTTGTTAGTTTCTCTAACATACTTCATATTATTGTATTTATAAAATAAAGTATACATTTACTTTAATGGTAAAGCCTTTGCATTAACGATAGGTATACGTGCAATTTAATTTAATTCGTAGTGATTTGATAGAATTAGGAGTAATCATCAATTCGGTTTTTGGTTTCTTTAGTTTTTGGGAGCAAAACCGAAAACTAAACCAACACTTTATTCATATTCAAAACCGAACCGAAAATCAAATTCGGTTCGATTTCGGTTAAAACCGAATAACCAACAAAAAAATTTTCCATGAACACCATTCAACATACAGAACTACGAAATATGGACGATCATATAATATAATTTATTTAAATCTAACTAGTAATAATTATTATTTGTTAGCCAAATTCGAGTCTGCCAATATACGTGAATTTCAATGTCCAAATAAAATGATATTTTTCATTAAAAACACATACTAGCTAAAATATTTAAGTTTTCAAAATGTTAAACTTTTCAATTCTTTAATCGAATTCGAAAAATCACACACACGTGCGCACACACACATATATACATTAATATATAAATAATATATATATTAAATCAATTTCGGTTTTGAATTCGATTTTCGGTTTAACCAAATTCGGAAAACAAAAACCAAAAATCGAACCGCGTATCGAATTCAAATTCAGTTTGGTATTCAGATTAAATAATTTCAACCAAATATTGAACACCCCTAAATAAAATAGTAAAAATATAAATTTTAATATCTACTGATGCTACTTATTCAAAATATATTGAGAAAAATTTCCTTTACGACTTAATTACACGTACATCTTAAATATAAATAAATCTTAAAATATAAATTATATATTGAAAACATCTTTATGAGGTCATCAATCTAATTAAATTTCAATTTGTCGATTAAGTCCATTAATTTTAGTAAATTTTAAAATAAGGTTGATAACTTATTAAAAAATACTTTTTTATCAACTACTCACTTTACATATAAAAAAAAATTAATTCATCCATTAAAATATGATTGAGGATCATAGGGGAAGACCCTTTTTGGGTAGAAGGAGGAGAAGGTTCATCTTGACCCTTTATTCATCCTTTTAACGGATTAGATCCTGCTACATCCACGCGAGGGGTGGTTTTGTAAATATAAAAAACTCAGGGTATTATATGATAATGTGTTATATTGGTGGAAGGGTACTTTGGTAATTTTCATGGCTCATTTGATGAGACCATATCATGTCATCTTAGTTTTATTTTCTTTTCATCACTTGAGTTTATACTCTTTCAAAACACACGATAAAATACACACTAAAAAAATCACAGCCACATACTCAAGCAATTCTAGATCTTGTTTTTCTCTAGAATTTTTACGCAAATCTACGATGAAAAAAGCTATCCTACCTTTACCGTCGACGAACCGGTATCCACCGGATGTAACCGAAGTGTTCGTATAATCACTATCGTTGGCGACCGATATACTTTTCGGAACACCACCACTGTTGAAAAACCGATCGTCAACCACCAAGACGTCATCGATGTTCCTTCACTTTGAAAACAAGTAGATCTGAGAAAATTAATCTGAAAAAGTAGATCTGCCTGAAAAAGTAGATCTTGAAAATGTAGATCTGAAAATGCAGATCTACTGCATTTTATGAGATTTCGTATTGTAAACTGCAGTAAAATACAAAATGCAGTAAGATACAAAAGACGGTGAAATACAAAAGGCAGTGAAACACAAAATGGAGTTAATGTTACTGCATTTTACGTATATGCACTGCATGTTAAAACTATTGCATTTTTACAAATATACACTGTATTTTAATACTATTATCTTTTATATATTTTTCACATTGTTAAAAGTATTTTTACAGTCAATATTATTGCATTTTTATACTACTGCATTTTTAAATGAAATTCATATGAATTGTACTGTAGTTAAATTCATATAGAAAAAGATGAGTAAAAAAATAAAAAATAAAAAAACTAATTTTTTTACGGTGGTCGGAATCCGGCTGCGGTGGTGGTCGGCGGATGACTGCAGCGGTGTGCGACGGACAACGACGGCGGCCGGTAGCTTCCAGTGGCTGATGGTGGTAGAAGGTGTGGCCGATGGTGAGGATGTTGCGTGTGAATAAAAACCTACAAGTTTGGGGCAGATAGTGTAGATGGTTTAATTTGTTGAAAGTACAGAAATGCCCTTTTACATGGGGATTAGTACTGACAGGTGTCATGCATTGATTGGTTAAAATCCTTCTCTTTTCTTCTTCTCAAATATCACCTATTCGCATAACTCTACCTTTTTATTATCCAAATCGATATGTAATGTTTCCATTATCAATTTACCGAATAGGAATAAAATTATATGAAAAAGTTAATATAGACTTAAATTAATTAAATATTTTCACTAACTTGGTTTTAATAACTTTTAACTTTTTAGTCTTTACCTATATAAATCCACTTATATAAAGCAATATTATCATTTATTCAACTAAATGTTTAATATACATATTAACTTACATACTTTATTATTAGAAACAAAATACAAAATTTCATATTAAAATTCAACAGTCCATATGTATACATGGATTTAAAGTCTAGTATATATAATATAAGAGAGCGGAGTTATTGCATAATCAATTAAAATCATATTTAGTTAATCAATCGAGTCCCTTCAAAGTTGAGAAACAACACGATAATATTAAAACTTTAAGGTTGACGTGAAATGTACTATAAATTAAGTAATTGACAAATAGAACAAAATAAAAAAATACGAGCAATAGACTACGAGGGTCCCTTAGGTTTCACTCACCAACTAACGCATCAATTTCATTCACTTGTTGGTAGAGGTCTTGGAAGCTTAGTTTTGCTCAAGTCCGATTGTATATATTACTTCTTCTAACTATATTCTCTTATATAAAATATATATAAAGAAAACCCAAACTCATCTTAGGAGGACACATATCCTAATATTATCATTTAACAAAAGAAATTTTTATTTTTCCTTATTCATTTATCAACTTTTTATATCATTAATATTATTACTATAATAATTCTTAATATCTTATTTTTTTAATTATTATATAAAAAAAGTCAATTCATTCTTAGAAGGACACATCATCCATTTTAAAAATGACATGTATCCTTAATATTTAAATGGGCAAATTATTCATGTATTAAATCTTAATCTTAGCATAAACATTGTAAACAACACTTTCACACCTTATAAATGGGTAAAGTATTATTATTATTATTATGCTTTTCAACACATTTATCATTTCTTCTTCAATTCTTATCAATTTTTGTTAAACTTCTTTCACAAGTACCTTTTATTCCATATGTAAAAAAGTAACGAGAAGCCTAATAAGATTATATATACATTTAAAATTTACACATCATCATGTACTAAAGGAGCTTTTAGATTTAGAAGTGAAAAACATATTGAATGTCAACTAACTTCAAGATAACAAAGTCATATTCGTAATTAACATGTCTTTAATTGAGTAAATAAAAGTAACAAATCAATTATATAAAAATGAATTTAAATCACATGTTATGTTATATAACTTATCGAAATTCTCATATGTTTATTAGAAATATTATAATTCGTACTAACAGATGAATATTGTTGGTCTAATATCGATTATTATATAGTACTCCATTATGAATTCATGATGTGAGAACATAAATATCCTTGACAACTTATATTAATCTTTCATTCAATCTAGCTTCTAATATATACTACTTGATATTTGTACTTAATTAGTAATACACTAAACTAATTATTAGTATGTAAATTGGGGGTGGTTTGTGCTTTAGCACAACCTAAAGTTTTCTAGTATTATTGACAAGGCAATCTTAATTATATAGTCGTCACAATTAAAATTCACAATCAATTTATTATTATATTTCATTATTCTACACTCCTTAGTATTAGAAACAGAAAGAGAGATGCCAACGCATTAAAACAGCCGAACATTTTTTTTCTTCTGTTTGGCGATATTTATCTCCAATGAATTTTAGGTAATTGAGATTTTAAGTTTAAAAGCGCAAGTTCTTTAAAAAAAAAAACACTCTTATTTGGCTAACAAAACCAGAAGTATTTTACCGAAGAAAAAAAATCCATATCCATATAATCCTTAAATTAGAAGCCTTTTCATCCACAATGATAGTATATATTATACTATTATTTGAGATTTTTGTGTAAGATAGTGTAAACGATTTTAAAAAATGGTAAAACCTTTTTAAAAGCTCAAAGTTGTATTAAATACAATATATTCAATGAAAGAGAGCTAGTTTAGGACCCCAAAATTCGTGGAATTTTTCATGAAATTCACGGAAGTTCATTGTATGACATATAATAGTGCAGATCGTTGAAAGAAGACTTATTGAAATCTAAATCGTAAATTATATAATATGTTATTGTATTTAATACACGTCTTTATCATAAATTCAAGGTTCAAGTTTGGCTCATTGATCCAAAAATTGAAAATGAAATGGAAATTGAAACTTGATAAAGGAATTCTGGAATTGAAAAATAATGTATTGGGACTTTTTTAAGATTAAAAATAAATAAGATCAAACGAAGAGTTTGAAATATGAAAAAAGTAATGAAGTAATTACTAAACTAAAGTTTTTCAAAAATGTTTTGAGAGGTGATCTAAAACTAAATATAAAATTATAGAATTTATATTGTAAATATATATAATGGGTGTATATGTAAATATAGACGAGAATTAGTTTTTAATCATATAGAAAATGAGATTAAATATGCCATTGAATAAATTAAGGGTTAGATTTTCGTCTAATGGCTATTATTCTTTCACGATTTTTCTTATAATGTATAGAATAGATATGCAAAGCTTAATACTAGCTTCCAAACCTATATATAGCCGGTAATTCTAACCTATAGTAAAAGGCCCCAAACCTTATTATACATCCTCTCTCTCTCTCTCTCTCTCTCTCTCTATATATATATATATATATATATATATATTAAAATGTGAAATCCTAAAACTCAGCGACACAACGGACTATCATCGGGGTCAAATTCTGATTAAAACATAATCGCGCCATGATTTACTACAATCGCGCCACGAATCTGCAAGATCGCACCGTGATCCTAATTTTGGGAGGGGTACCTGACGGGTAGTCTGAGTACCAGCCGGGTAAATATACACATTCCAACATCAGAATTCACTGCCTCATTTTACAAGGATTACCAGCCGGGTAAACCCCCGTAGCAAAACTCAAAATTTTAACGAATTCGAAAATTTTGCAGACACCTCACTTATGACATAACAAAGGTTCCCAATTCATACTTTTTTCAAAATTCCAAAATATGACCATTTTAACCGCTTTAAGTATAAAAACTCCAATCATTTGGTTCATTCCTTTGCATCAGTCACCAATAACACATTTTAATACAACTTCAAGTATCAAAACCATCCCAATCATCATTTAGCTCATTTTGACACAATGATCCAATTGAAGACCCATTTTAACCCGTTTAAAATTAATAACATTTTCAACCACTAAACTCTCAAATTACCCTCTTTTTCACAACTAGTTTGCAACTTGCAATTTAAAATTCAATTTTAGACAACTTGACCACATTTCTTCCATTATTCTATTCATAACTGTGTATTTTCATCATTAAACCAAACATATCCTTACGACATCATATATCTTGTAAAAGACTACCATCTTGGTTCAGCCAAATAAGATGTTACAAGTAAAATGATAGATCATGTTTTTTCTGTTCAAGTTACACGGGGTGAACAGGCTTTTTTTACTCGGATGTATCATTACTAACATGTTATTAATGATTTCACTTTTCCCACAAATGTCCGGATCGATGATCAAAGACTATGACTCACATCTTACCTATTAGGGATCAATGGATCATGATTCTGTGGATATACCTTAATGGATTGTTGATTGAAATACTTATGCATTTGTAAGCCTTGTTAAAGGTATTGGATTATTATATTTAAATCCGAACTAAACTTTATACTACATAATTTTTGGGTAAATTTATCCATACATAACATTAATAGAGTGACAGGAGAAAAAAAAGTGTACTTAATACTTCAAAATAATAGTAACAAGCAATGATTCTACATATAAACTTATATGTGTGCTCTAACGAGTTTAGTTAACTGTCAAACTATACTTGATACTTCAACTACAAGTTCAAAAATGACGGTATCACCATATGTATTAAAGCATATTGTAGTGCTTGAAATTCTTTAGTAATAGATAAAAGTTTTTAATGCACAAGACCGTTCTCATATGATCAAGACAATGCATAAATATTGATACAATGTTGTTGTACGCATGTGTTATATATAAACAGAGTATCATCGGTACAACTCTCAACCAATTTCCTTACAAACTCACCTCGAAGATAGAGTTGAGAGTCTTCGAGATGATACTATGCAAATTCTAGTACCTTTATCTAACACATCTACATGTACATCTCTGACAACTTCCGTGTGCAATGTTGCATCTGCTTTCCAAACATTTGGAATGAAAACAAAAATTAGTTGGACAGTTTTAACATTTTGGTTAAAAGAAAAAACAAAGTGAAACACGTACCATTGGGAAACTAAATTCATCTCCCAATATATATGTATCTTCTTTTAGTTCGCCTTGTGCGGATTATATGCCCTCCTGTATCAACAATTTCATTGAACCACTTCGGTCTTCCAGTTGATAACATAAGGTATCCCATAATAAGTCCCAAAAGGGTACCACATCCATATCCCAACATCACTACTCTCCATGGGAATCCATTCTCTTCCTCATCTTCAGAATGTGACTCATGTGGATTCTCACCGCACTTTTTGGGCAATGGAGTCCCACAAAGTTTTGGATTACCTAGAAACGAGTTCATGTCAAAGGTGCTAAACTGTTTTCCTTCTGGAATGCGCCCCTCAAGATCATTTTCCGATAGATTTATTGCTTCGAGGTTTGTGATGTCAACAAGGCTTTGAGGGATCACTCCTGTGAGTCGGTTACTAGATAGGTCTAACGATTCAATCTCTAAGAGACTCCCTAGAGTATACGGAATTTGACCCGTTAGGCTGTTGTGGGATAAGTTGAGCACTATCAACGAAGTAAGATCACCAATGATGTTCGGAATCTCACCTTCAAACATGTTACTGGATAGATCAACAATTTCATAGTCAACTGAAAGTTTTGAAAATGGGAGTTCGTGACCTTTCACCCCCACAACGACAGAGTAATACAAGCCATGGATGTTCAAATATTCGAGTTTTGTGCTCCATTGTAGACCACCCTTCATAGCATTAAAGTTCTGAAAATATTTTTGAGGGAGTTGGCCAACAAATCCATTATAAGATAAGTCAAGAACTCGTAGACTTGGAAAGGGGAATTCAGCGCCATAAGAGGTTACAATACTTCCATGAAAACCGTTTGATTTAAGGACTAGAGCTTGCAATTTTGGTAAATCTCCTAACCAACTAGGAAATGTACCAATTAAGCGATTGTTTCCAAGATCAAGTATTTTCAAGTTTTGACATTTTGTCAAGGAACTTGGCACTTCTCCTTCTAATTCATTTCCATTTAAAATAAGCCCATTTAATTCTCCGGAATTCTCAAATACATTTGGTATGGTTCCTTGAAAACGGTTGTTCCCCATATCTATCAATTGAAGAAAGGATGAGATATTTCCAATACATTGCGGAATCATTCCACCAAAGCTATTATTGGACATAATCAAATACCTTAGATAGCTCATGTTGCAAATCGATGGGGGGAATGGTCCCTCAATCAGGTTGGACTGCAGATATACATATTGTAATCCATACCATTTAAACTGCGGCAAACCTGTAATGTGGTTATGTGAAAGATTTAAGTAATGCAACCCGTCACCTCCTATCTCTCCTGCCCATATAGGAATGAAACCACCGATTTTGTTGTTAGATAGGTCCAAGTCTTCAAGACCTTTCATGGATTGTAAGCACTCCGGAAACACCTTTATCTTGCAAGAGGCTATATTTAAGAGCTTTAAATTGTGGTTGACACTATGATAAGCATTAATGGTAGTAACTGATAAACCACTGTATGAGAGATCGAGAATTTGAAGATCTGTGAGGCTTGATAACAAAGTATCCAATTCCCATTCGCCAGTAAAATAATTAAATGAAAGCTCTAGGTCAGTGAGGTTGGTGAGTTTCAAAAAGGGGCCTTGATGAATCTCGCCACTCAATTGATTATGAGCAAGGGATAATATTTGTAATGAATGCAGGCCAAACACCTCAAAGGGTACGACGCCATTGAACATGTTATCTTGTAGATAGAGATGTTCTAACGAGGAAAGACTAAACAACCAAGATGGCAATGTTCCGTTAAGTTTGTTAGACGATAAACTTAGATAAGTAAGGTTACTTAAGTTAGGTGGGGATTTTGGAAGGGACCCCATCAAACTACAATTATGAAGATCCAAGTAGATCAAAGAAGAAGAGATATTAATAACATCGGTTGGTAAAACCCAAGAAATACCAACATCAGGAAGCCTAAGATCTCTTAAAAGAGTAGAATTATTAAGGAGATTGTTAAAGATATGAGGTTGAATTCTCAGATTATCATTCTGAGATAGATCAAGTGAAACCAAGTTTGGAAGAAGTGAGAGTTCTAAAGGAACTTGGCCTGTGAAACTGTTCTCAGACAAATCGAGTATTTCCAAAGATTCAAGATTGAAAATGTAACTAGGTAGATTTCCTTGCAATCCAATGCCACCAAGATTAAGTAATTTCAATGAAGAAGATATATTAAGATAACTAGGTAAAGATTGAGAAATGTTAACATTTCTAAGCGAAAGTTCTTGTAAACTGGTATAATTTTGAAGAAGGTTTACGAAAACACTAGTTTCAAAAGTGATCTCATAATTCAATGAGAGATCAAGAGACACCAAGTTATGTAAAAGTGTGATGTCCGTTGGGACTTGGCCAGTAAATCCACATGCGGAGATATTGAGATGTGTGAGACTTTTCGAAAACTTACCAATTTCACGTGGAATTTGTGAAGGATAGAAGTCATTGTAAGCAAGGTTGAGTCTCTGGAGGTGAGGAGGATCAAAGAGGGAGGTGTTAGGAGTTATGGTACCTTGAAGCATACCAAAGCTAAGATCGAGACCAATAACGTCACCTGTGGATTGGTCACAGGTGACTCTGTTCCAATCACAACAATCCCTACTTGTGTTCCAGTTCATCAAAACTGAATGATTTGGGTAACTGAGGGAGGTAAGAGTTTCTTTAAAAAGAAGCAAGGTGTGAGTCTCTTGCATAGAACATTTATGGGTAGTTATGCTCATGGTAGAAGAAGCAAAACTAAAGAAGAAAAAGAAGATAGAGTAAAGCAGCAATGGATTACTCATTCTCTTCAACAGCAAGTATATACTAGTTCCTATGTTATAACTTTCACAATTTGCTTCCATTATATGTACTTGCATAATGATACGAAAATTGCCTTGATGGTTCTACAGTTTTATTAATTTGTGGCGTATCTCAATTTCTATACGTAAAAATTAGATTCCGCAAGTCTTTCGACTGGTAGGCCGCCACAAACTTCAGTTTCCTTGTCTGATTATGCATAACTTCCATTGACCCAATAAAAAAATCGTTTTAAGAAGCGTCATGTAGCAAATAAAGTTACATGAAGTGTTAAGCATTTGTGGTCCATAATAATTGCTTTCACAGACTTGCATATATAGTGAATTCGACTGATTATCAAATTGCAACCTTGCATTTATTTAAAATTAGAATCCAAGTCAAGCTCATCCGAAAAAATCAGTGGTTCTAACTAAATTGAATTATTGATTCGAAAACTCAGCAAAATACATGTAACAACATAAGCTACTGATTTAACCAAGACACCCGTTACACAGCAATATAATGTGGAACCGTAAGGTGCTACGGGTCATTCGCAAAGGAAAATGATTGGTTAGCTTAAATTTGTAGGCCTAAACATAGACCTACAAATGTGATTGATAGATGAGAAAAATTGATTGGATGAGATCAGGAGAGAAAAAATTCAATCAATGAAAAAAGTAGGTCTATTTTTAGGTCCATGTAATTAGTCCTATATAGCAACACTCATTCGCAAAACTAAGTGTAAATTTCATATGAAAAATATTCATTGCATTCTTTGTTTTTGCTATGCTTCACAAGAAATTGGGATACTAGTGTTACAGGTCATTTTAAATCATGCGACCAACACAGTTTTCTTGAATTATGACCGACGAGGTTTTTAGGAGAAGTGTTAAAAGTGTGAGAAGCTAGGGAGAGAAGACAAAGAGGAGGTGACAATTGTCTTCCTCATTTTTCCACCATTTTTATTCATTTCCTTATCTCTTTCTCATTTCTTCATATTTTTTATCCATTTCCACTCTTTCTTTATTTGATAACATTTTTTTAGAAAAAATTATCACTTTTTACAAAAAATCTAAATATTAACATTTTTTCATGTTTAGTTTTTTTTTTTATATCATTTTCATAGTGGTGATGTACCTGATATTATGTATTACGATGCAGATGAATATAAAAAACAAGATACAATAAAACTAAATTATTATTGTGTTCACCAATATAATAGCTATATATGATACATTGATTTTCTCTAAATATGATACATCGAATGTTTAAATATCATGCATAGACTTTCAAAATATTTTATAGAACATCGTTATTGAATTAAAAAAAAATGGTGCATCATAGTTATATAATTTGATGCTCCGAATATTAGATTTAGTGTATAAATCTTGGTGCATCATATTGTAAAATATGGTACATCACAATTTTACTTTTAGGATGCATTGAAGTTATAATTTTGTTGTATCAAAATTTAATTTATTCAATGTATAAAGATGGTGCATCACATAAATGTTTTTTTTTTGTGATACTTAGTATAAAATTGTATTTATATATGTAACAACGTGAGTTAAAAACAACAGTTAAAAACAACAACTGAAAGTGGTTTAAAACGCAAAAAAAAACTAACACAAATGATAACTAAGTTGTGAAAAAAGGTTAAATGAAAATGTTGAAAAACGTAAAAAAAAATCCGATAATAAGAACTTTAAAAATTGCCAAACGAAAAAAAGTAGTTAGACACAAAAAAAATAATCAAAAAATATTATAAAAAAATTAATAATAACAATAAAAAAGCATGGAAAAAATTTTTTGTAAAAAAAATTGAGAAATGAGAAGCGTGGAGAAATGAAGAAGGTGAGAAAATATAGAAGGACACTTGTCTCCTCCTCATTTGTTCCTCTTCCTTCCTTCCTAAAACCTCTACCTTGCAAGAACCACTACCATAAATAGAACAAATCTCATGAGTTAAGTAAAGACATGTTTGCAATATGGACCGGGTAAACAAAGTCACCTAAGTTTTGAAAAAGACTTTTCATATCATCCCATGGAGGCTCTCCGGCTTGGGGGGGGGGGGGGTGCTTGCTATAGTTTATCAGTATGGGCATGGCTTTAATTGAAGACCTTTCAGTGCGTTTCTCTACGCTTCGTCGTTGGTGCGTAAGGCCGAAGCTCTCACAATTAATACGTTTCATTCTCAAAATCTTTACTCTGTCTAGAGAAAATAATGGATTTGTAATATCCACATACATATTACCATTGAATGTATATCCATGAATAAAAAATCCAAGCTCATGGGCCTGGCGGCCCATATGGCTTCCGCTGTTATGGTACTACTGGGCTGGCCTGGTAGGATTGTGGGACTGATGTTGTTGGGATCCGGACGGTGGGCTGCCAGGTGTTGGGTCAAAAACTCAATCCTTCCTTATGATATAGGGAGCTGATTTTGCCACAGGCTCTTTTAGTATGTACACAAACAATTAAAATTACATGACAAATATGCTCTCAAATCCCATTATACTTTTCCGTTTCCCTTATCTCTTTCTCCTTCACGAATATATTTCTTTACCCCAAAAGTTAAACATTTCATTTCATCCACAACAATCTATACCGACTACGGAGTACAACACATCAGATCATCATTCCAACCTCAACTCTACGTCACTTCTTGTATGATAACCACACCCACATACGGCAGGAAGAAAACCGACCAAAAAACATGGCTTTTTTTCAATTTATTCTTAACTTTGATTGTTATAGCTTTGTATTTAATGAATACTAAATTCGTGTCCCATTTTTTTCATACCTTCATGAACAGAATGAAAAGAAGTTTCGATTGTAACTGAAAAACTTGATTTGTATGTAACATAGTTTACTTTTTTCCCTTTATTATGAATTTTTTTGTTTATTTGATGAAATTTGTTTAATTTCTTATAGAAAACGAATAATTGTTATAGTATATATCAATGGCTTTTGATTTATATTTTATAATTTAAGAAAAGAGAATTGATTGAATATATTAACATACTTTTTGGGGATCGGATGTAGAATATAGTATGACAACGATGGAATACAATATGTTAACATACCAGTATGAACGATGGTTTGGACTTTTAGTTTTACCAAATAATTTGAGAATTGCAAGAAAGGAGACGGAGAACTAGAGGAGTATGTGAGATATAGAAAGAGAAAAGAATATTTTATTGTTAATAAATTGTAACTTGCAAGCGTCTAGCATAAAGACTTAGAGGGCAAATATGTCAATATACATTAACTCCTTGTGTGCATTGTAATTTTGCCTGTGGTAATTGTTTCGATCAAAAATTAACAAGTATAATTTTGTGATCAAATCCGTAAAGTGAGGTAGAGTGATTATTGTGTTATGATTTGCATCCAATAGTGTTGGAAACAAACAATTAACAACATACAATCAGATTTTGGATTAATGCAAGTTTTGTATCAAAAAAATATTCGATCAACTAAAGAAAATAATGAATTATGCGTATAAAGTAAAAATGACACAGTGATATATGAGGAAAGCCCTTAATCTTGATAGATTGCTGCCATAAAACCTCGGAAAGAGACAATCGTCTCTTACCTTTGTTGTTTTTATTACTCAAATTCAGGATAATTACAATACGAGAGCACTTATGATCGATCTAAAGTGTTTATGGTGATGAATTGATGACATGAGTATGTTAATCTGCAAGAAATGAGTGTTAAAGTGGTGAATAAGTCATGCATGAATGTGTTCCTATGATCATAAGCCTCCAATTTATAGTAAGTACAATATAACTAATATCCCAAAAAATCTGGGATCCTGGTGAAATTTCAGGAAACGTCTCCTTAATTCTCTCATCCCTTGAATGAGCTTTGAACAGGTAATAAAGGTGGAATTAAACCACATTTAACTCTTGTTGGACTTGATCAAGACATATAACGGAAAAATAACGATTAGTAACGGTCAAATAAAGATTAGCAACGTATTATCCCGGGATACTGAACATATCCAGGATCCTGATCATTTGGGATACTGAACGCCTAAGATCCTGAACATAAACTGACAGACAATGATTAGTAACATTTGATCCTGGGGTACTTGCCATATCCGGGATCCTGAGTGTATCTGGGATCCTGAACATATCCAAGATCTTAGATATAATTTTCAACAGCACTAAAAGAGTTCAGTATCCTGTATCCTGAGTATAAAATTTAACCCCAAACAATTGCCCCCAAGTTGTGTTACCACCATAATCCTGATGGTGACACAACTTCTCATGATAAGTATCAAATAAATTAGGCGAGATATTACCGTGTATTGATAGCTACATCCACGTTTATTAGATTTTTAAAAATTAGCAACACTTCCATATCTTAATTGCACCTTGTCTTGATTTTTTATTTGGTTAACCACCGCGGTATCTCCCGATGGTTTATGTTTGCTCATATGGGTACTTTGAACTCTTTGAACATTTTGGTGAATTTTATCCAAGACAAGCTGTTCTCAGAACCTTTTACTGTGAATAATATCGGGACCCTTATTCAAACACCTTCTTTAATCCATTAAGAATCCTGATCACATGAGCCTGTATCATGTAAACATATCCCAATCGGGATCCTGTAATGCGAAAACTATAGCTGATCCCAAATACAATCGGGATCCTCTATTCAAACTCGATCCCAAACGGATCTAGGACCAACAGCCTGTAGAATATAAGTAACTATTATTCAGGATACCAAAGAATTGTATCAATACCCTTTTTCTTCATAATCCTGAGGTAATATTCTCAGTAAATTAGAGATAATTTTGAGCTCAGGATTCCCATATTTCGAAATCCTGAAATATGCTTCAGGTTAACAATAAAAACCACTGATAGTGATAGTATGAAAATAAATATTTTGTAAAAACCAGTTGTGACATAAAAATGTCAAAATGTTTTTAAATAATGTGTAAACATCAAAATGACTTTCAAGATCCTTAGATCAATAAAATTATTTTTGATAACGTGAAAACGTTATGATCTTTAGGTTAATTCATGGACTAAGCCAAATAAAACTTTTGGTAATGTGAAAACATTACAACTGTTGTGGGTAGATTTTTATCTAACATTGCAGGATTCTTATTAGCATCATAATCTCGTCACACAGGTATGGAAAGCATTTACATTTTATGTTCATATAGCAGGATAATAATAGCTTGTAAGTCTGCTTTCAGGATCACATATATAGTTAAGGATCCTGGGAATATCTTCATTATTAATCTTGCAGGATCCTATTCAGGATATATTTGTTTGATTATGCAGGATAATGGATAAGTGAGATCAGTAAGTAAGGATCCTACGTTTATTCTGGAGTGTGCATAGCTCAGGATCCTGAACCTATATTAGTTCAGGATCATGTGCTGTTTAACGTGTTTATTTTCTTTGAGTATTGACTAGGTCATATATGGAACGTGTTAATAAGATATGCTCAGGATTACGTGAGGGAGCTTTGATATGATCCAAGGATGACCAAGTCAGCTGCACGTGTAAAATGAAGTCAAAAGAGACGTTGGTGGTCTTCATCCTTCATCGGAGGATCCCGAGATTATCAGAAATATTGTTATACGCTCTTAGTATATAATTGAGGCATGGATGATCGATTAGGTTAATGAATGCACACTATTTTCACCTGCAAAACACATAAACACTCTGCTATTACTCTCGTTAATACTCTTTTTTATCAATACTTAGCTAGATCCACACACATAATCACTTAGCCGATCATCCTTGTGCTCTTAGCTTGTAATTCATTATTTTCATTTTAATAAAATCAACAAAGGCAAGGATCATTTGATCCTTCCCGAGGTTTTATGCCGGCGATCAATCTTGATCAAGGGTTTTCCTCGTATATCCTCGTGTCGATTACATTTACTTTACCTTTTTTCATTGTTTATTTAGCATTACCATTAATCTGTTCTTGAGCTTTTGTCTTAAATCTTTATTCAACAAGGATCAACGCACTTAAAGTGTATTTTCATTCAAAATTCTTATTTACTAATATAGATAATCGTATAACAACGTAATTATCTTGAAAGTAATTTCAACACTATACCTCACAATCTAAAATTTGATCACTTAATTGCTTAGTATAATTTTTGACCAAAACAATTTGGCTCCCACCGTGGGGCAAGTGTTGTTCTGCTTAATCAAAATTTTGTTAAAATCCTTGTTGAGTCATCTTTTCCAAAAATTTCTGTTAAGAATGTCGAGCCAAGGACGATCTACATCATCCACCATGCCATCATCATCGTCTGGCAGAACCACTCTTCCTCCTGCTCCACCTCTCACATCATCTCAATAACAGCCACAAAACGTCTATGCAAGGCTATCGTCGGCTGGATCCACTTCTATAGGGGCCGGATTCTTTTCAGATCCGAACCCTATTTTGATTTCTAACCAGGATATTGTGTCTATGTTTGCGCAGGTTAAGGAGGAGCTCAAATGAGTGGAAATGAGCAATGAAATCCTAAAGAAGGATATGGAGAATATGAGGACTAGGAATAATGTCCCTGCTTCTCAAGTCACTACTCCTATCCGTAGCAGGATCCTTGATTTTGATGCCCCACCGTCTGCTGAACGACAAGGAGATTTCGTGTCCATGCAAGGAAGTACCAGGATCCCGGATCCAATATTTGCTACAGGAGTTTCTACATCGAGGGGGTAACAATCGGATCCAGGATCCTCATATAGGACTCCTGACGGTGGTAACATGTTTAATAATTATACTTCTAATAATACTGTTGGGACTAACAATTTTCAGGATCCTGGAGTTAGCCCTATGACGGAAAGGGAAATACAAAAGTTGAAGGATATGATATCGAGTGTTCCTGGAGTTGTGCAACCAATTCCTAAAGTTACTCCAACAGCTCATAGGATCTCGAGATTTGCATCACCTATCTGTGATCCTGAGATCTCGAAAAGATTTCAAACTCCAAATATGAAGTTGTAAGATGGAACAATGGATCCTGAGGAGCATATTGCGCAATACAGGGAGAGGATGGAAATCATTCCAATTCCTTCTGATCTTAAAAAAGCATGCTTATGCAAGGGCTTTAGCTCTACCCTCACAAGATCCGCATTAAAATGGCTGTTAAACGTTCCCCCTTACTCTATTACTTCATTTTCTCATCTAGTTAATTTATTTAATAACCAATTCTCTTGCAGTAGAACATTTGAAAAGTTAACAACTGATTTATACAGAGTTGTTCAAAAAACTAATGAGTCTCTTCGAGATTTTGTAGGAAGATTCGGGAGAGAATCCTTGAATATACCTAACCTGGATATGCCTACTGCTGTTCAAGCCTTTAAAATGAGGATCAAAAGGGATTCCCCATTCTATGAGGATCTTGTTATGAATCCTTGTAGGAATCTCGACGAAGTCAGAAACAGGGCCCTATGATTCATCAGGCTAAAAGATGATGCTGAGATACAGAAAAGGGTTGATGCTTCATCAACATACGATAGACCCAACAGGAAATCGGACTCATCCTCATTCAGATCGAGTAGAAGCAAGCCTTATGCCAGAAATGAGGATCTTCGTGTGAATACTATCGATGAAGATGATGAAGAGTATCCTAAAATAACTGACTATAATTTTTCTGTAGATACAACAGGTATACTATGTGCCATGGAGGATCTTGGAGACAAAGCAAGATGGCCCAAGAAAAATGAGAAATATTTTGGATGGAAAGACAAGTCTAAATGGTGTGCATACCATGGATATTTCGGTCATCTGAATGAGAATTGTATAGCTCTCCGAAAAAAGATCAGCCATCTGCTCAACAAAGGATACTTGAAAGATTTGCTTGGGAAAAAGAAGGATCCAAATGATCATGATAGAGTTCAGGATCCCAAATCTCAGGATAATCGCAGGATCCCTACTAGAGCAGGATCCCCACCTTCAGATGCCAAGGTAATCAATTTTATTTCTGGTGGCTCTGATATATGTGGTACTTCTTATTCTGCAGCAAAGAGGCGTGCAAGAGAATCCAAATCAGAAAATCTATATAAACCAACAAGGACTTCCATGAAGAAAGATGAGAGGGTCATAACATTTGATGAGGATGATTTGGAAGATATTCAGGATCCTCACCATGATGGATTGGTTATTACTCTCTATGTTGCCAATCATTTTGTGCCCAGGATCCTGATCGATAGAGGAAGTTCGGTTAATATCATTCGCTTGGAGACCTTAAAAAGAATGGGTATTCCAGAATCAGAGATCACCTCCAGATCTAATGTGTTGGTAGGATTCAGTGGAGAAGCAAAAAATATAGTTGGTGACATCAAATTGCCAATCTACATTGAAGGGGTTAATTCGATTCAAAAATTTTGTGTTATGGATTGCTTGTCGAGTTATAACATAATCCTAGGTAGACCTTGGTTACATGATATGAAAGCGGTGCCATCAACATATCATCAATGTGTCAAATTACCAACTCCTCGGGGGGTGGTTAAGATTAGCAGTGATCAACAAGAGACAAAGGATTGTTACACAACATCGATGAAGTCTACTGCCAAGTCTCTGTCACGTTCTAGATACAAGCGAACAGGACGTCAAAGAAATGCCGATCGATTCCAAGGATCCTGAAGAAAAAGTGCTCATAGGATCAGGGATGTCACAGGATCTTGAACAGGATCTCATGAAATTCTTGAACCAAAGAAAATCAACTTTTGCTTGGAAGCCAGAGGATATGACAGGTATATCTAAGGATATTATAACTCATAAACTTGGAATTGATAGTAGTTTCAGGCCAATTCAACAAAAAAGAAGGAAATTCACGCCGGAAAGGAATGCTATTATCCAAGCGGACGTTGAAAGGTTACTCTCTGCTGGCATGATAAAGGAAGTAAAATTTCAAAGATGGTTGGCTAACGTGGTGGTAGTACAAAAGAAGAATGAGAAATGGAGAGTGTGCGTGGACTACACTGATCTTAATAAAGCCTGTCCGAAGGATCCTTTCCCATTACCACACATCGATTCGATGGTAGATGCTACGGCTGGGCATGAGATCCTAACCATCATGGATGCATCGTCAGGATTTCAGCAAATCCAAGTGGAACCATCGGATCAGGAAGACACAGCCTTCATAACCCCCACATGTATATATTGTTATATTGCTATGCCTTTTGGTCTTAAAAATGCAGGTGCCACTTATCAAAGGCTGGTCAACATGATGTTCAAAGAACAACTGGGAAGCACGATGGAAGTGTACATCGATGATATGGTGGTAAAGTCAAAGAAAACTGAGGATCATCTTCAGGATCTTAAGATGGCTTTCGACATTCTGGATCAATACAATATGAAGCTTAATCCTGCAAAGTGTCACTTTGGAGTGGGGGCAGGAAAATTTTTAGGATACATGGTAACCAAGAGAGGAATAGAAGCTAGTCCAGAGCAGATCAAGGCTATCCTGGATTTGAAATCCCCATCAAGTCCTAAGGATATACAAAGATTGACGGGAAGAATAGCAGCTCTGAACCGTTTTATTTCAAGATCCTCAGACAAATGCAAGGAATTCTTTGATATCCTAAAGAAGAACAAAAAGTTCGAATGGGAATTGAAGAATTACTTGTCATTAGCTTTATCTTCCAGGTATCCACCGGCCAAATAGAAATGTCAATACCTTTGTCTGAGATTTCAGTGGCCATGCGAATCCTATCCTCAAAGATTGCAATGGTGGCATCCCTCTTTATTTTAACATTCAAATCATTCTCCATCTCCTTCATCTTAGTATTGGCATCAGCATGCATTCTTAAGATATTTGCTTTAAGATCTTTGACCTCTTTCCTCAATTTGGTAAGCTCAGCAACATCCTTCTCATGAGCGGCCGCTCTGGTTTGAGATAGCTTGCACAAGTCGTTGAAAGCACTTGCTTTCTCTTGATAGCAAAGGATGATCTATTCATGAGCCTGTACAAAGTTGGATGTTAAAATGGAGAAATTGGATCATGGTTTTAATTACATAAACCGAAAACATTATTACCTTAGAGAATTCAGAGTCAAGGGTTGCAGGGTCTATCATATCCTCGCTCTTCCTCTTATTAGAGGATTTAGATCGGAGGTTGGGCATCTTTGATTTTGAAGCAGCAGGGGTCGATTTTTCTTTCTTGATTGCAGAGGAATCGTCATCGATATCAGATAAGCTGAAATACGTGGCTGGATTCATAAGGAAGATGAGGTCAGGATATATCAAAGTTAAAGCTGAATAAACTGTCTTAACTTACTAGACATAGAGTATTGAGGTTCCTGTGATCTTGCACCCTCAATTTGATCAGGATGCTTGAAGGATCTCTCTTCCTCAGAAATTTCCAAGAATGTTCTTAAATACCCTTCGATGTCTAGATCAGGGAGTACCAAAGCCGCAAAATCAACTGAAACAAATGAAATCAGGTTAGAATTAAGATTTTATGTTTTATAAGCCCTATAAAAATGTTTCTCCTACCCTTGAGTAGCCAGGAAGAAGGAACTTGACTGCAGTTGGGTAAAGAATTACGATCAACAAAGAAGAATCTGCTCTTCCGAGTTGGATCGTTCTGTTTGGTTCACAATACCAAATGGGAACGGTTGGGTTTGACTTTGAATAAAAAGTAGTGAGAACCATGGCTTCTGAGATGATAAGTCTGGGCTAATTCGGGTAGGCCTAAATTTACGACGTGAAAATTAACTACGGTCTGAATCACATAGAGAGTACACCAAATCATAGGCATAGCTTGAACGTAGCAAAGCTTAGTGGTGGCAAAAAAACTCAGTGATTAAAGGTGGAAATGAGAATGTGAGACCAATGGTAAAGGGATATTCTGGAAAGCAAATCCACTTATCAGAGGAAAGATCAGGTGGACATGAAGGATCAAAAGCTTTAAAAACAGTATTTGGGGGAAAAGAACCCCTGATTCTCAGTTGGTCAATGTCAGAATTAATGAAAGTACAGGGTTCAGGGTTTGAAACTAGACCCTGAGTATTGAATTCTGGTTGAGTATCATCATTTTCTAGAAGAATCAAAGACATGGTAGACGAAATGATGAAATACGAATTTGATAGAAAAGGGAAGAGATAAATTTTACGTGCAGATCGATGGTAGATAACGGCGACGAGAAGATGAATAAGAAAAGATAGGTATCAAAATGGTTATAAGTACTTAGACACAGTAACCAATACATCTACCTAACACAATTTTAGCAGTTATCCTGGGAAGTTACAACATTTAAGGATCCTGAAAAACGTTATAACTTCGGGGGAAATTGTTGTGGGTAGATTTTTATCTAACATTGCAGATCCTTATTAGCATCATAATCTCGTCACACAGGTATGGAAAGCATTTACATTTTATATTCATATAGCAGGATAATAATAACTTGTAAGTCTGCTTTTAGGATGACAAATATAGTTAAGGATCCTGGGAATATCTTCATTATTAATCTTGCAGGATCCTATTCAGGATATATTTGTTTGATTATGCAGGATAATGGATAAGTAGGATCAGTAAGTAAGGATCCTATGTTTATTCTGGAGTGTGCATAGCTCAGGATCCTGGACCTATATTAGTTCAGGATCATGTGTTGTTTAACGTGTTTATTTTCTTTGAGTATTGACCATGTCATATATGGAACGCGTTAATAAGATATGCTCTGGATTACGTGAGGGAGCTTTGATATGATCCAAGGATGACCAAGTCAGTTGGACGTGTAAAATGAAGTCAAAAGAGACGTTGGTAGTCTTCATCCTTCATCGGAGGATCCCGAGATTCTCTGAAATATTGTTATACGCTCTTAGTATATAATTGAGGCATGGATGATCGATTAGGTTAACGAATGCACACTATTTTCACCTAAAAAACACATAAACACTCTGCTATTACTCTCGTTAATACTCTTTTTCATCAACACTTAGCTAGATTCACACACATAATCACTTAGCCGATCATCCTTGTGCTTTTAGCTTGTAATTCATTATTTTCATTTTAATAAAATCAACAATGGCAAGGATCATTTGATCCTTCCCGAGGTTTTGTGCCAGCGAGCAATCTTAATCAAGGGTATTCCTCGTATATCCTCGTGTCGATTACATTTACTTTACCTTTTTTCATTGTTTATTTAGCATTACCATTAATATGTTCTTGAGCTTTTGTCTTAAATCTTTATTCAACAAGGATCAACGCACTTAAAGTTTATTTTCATTCAAAATTCTTATTTACTAATATAGATAATCGTATAACAAATTAATTATCTTGAAAGTAATTTCAACACTATACCTCACAATCTAAAATTTGATCACTTAATTGCTTAGTGTAATTTTTGACCAAAACAACAACCATTGGGGTCATCCGTGGGCTACGCTGATGAATTCATTATGGTAATGTGAAAACATTACAAACCTTAGTATGACGTGAAAACGCCAAAAACCTTTGGTTAACAACTAGTGTAATGAGTGTTAACAATTTGTAAGAGTTTGATCTATAGCTCAATGGTCATGAAATTATCGGGTACCAGAGGCAACACTGGTCCCATAACCTTGACACTATAATCAAACATCGGTCGCTCCAGGGGTGAGTGTGGAAACCCAAATACTTAGAGAGGTTTTTATGTGTCCGCAAACCTCTAAACTTTGAAGAATCTAAGATCCCTTAAACTTAGGATAGGTGGCCAGCCTCTAGTCTTCAATTAGTGATCCTCAAACGCGTTATCTACAACAAATACAAGATCTTGGGTAAAGGTGGGTGTTAGTTTACCTAACACCCCTCTGATGCTTAAGTCAGTATCTTGATAAAATGAAAGCAATAAAAATGATAATAGTAATAAGAAATTCAAGTGCATAAAGGATAATAAAGAATAATATCAATATATCATTAAGCAATCAAAATATATGGTGAAAGTAGTTAAGAATTAAGCATAAGTAATAAACTAAGATAAGGATAAGAAACGTACCTTCTCAAGTTGAATTAAAAATTCGCAACTTACAAATAATATAGCTTTAAATGGACTACATTCCAGGATCTTTGTAGAATCTCAAAATCCATGTTAGCCAACCAATATGCCCCATTTCCTTCTTGTGAATGTATCAAGTAAGGACCTTCCCATTTTGGTGCCAATTTACCTTCAGCAGTAGTGTTTTGGAATACTTTCCTCAATACCAAGTCTCCTATTTGAAATCTCCTTATCCTGATATTTTTGTTATAGGATCTTGAAATTCTTTGTTGGAATGTTGCAATCTTGACCTTTGCACGATCCATGATCTTATCTACTGTGTCAAGATCCTGAAGCAAGGCTCTTCTATTATCCTCCATTGTTTTCATCAGGGATCTTGCAGTTGGGATCAGCATTTCAGTTGGGATCACAACCTCAGATCCAAACACCAAAGTAAAAGGGGTTTGCTTGGTTTCTTCCTTCTCAGTAGTTCTATCAACCCATAAAACAAAAGGCAACTCCTCTGCCCATCGACCCTTCCTAGCATCCAATCTTTTTTTGAGATTATTTAAAATGATCTTATTGCTCGATTTTGCTTGACCGTTAGCTTGAGGATGTACTGGTGTTGAAGTGATCATTTTGATCCCCCAACTCGCACAAAAGTTTGTAGTCCTCTTGCCGATAAATTGGGATCCGTTGTCATATACAATCTCTGCTGGGATCCAGAACCTAGTCAGGATATTCCTCTTGATGAATGAGATCACATCTTTTTCTTTTACTTGCACAAATGCTTCAGCCTCAATCCCTTTTGAAAAATACTCGGTCATGGCAAGCATAAAGACTTTTCCACCAGGTGCTGTAGGTAATTTTCCTACAATATCCATTCCCCATTTCATGAAAGGCCATGGAGAGATAATTGGATCCATCGGTTCCTCTGGTTGATGATGAATGTTCCCATGCCTTTGACAAGCATCACATTTGCGAGCATAATCCATAGCAGCTCTTCTCATGGTAGGCCAATAATATCCCGTCCTCAAAGTTTTTGAAAAAAGGGATTTCCCAGCAGCATGATTCCCACAATCTCCTTCGTGTATATCCTCCAAAACTCTTTAGGTTTCAGGATCCTCAAGGCACCTTAAAAGTGGACCTGCAAGAGATTTTTTTAATACAAGATTCCATTTACAATAGTAAAACTAGATACCTTCATTCTGAAAGCTTTAGGATTCGTTTCATCCTTAGGGATCACATCATCCTGCAAATATCTTATGATCGATTCTATCCAAGATCCCGCCTTGCCCCTAGAATCTGATGTATCCAAATTATCTCGAGGGTTAGGATCATTCACATCAAAGACCTGCAATGCTTCTACTCCTTTGTCAGCAATACAGGTGTCATGACATGCATTATTGAAATCTTTATATCCGGCGGAATTGATATCGCGTAAAAAGTCACGTTTTTACTACCGATATCTCTCTCATTCCGGAACGATTCTTTGTGTATTGAACTCAAATACGGTTCAAATCAATGATATTATGCTGATACGGTCAAAACAAGGTTGCACGATAAAAATCAAGCAAAACGGATGAAAAACAAAGATTCCACGCACGTTTGAAGATTCAAGGCATCAAAACAAGATTTAAAGACTAAATTACCCATCATCAACATCCATCTTATCCAAGATGTTCGTTTTCAAAATACGAGTCTAACAGAAGGAGAATCAACAAAAAGGGATAAAGATTGAAGATTCTACGCCCGCCGGAAGATTCAAATGATTCGTACGCAATATCTGGAGATAGGAAACTCATCTCGGGGATTTCTTTATATCAAAATCTTCGTTTTTGAATTACGAATCCAACGCAAAAAGAATCGATGTAAACGGATGGATAAGGAAGAAAATACGCACAAACTAAAAAACGAGACAAAAGATAGTGAACCGGGGCGGGTGGCAGCCACCAGCCGCCGGCCAGCCACCAGCCGCCGCTGGCCAGCTGGTGGGCGGCGCCTGCTACCTGTCCCCTGTCCCATTTTTGCTTTTTGGTCCTTGCGTGTACCCGGTACCATACCTTTACGCGATTGTACGTACCCGGTGCCACACCTTTACGCGATTGTACGTACCTGGTGCACCACCTTTTCCACCTTTTGCTAAAGTGCTCCTTAAGTTGCTAACGTGAGCCAAATTTCACCTATAAATAGGAGGCATGAGGCTTCATTTCAACACACACCATTCTTAGAACAATATACTTCTCTTAAGATATTTCTTCTACTTTCTTTCTATTTTCTTACTAAAAATTAGTTTTAGGCTAGTTTAGGAGCTTGTTTAGAATCGAAGGAAAGTATGGAACGCATTGTAATCTTCAGGTGTAAGCTTGGAATTGTGTCAATTAATTCAAGTCTACTTTCTCCCGCATTTAACCCTGGTGCTTTCTAATCCTTATCTATCTTAATTAATTACGTTTATATTGATTATGCTAGATTTAGTTATTGCCATGATTAGAGAGTAGTATACTTGTTGTGTTTGCTTGTGATGTAGTTAATTAATTATGGAATGATTTATAATTAAATATTAAAGATCGGTAGTATTGCTTTGATCGTCTTATTGCATGTTCTTGTTTGATTGTTGCCTTAGGATCATCATAGTGGTAAAATATAAACGGTCTTAATTATCGTAAAGTAATATGATGACCCCTATTCGACTGTTACTCGATATAGTACTGGAAACACTTCAAGGTGGAGTACAAATGTATGGAAGTCGAGGAACGACTGAAGGTAGTCATATTACGAAACGGTACAATATTACGAAGTAATATGATGTCCCCTATTCGACTGTTATTCGATATAGTACTGGAAACACTTCAAGGTGGAGTACAAAGTTATGGAAGTCGAGTAACGACCGAAGGTAGTTATATTACAGACTAACATATAAAATGAGAAACCTAGTTTAATTAACCTTTCTAAATAGACTTTTAAACTTCAAATTAATCTATCGCCTTTCCACCAATAAACGTGATTACAACACCTTTTTAACGACGTCTAATTAAAAGGTAGTCAGTCATTTATGTCAATATAATTTGTCAAAGGTATGAAACTATAGAACCGCAAGGCTACATGGGGGATTATCGTAGGACAAGACATGGTCAAGGTTTGAAGCGGTGGAACCACTTAAAGTGAGGAATGCTGTGAATAACTAGGGGATTTATTGGGTAGTCTTAAGCAAGGGCTGGTTTAAAGTCATAAATGAACCGTTTTAAATATACGAATCTGTTAGGATGACGAGGAATTATTATATGATTCAGTTATGTCTAGTACCTTAAGATTTTGTCGCCGTTCATATGAAAGTATTATTAAACCATAATTAAGATTTTGCTTATTATTCTAAATACTTTATAATGTTACCTTAACCTAGCTCCCGGTGTGACATGCTAATGGAATTTTAATTAGTAGGGAATCTAGTGTTTACATACAAATATTTAAGAATGATAATTAACTAATATCTTTCAAAATAGATTCTCCAAACATCATCCCATAATTAAGATTTTGCTTATTATTCTAAATACTTTGTAATGTTACCTTAACCTAGCTTCCGGTGTGACATACTAATGGAATTTTAATTAGTAGGAATCTAGTGTTTACATACAAATATTCAAGAATGATAATTAACTAATCTCTTTCAAAATAGATTCTCCAAACATCATCCTGTAACTTAATTAACGACGTCTCAGCAAACACTATCTTTATTTATCTGCTTTATCTTTTATTTTCGCTTTTATTTATTTACTTGCCTAAGTTAGTTAATAGAAAAACCAAAACTCCCCCACTATTTCATAAACCCTTCACTAGTTTGAAAGCCCTCATCTGCCATGCCTTAGTTTCAATTCAGTCGGTTTGAAGAACGACTCTAGGTCATACCTACCACTTGCTCACCCTTAGGATTAGCATTGTTAGGGAAAACTTAGGCCCCGCAATTACAAATTTAAAACACCCACTGATGCCCGTCGCCAGTAGCCGGTGCAACGACAAGGGTAAAATCCTTACCGACCGCTAGTGACGCATCAGGGATCCAGAGAGTAGATCCCAGATTTTCCAAAGCATCTGCTTCTGTATTTTCCTCCCTTGGTACCTGTTCCATGCTAAATATCTTGAAGGTACCTGCAAGCTTCTTGACTATATCCAAATACAAAGCTAATTTTTCATCTTTTACAGCGTAAGTGCCATTATAATGGTTAGAAACTAACAAAGAATCTACATACACTTGCAAATGTTTGATCCCCAGATCCTTAGCCATTTGTAATCCTGCAGTTAATGCTTCATATTCCGTTTCATTATTAGTAGCCTGGAATTCACAACTAACAGCGTGTGGTATTATATCTCCATGTGGTGATTTTAATATGATCCCCAAACCAATACCATTTACATTGGAAGCCCCATCAGTATGCAATGTCCATTTTTCTTTCATTTCATCCAATTGTTGAACTTCCAAATCTACTTCACTTTGAAGATCACTAGTAAAATATTCTATGACGTCTGCTAGGGCTTGAAATTTTATTGCATTTCTAGGTTCATATATCAAATTATATGCACTCAATTTCACAGACCACTTAGCCATTCTACCTGACATTTCTGGTTTCCTAAGTACACATTTTATGGGATAATTAGATTTTACGTGTACATGATGTGTTTCAAAGTAATGCCTAAGTTTTTTCGATGCCATAACCAAAGCTAAAATAAGTTTTCCAAGATGAGAATACCTGGTTTTATCATCAAGTAAGCTTTTACTTACATAGTATATTGGATGCTGCTGTCCTTCATGATCCTTGACAAGTACGACACTAACTGCATTCCGGGATACTGCCATGTAGAGGTATAACGGATCCTCATCTTCTGGCTTCATTAACAACGGTGCAGATGAAAGATAACTCTTTAATTCTTGGAATGCATCTTCTTGCCTTTCTCCCCACTCAAACTTTCTATTCTTTTTCAGGATATCATAGAACTCTTTACAACGGTCTGAGGATCTTGAGATAAATCTATTGAGTGCTCCTATCCTGCCAGTTAATTTTTGCACATCTTTAGGATTTGCTGGGTATTTTAGGTTCAAGATAGCTTTAATCTATTCCAGACTAGCTTCTATTCCTCTTCTTGTAACCATATATCCCAAAAATTTTCCTGCCCCTACTCCAAAGTGGCATTTGGTGGGATTTAGCTTCATGTTGAATTGATCCAGGATATCGAATGCTACTTGAAGATCCTGAAGATGATCCTCATCTTTCTTTGATTTGACAACCATATCATCAATATAGACTTCCTTAGTATCTCCTAGCTGATCTTTGAACATCATGTTGACCTGCCTTTAATAGGTAGCACCTGCATTTTTAAGACCAAACGGCATAGCAATATTACAATAAATACCTGTAGGAGTCATAAATGCAGTATCCTCTTGATCTGATGGTTCCATTTGTATCTTTTGAAATCCCGAAGAGGCATCCATGAAAGTCAGGATCTAATGGCCAGCCGTTGCATCCACCATAGAATCAATATGTGGTAATGTGAAAGCATCCTTAGGGAATGCTTTGTTAATTTCAGTATAATCCACGCACACTCTCCATTTCCCATTCTTTTTCTGGAATACCACCACACTGGCTAACCATCTTGGGAATTTTACTTCTCTAATCATTCCAGTCTTGAGCAATCTTTCAACATCTTCTTGTATGATAACATTCCCTTCCGAAGAAAACTTTCTCCTCTTTTGTTGGATAGGCCTGAAACTGTTATCAATATTCAACTTATGTGTAAATAATTTCTTTAGAAATACATGTCATATCCTCAGTTTTGCAGGCGAAAGTTGCTCTCCTTTCCTTCAGAAATTTCATAAGATCCTCCTCGAGATCCCTGGGGATCCGGATCCTATGAGTACTTTTTCTTCAGGATCATCAACGTTAAGCGACACTTCTTTGACATCATGTTCAGTTTCTTCTAAGATGCCCCGTGCCTGCTTCTGTAATTGCTATGCTTGTGGAGGCTTGGTAGTGGATTTCATCGATGTAGTATAGCAATCCTTTGCCTCCTGTTGATCACTATTTATCTTCACCACCCCCATGGAGTTGGTAGCTTCACACATTGATGATATGTTGATGGTAGTGCTTTCATGTCATGTATCCACGGTCTCCCTAGAATAATGTTATAAGAGGATAATGAATCAATAACACAAAACTTTTGCATAGAGTTTACCCCCTCGATGTAGATAGGCAAATTGATCTCTCCCATTGTGTTCTTTACTTCACCACTAAATCCCACGAGTACAGTGGACTTTGTGATGATCTCGGATTCTGGGATACCCATTCTCTTCAAGGTCTCTAAATGAATGATGTTTACTGAGCTACCACCATCGATCAGGATCCTATGGATAAAATGATTGGCCACATATAAAGTTATGACCATGCCGTCGTGATGAGAATCCTGAATATTTTCCTTGTCTTCTTCTCCAAAGGTCACTACTTTCTCATCCTTAAGAGTGGTGGTTCTAGTTGGCTTATGCTGCTTTTCTGTTTTTGCTTCCTTGGCATGTCTTTTAGCTGCAGAATAAGACGTGCCATAAATGTCAGAACCACCAGAAATAAAATTGATTACCTTGGCATCTGGAGTTGGTGATTTTGCTCTCTGCGAGATCTTAGAATTATCCTGAATCTCAGAATCCTGAATTTTCTCAGAATCCCTAGAATTATCCTTCTTCTTTCCAAATAGCTCTTTTAAGTAACCCTTGCTCAGCAGATAGTTGATCTCTTTCCTTAAGGCCATACAATTTCTGTTACATGACCAAAATCTTCATGATATGCGCACCACTTAGACTTATCTTTCCACCTGGTGTTCTTGTCATTCTTTCTTGGCCATCGAGCATTATCTCCAAGGTTCTGCATTGCATACATAAGACCTGTAGTTTCAACAGAGAAACAATAATCGGTTATTTTAGGATAGTCTTCATCGTCCTCTTCAACTGCATTGATCCGATGATCCTCAGTTCTGGATACGGCTTATTTCTATTTGATCTGTAAGATGAGGTCTCAATCTTCCTATTGGGTTTCTCATATGTTGATGAAGTTTCTATCCTCTTCTGGATTATGGCATCTTCCTCTAACCTTATTGTTGTGGGTAGAATTTTCACTAACCATTCAGGATCCCAGATCAGCTATTATACTGATAACTTGTAAGGACCCTGGATTGCTTTTGGATGATTTACACGCAGGATATTGAGCTTACAATTAGGATAAGGAAATATATGATCTTGACTTGCTATATTATGTATGATCCTCAGGTATGACTATATTATCCTTAAGATTATGTTGAAACAGGGATAATAGTTGTGTAACCTTACTGTTGAGATTATTATATTACAGGATCCCAATAGGGATATTGTTTTATCTTTCAGGATCACCAACTTATAATTATCCCGAATCTGACAAAGTCTGGGATAATAGAATGCATTGGACTTAATACTATCTTATTTATCTTATAATATATGCTTATTATAAGGATCCCATATATCATATATCTCGGGATCCCTTTGCTACTAATATTTTCGCATGTTTAATGTATTTTGACTAGGTCATACGAGACGTGTGGAGTTAGTTCCGATTTCCTTGAATCGTATACTACTTGAAGATTATTTGAACTACAGAGAAGGGAGTCAACACGTGCTCAATACTCGGTCATATGAATGTTGCCACGCTCCACCAAATCTCGGGGATGATCCCGGATATTTTGGGATTATAGTTTTAGGCTCTGTAGTATATTGTAACACCCGCCAAATTAGGACTTTTGATTAGTGCCTAACTACTTGTACTTTCATGTATTTAGTTTTGTATTAATCTAAGTATATGAGACTTTCGTGAAAATTACTTACACGCGTACGCGATTCGTCTAAATCATACACTTCGCAAATGGACGAGGTCCGATACAATTTAGATTGGACGTTGGTGACAAAAACTTTTAAATAATTTGGAATTAACCAAAAAAACATTATTAGCTTTAATATATTGTGAGAATATATTACACATATCTAGTATCGTTTAAAACACTTCGAATGCGACGAGAGCACACAAAACGCGCGTAGCAACAGAAAGTAATTCAAGATTTTATTTTTATAACTCATCATTAAGAATTTGAAAAAATAAAAAAATAATACTTTGGCTAAAAATATTTCAGATACACTTTAACATATAACGCGAAACAACGTTTAAACAACTACAGGATTTAACCGACAACGACTCGTGATATAAAATTTGGCAACTCAAACCCGCGAGCCGGAGACCCGAGTTGGGTCGGCTCAGACCCGCGAACCCAGCCCCCAACCGACCCATGACTCACCCCTTTTAACCCCATTCTTTCACCACTTCCACCTCATTTACACCAAACACACACTTACACCTATTTTCTCTCATCTCTCTCCCTACTAAATCTCTATATCTCTCTCTAAAAACTGAGATAACAAGAACATCATCATCAAAATCGTTCATCATCATCAAGACACAAGCAAGAGGATCATCATCATCATCATCATCATCATCATCATCATCATCATCATCATCATCATCATCAACTTCTTTGATTTTCGATTTTGTTGGTAAGAAGCTTTAAAAACTCTTTTAAATTACTTGTAAAGCTTTTATTTACATGCTAGAACGTTTACTCAATGAAGATTTGCCCAAAAACCGACTTGAAATTGCAATTTTAAAGATAAGTGTTCGAGCAGCTCGTTCTGCGAACCGAGATCTGTTCGTCCTGCGAGGCGAACCCAAACTGCGAACTGAAAACTGAACTCGCGAACCCAAACTACGAACCGAACCCACTCGCGAGTTGACTTGTGAGTCGACCTGCGAGTTGACCTGCGAGTTGACCTGTGAGTTGACCTGCGAGTTGACCTGCGAGTCGACCTGCGAGTCGACCTGCGAGCCGAACCTTGTGTTTCAAACCGAATTCAGTTCGCAGCCTACCACTTGCGAACCCACTTTGTCTTGCGAACCCAACTCAGTTCGCAACCTACTGCCTTGCGAGCCGAACTTGGCTCGCACCGCGAACTCAATTCGCACCACTATTTCAGTCCATAACCCGACTTGACCAATTTTCGAATTTAAATCCCAGATACGATTTTTAGTAAAACGATACACATAATAATAACACTCTCGGATTATTTTTACAAACCGTCACCAACGGGCCATACTTGTTTTCAAAATACAAACGGTTTACTAAACAAACACTTGGACATGTCCTAGTTGAGTGGACAACTAGCATTGGTGATCTTTTAAGACACCAACTCGTTTACTTGTTTACTTACAACCTTGCACGTTTCGAACACCAGAAGGTTGCATGGTTCTGAGAATCGATACACAGACTTACAACCGCTTTACCTGGTTGATTACACATACGTATTTACTGGACTCAGGTGAGTCTCATAGCCCCACTTTTACTGTTTTACTTACGGGGTGAGATACATTGCTTATTTTTCTTGAACACAAGTACGAACTAACCATTTTACGGTACGGGATTGCATGAGTTAATTACTTTTACGGAAGTCTCTCCATCATATATCGTTAGTTATGTACTTAAGCGCGAACACTAGTTAATGGATCCATTAGGGAAATGACCCTCCCCGCCCGGGGTAGTAGCGCTACCACGAACCATTCTGTATAAACGGGCGACTATCATTCGTTACTTATGCTTGCTCAATTACGAGCATGTCATGGGAGCAAATTATTATTTACGGGTTAAGCTTCGATTATGAGCCTCATGGCAATGGTATAACTTACTTACTTTACAATTGCGTGATTACAAATACCTGATTTACGCCTGCGGGATTTACTGATGAAACCTTGTGTTCAAATACTTACATTATTTACAAACCTGTGAGATTCACCAACATTCGTGTTGACCTTTTTAGCTTTGTATTTCAGGTACACAGACGGAGTAGGATTCCCTCAGGATACTAGCTAGAGTTGCATGATTTCTACCTTGCATTTAACGGAAATTCTTAGCATTATCTTTTGTATTTATTATGATTATGTAATAGAATCTCCCGCTTTATACGCGGACTCTAGGGAACTTCATTTTGTAACCAGAAACGCTATGTTTCAAACATTTTATGTATGGAAATGTAACTATTTACAAACGTTGCATATAGATGTCGTTTGCTTTACTTTTGTGCTGTGATATTTGATTAGTAGCACCCCAAAGCTTGCTTCCGCTAAACAGTGATTTTGGGGGTGTTACAGATTGGTATCAGAGCCTAAGGTTATAGCGAACTAGGTTGCATTTAGTGGGCCTAGACTATGACCGTTAGGCAGTATTTCCTCATTAGGTATGACTGGTTCGGGAATTGCATCATACGACGTTAATTTAACATAGCCTGATCAACTATGTACAATTAAGGAAAGATGATGTGAAACCTGAAAGGGGTTATGTTGAACAGGAATACACTAGTTTACTCTGACCACGAGAGAAACGGAACCGATACTTGGTTGCGCTAGACACACTAGGCTATATTATATGTTATATATATAAGTAGGCCTCATTCTTTCTAACACTTTGTCTCAGAAGGGCAAACACACCACCAAGTTCGTCACGCTCTTATCCGCATGGAACACGAAACCCAAGGGTGGCTAGGAGGGACGCCCGTTTGCCTCGAGCCAGCCCATATCCCACTCACCTCACTCTACAGGACTTAGCTGCTAGGGTGCACTGTCAAGACCAACGACTCCATGAAATGGATATCGAACTCCAAGAAACTCGTGAGAACTGGAGACTCACAGCAATGGAGTGAATCGAGCAAGTCTTCGAAGATCACGATCACACTGTTACCACCATGAACACTCTTCAGAATCAGGTGGGAGAAACAGTCAAAACCATGGAGGTTGTCCACAAACAAGTGATTGGCAACCAAAATGAAATCTCTGTCCTGCAATCAAGACTCCATCAGTGCAAGACACGTCTAAGGGAAACCGAGGACGCCCTCCGAACGGCCAACAGACTCGCAGAATCTGTGGACCGCCTCAACGCACTGCTGCCACAACTCAATCTATGCCGGAATTAGCTTAGGCTGAATCTGTATTCTATTATGCTTTTGTAGGATCTATGTAATTCGACCGGATGAAACAATTCCCGGCATCTTTTGTACTTATATTATGTAACCCTCTAGAACTCATGCCTTGTATCTAATCTAATTATCTAATGAAATATGGGAATATGGTTATCACGTCACTCTGTTCTCGTATATTCCATCATATACACATGAGATATATCATAAATTCGTACAAATCTCTTATTTCTCTTTTTCTTGTTCTCTTTGCTCAGCATCATGCCTCCCCGACGCCAGGTCACCCTCAGCGAAACTGAAATAGCAGATCTAATTGCCCGCAGTGTGGCCCAAGCCTTGGCTACCCGGACACCCGTTCCTAGTAGCGAAGATAAAGCTACCAATGGACCACAACCCAAACCCTGCTCTTACAAAGACTTTCAGAACTGCAAACCTTTGAGCTTTGCAGGTACCGAAGGAGCAATCGGTCTAGTACGCTGGATCGAGAAAATCGAATCTGTATTCCTTATTTGCAACTGCACAGAGGGAGACAAGGTCAAGTTCTCCTCCAGTACATTTTCTGACACCGCTCTCACCTGGTGGAACACCTATGCCCAGACTGTGGGTATTGCAAATGCTTACAAACTCTCATGGGACGAGTTAAAGAAGATGGAGGGGCGAGTATTGCCCCAGAGATGAATTGAAGCAGCTGGAGGTAGACTTCTGGAACCACAAAATGCAGGGTGATGACATCACGGGTTATACCAACCGTTTTCACCAACTGGCACTTATGTGCCCATCCATGGTCGATCCCGAGTATAAGAGGATCGAGAAATACGTAGATGGACTCCCCGAAAAACTTCAAGACCTAGTGACTTCATCCAAACCGGGTACCATTCAGAGCGCCATTCGTATGGCTCACGAACTAACGGCCAACTCTGTCCGCCATGGCACAACCTCAACCCCAACAACAAACAACAAGCGTAAGTGGGAAGGGAGCCCCAATTCCTCCAACCAAACCTTCAACAAAAAGCCTGAGTCTATTAAGGCTTATTCCTCGGGATCTACTGAGAGGAAAGGGTATATCGGGAACAAACCTTACTGTTCCAAATGCAACCGCCATCACGACGGTTCCTGCCCTTATACTAATTGCAAAAGGTTCAGGCACTTAGCCAAGGATTGCCGAGCCAACACCCCCACCCCCAACACTAACACGCCGAAGACTTGCTTTGGGTGCGGAAGTCCAGGGCATTTCAAGAGCGACTGCCCCAAGCTGAAAAACAACAACAACAAGAACAACAACAACGCTCGAGGAAGAGCTTTTGTGCTGAAATCAGGGGAAGCCCGTCAAGACCCTAATGTGGTCACGGGTACGTTCCTTCTCAACAATTTAACTGCCACTGTCCTATTTGATACTGGTGCTGATAAGAGCTTTATGTCTGATAAATTTTATCCACTACTTAACACTGCACCGATAGCCTTAGATTCTAAGTACACAGTAGAATTGGCAAACGGAAAACTTATTGAGGCCGATAGTGTGATACCTAATTTCACTTTAAGTTTAGCTAATGAGCTCTTCTCCATTGATTTGATACCCATCGAGATCGGCAGCTTTGACATCATCGTCGGTATGGATTGGTTATCCAAACACCGAGCCGAAATAGTTTGTTTTGAGAAAATCGTCCGCATCCCTCTCGTCACCGGTGAAACTGTAGTCATACAAGGGGAGACTGGTGGGACGAGCCTAAACTTCATGTCTTGCATGAAAACCCGAAAATACTTGAGAAAAGGGTACCAAACGATCCTCGCAAATGTTATGGAGAAAAAGTTGGAGGAGAAGCGACTTGAGGATGTGCCTATTGTTCGGGATTTCCCAGAAGTCTTTCCTGAAGACTTGCCTGGCCTCCCACCACCTAGACAAGTCGAATTTTCTATTGATCTTGTGCTCGGTGCAACACCGGTGGCACGAGCACCTTACCGACTAGCCCCATCCGAGCTTCAGGAGTTGTCTACTCAGTTACAGGAACTCCTAGACAAGGGATTTATTCGACCAAGTTCCTCACCTTGGGGAGCTCCGGTCTTATTCGTGAAAAAGAAAGACAGTTCTTTCCGCATGTGCATCGATTATCGTGAACTTAACAAGTTAACTGTCAAAAACCGTTACCTACTTCCTCGCATTGATGACCTGTTTGACCAACTTCAGGGGTCGAGTTTTTATTCTAAGATCGACCTCCGGTCGGGTTATCATCAACTTCGAGTTCGAGACTCCGACATCCTAAAAACAGCTTTCAGAACCCGCTATGGACATTACGAATTTCAAGTGATGCCTTTTGGCTTAACCAACGCACCAGCTGTATTCATGGACCTTATGAATCGGGTGTGCAAACCCTATCTAGATAAGTTTGTCATCGTGTTCATTGACGACATCTTGATCTACTCTCGCAACGAAACTGAACATGGCCGACACCTGAAAACCATCTTGGAATTACTCAGACACGAGGGGTTATACGCCAAGTTCTCCAAGTGTGAGTTCTAGATGCGAACAGTACAATTCCTAGGGCATGTCGTTGACAGTCAAGGGATACGTGTTGATCCAGCCAAGATCGAGGCCATTAAGTGCTGGGAAGCGCCAACCACACCAACTGAGGTACGACAATTCTTAGGTCTCGCTGGATACTATCGACGATTCATTGAGAATTTCTCCAAAATAGCCTTACCCTTAACCTCACTGACTCAGAAAGACAAGAAATTCGATTGGACCGACAAACAAGAGTCAGCCTTCCAATTACTGAAACACAAACTCTGCAGTGCACCAATCTTGTCCCTACCCGAAGGCACCGATGACTTCGTGGTTTACTGCGACGCCTCACACCGAGGACTTGGTTGCGTGTTAATGCAACGGGAGAAAGTCATTGCCTATGCCTCACGACAACTGAAAATTCATGAGAAAAACTATACGACACACGACCTAGAATTAGGTGCCGTGGTATTCGTGCTAAAAATCTGGAGACATTACCTTTATGGTACGAAAAGTACCATCTTTACCGATCACAAAAGCCTCCAACACATATTCGATCAAAAGGATCTAAACATGAGGCAACGTCGTTGGGTCGAGTTACTTAGTGACTACGATTGCGAAATCAAATACCACCCAGGCAAGGCGAACGTAGTTGCCGATGCCTTAAGCCGAAAGGAACGAGTGAAACCCCTTCGAGTCTGAGCTCTCAGTATTACCATCCGCAACGATCTCGTCACCCAGGTTCTTGCCGCTCAACTCGAAGCACTCAAACCTGAAAACATCATCGATGAAGCCCTGCGAGGCATGGATAAACAATTTGAAATCAAACCTGATGGAACTCAGTACTTCTCTAACCGGGTATGGTTATCCAAATTCGGAAACTTGCGAGATTTGGTGATGACTGAAGCTCACAAATCTCGATATTCTATACATCCTGGTTCTGAAAAGATGTATCACGACATCAAAGGATTGTATTGGTGGCCTAACATGAAAGCTGACATCGCCGTGTACGTCAGTAAATGCCTAACTTGTTCCAAGGACAAGGTCGAACACCAAAGACCCTCAGGATTGCTCCAACAACCTGAAATCCCTCAATGGAAATGGGAGCAACTTTCCATGGACTTTATTACCAAACTACCGAAAACTTCAAGCGGTTGCGATACCATTTGGGTGATAGTAGACCGTCTCACGAAATTTGCCAATTTCCTAGCCATCAAGGAAACTGACAAGATGGAGCGTTTAGCTCGCATCTACATCAAAGAAATTGTTTCACGACACGGTGTACCTATCTCGATCATCTCGGATAGGGACAGTCGTTTTACTTCTAACTTTTGGCAATCACTACAAAAATCTCTCGGTACTCGTTTGGATATGAGTACTGCTTATCATCCGCAAACTGACGGCCAAAGCGAACGAACTATTCAAACACTGGAGGACATGCTACGTGCATGCGTAGTTGACTTCGGTAAAAACTGGGAAGATCACTTGCCTTTGTGCGAATTCTCATACAACAACAGTTACCATACTAGCATCAAGGCCGCACCTTTTGAGGCACTCTACGGACGTAAGTGCCGATCACCTATCTGCTAGACTGAGGTGGGGGATACCCAACTCACTGGTCCAGAAATCATTCACGAAACCACCGAGAAAATCGTTAGTATCCAAAGCCGGCTGAAAGCCGCACGTGATCGTCAGAAAAGTTACGCTGACGTGAGACGCAAACACCTCGAGTTCCAGGTTGGGGACAAGGTACTTCTTAAGGTGGCACCATGGAAAGGTGTCATTCGATTCGGAAAATGAGGAAAACTGAACCCTAGGTACATTGGACCATTTGAAATTCTCGAGAGAATTGGTCTGGTGGCGTATCGACTACAGCTACCTACCAAACTTAGTAGCGTGCATCCTACCATTCACATTTCTAACCTGAAGAAATGTCTGTCTGACGAGACACTGATTGTACCACTCGACGAAATACAAATCGATGATAAACTTCACTTTGTCGAGGAACCCGCGGAAATAATGGACCGTGAGGTCAAGCGTTTAAAACAGAGTCGTATTCCCATTGTCAAGGTCAGGTGGAATTCGAGGCGCGGCCCTGAATTCACTTGGGAACGGGAAGATCAAATGCGATTGAAGTACCCACATTTGTTCACAAATCCGGTTCACAACACGAGTTCGGGCTAATTTCGGGACGAAATTCTCTTAACAAGGGGAGAATGTAACACCCGCCAAATTAGGACTTTTGATTAGTGCCTAACTACTTGTACTTTCATGTATTTAGTTTTGTATTAATCTAAGTATATGAGACTTTCGTGAAAATTACTTACACGCGTACGCGATTCATCTAAATCATACACTTCCCAAATGGAGGAGGTCCGATACAATTTAGATTGGACGTTGGTGACAAAAACTTTTAAATAATTTGGAATTAACCAAACAAACATTATTAGCTTTAATATATTGTGAGAATATATTACACGTATCTAGTATCGTTTAAAACACTCCGAACGCGACGAGAGCACACGAAATGCGCCTAGCAACAGAAAGTAATTCAAGATTTTATTTTTATAACTCATCATTAAGAATTTGAAAAAAAAAATAATAATAATACTTCGGCTAAAAATATTTCAGATACACTTTAACATATAATGCGAAACAACGTTTAAACAACTACGGGATTTAACCGACAATGACTCGTGATATAAAATTTGGTAACTCAAACCCGCGAGCCGGAGACCCGAGTTGGATCGGCTCAGACCCGCGAACCCAGCCCCCAACCGACCCATGACCCACCCCTTTTAACCCCATTCTTTCACCACTTCCACCTCATTTACACCAAACACACACTTACACCTATTTTCTCTCATCTCTCTCCCTACTAAATCTCTATATCTCTCTCTAAAAACTGAGATAACAAGAACATCATCATCAAAATCGTTCATCATCATCAAGACATAAGCAAGAGGATCATCATCATCATCATCATCATCATCATCATCTTCTTTGATTTTCGATTTTGTTGGTAAGAAGCTTTAAAAACTCTTTTAAATTACTTGTAAAGCTTTTATTTACATGCTAGAACGTTTACTCAGCAAAGATTTGCCCAAAAACCGACTTGAAATTGCAATTTTAAAGATAAGTGTTCGAGCAGCTCGTTCTGCGAACCGAGATCTGTTCGTCCTGCGAGGCGAACCCAAACTGCGAACTGAAAACTGAACTCGCGAACCCAAACTACGAACCGAACCCACTCGCGAGTTGACTTGCGAGTCGACCTGCGAGTTGACCTACGAGTTGACCTGCGAGTTGACCTACGAGTCGACCTTCGAGCCGAACCTTGTGTTGCGAACCGAATTCAGTTCGCAGCCTACCACTTGCGAACCCACTTTGTCTTGCGAACACAACTCGGTTCGCAGCCTACTACCTTGCGAGCCGAACTCGACTCGCACCGCGAACTCAATTCGCACCACTATTTCAGTCCATAACCTGACTTGACCAATTTTCCGAATTTAAATCCAAGATACGATTTTTAGTAAAATGATACACATAATAATAACACTCTCGGATTATTTTTACAAACCGTCACCAACGGGCCATACTTGTTTTCAAAATACAAACAGTTTACTAAACAAACACTTGGACATATCCTAGTTGAGTGGACAACTAGCATTGGTGATCTTTTAAGACACTAACTCGTTTACTTGTTTACTTACAACCTTGCACGTTTCGAACGCCAGAAGGTTGCAGGGTTCTGAGAATCGATACACAGACTTACAACCGCTTTACCTGGTTGATTACACATACGTATTTACTGGACTCAGGTGAGTCTCATAGCCCCACTTTTACTGTTTTACTTACGGGGTGAGATACATTGCTTATTTTTCTTGAACACAAGTAAGAACTAACCATTTTACGGTACGGGATTGCATGAGTTAATTACTTTTACGGAAGTCTCTCCATCATATATCGTTAGTTATGTACTTAAGCGCGAACACTAGATAATGGATCCATTAGGGAAATGACCCTCCCCGCCCGGGGTAGTAGCGCTACCACGAACCGTTCTGTATAAACGGGCGACTATCATTCGTTACTTATACTTGCTCAATTACGAGCATGTCACGGGAGTAAATTATTATTTACCGGTTAATCTTCGATTATGAGCCTCATGGCAATGGTATAACTTACTTACTTTACGATTGCGGGACTACAAATACCTTATTTACGCCTGCGGGCTTTACTGATGAAACCTTGTGTTCAAATACTTACATTATTTACAAACCTGTGAGATTCACCAACATTCGTGTTGACCTTTTTAGCTTTGTATCTCAGGTACACAGACGGAGTAGGATTCCCTCAGGATACTAGCTAGAGTTGCATGATTTCTACCTTGCATTTAACGGAGATTCTTAGCATTATCTTTTGTATTTTTTATGATTATGTAATAGAATATCCCGCTTTATACGCGGACTCTAGGGAACTTCATTTTGTAACCAGAAACGCTATGTTTCAAACATTTTATGTATGGAAATGTAACTATTTACAAACGTTGCATATAGATGTCGTTTGCTTTACTTTTGTGCTGTGATATTTGATTAGTAGCACCCCAAAGCTTGCTTCCGCTAAACAGTGATTTGGGGGTGTTACATATATAAATGAGGCTTGAATGATAGAATAGGTTAACTAATACTCATTACTTACACTGAATCACACTCTCTACAACTCGTTAACACCCACACACTTCATCATTTTCACACTTAGACGATCATTCTTGTGCTCTTTAGTTTGTAAACCTTTTTCATTTAATAAGATAAACATAAGGCAATGATCGATTGATCCTTCTGGAGCTTTTGTGCTGGCGATCTATCATAGATCAAGGGTTTTCCTCGTACATCACTGTGTTCTTGCATCTTTCTATCATTTACTTTACTAAACTTGTGTTCTTGATCACATTTACTGCATTATCCCAGAATTATCCCTGATTATATTCATTTTTCTGCATTTATCTTAATTTATTACATATAAATTCATCCTTTACAAAGTCTTTGGTCACATATTTAGCAAGGTTTAATCCTAAGTTACTCCATATTAGCAAAATTACAAGTATTCATCACAAAGTATAATTTTCAAATAAATTATCTTGAAATCAAATCCAAACACACTACCTCACTTTACTAATTTGTTCGTTGAATTGCATTGTGTAATTTTTTGACCAAAACAATTTGGCGCCCAACGTGGGGCAAGTGGTGTTTTTCATAATCAAACTCTTGTTAAAAACCTTGTTCAATTACTTTTTTCAAAAGTTTTTGTTGAAAATGTCGACTCAAGGACGATCTACGTCTTCTACCGTACCATCATCCACTTCTGTCGTGACTAGCTTGCCACCACCTCCACCTGTCTCTTCATCAAGACTGAGGCCTGAGTATGTTTATCCAAGGCCAACTTCTACTGCACCCACTCATATGGGATCAGGTTCGATAAATGATGATCCTGTTATTATCTCTAACCATGAAATTATGTCTATGTTTTCAGAGGTAAGGGAACAGATGGAAAGGAGTAACGCGTCACTCAGAATGGATATGGAAAGCATGAGGCCTAGGGAAGATATTCCCATTGCTCGGGTCTCTACTCCTATTCGGATCAGGATCCTGGAATTCTGTACTCCTCCCTCATAAAATCATTCTGGAGATTTCATATATATGCAGGGGACTATCGGGATCCCGGGATCCACATATGCTATCAGAGTCTCTACGTACAGAGATCCTAAACAAAATTCAGGATCCCTACCGAGGGTAACGAATAGTGGCAATTTATCTTCTGGATATTCTTTTGGTACTAATGTCTTGCAGGATTCTGGAGTAAGCCCTGTTGTGGCAAGGGAATTACAAATGCTTAAGGATATGATATCTAGTGTCCCTGGTATAGTACAACCTATCCGGGAAGTAGCACCATCTGCGCATAGGATCTCGAGATTTGCACCACCAATATGTGATGCCGAGATGCCGAAGAGATTCCAGACTCCTAACATGAAGCTGTATGATGGGACCACGGATCCTGAAGAACATATAGCACAGTACAGGGAAAGAATGAAGATTATCCCGATACCTGTGGATCTAAAGGAAGCTTGTTTATGCAAAGGATTCGGATCCACTCTTACAGGATCCGCACTTAAATGGCTACTTAATGTTCCTGCATATTCTATTACATCTTTTGCTCATTTGGTTAATCTTTTTAATAATCAATTCTCATGCAGTAGGACTTTTGAAAGATTAACCACTGATTTGTATAGGGTTGTCCAGAAGGATAATGAAACTCTTCGAGATTTTGTAGGGGGATTTGGCAGAGAATCCTTAGATATCCCGAATCCGGATATAGCAACTGTAGTTCAAGCTTTCAAAATGGGGATAAAGAGAGACTCACCTTTCTATGAAGATCTTGTGATGAACCCATGTCGAAGCTTGGATGAAGTTAGAAATAGAGCTTTGAGATTCATACGGCTGGAAGAAGATGCAATGATCCGGAAGAAATCAAATACTTCTTCAACGTATGATAAACCCAACAGGAAAATGGAGACACCTGTATTCAACCCAAGCAGGAGCAAACCATATTCTAGGAATGATGATCGCGGGATCAACGTTGTGGATGAGGATGCTGAGGATTGTCCAAAACTAACTGATTATTGTTTTGCAGTTGACACCACATAAATCCTCTATGCAATGAGAAACCTTGGAGATGGAGTCAGATGGCCAAGGAAGAACGAAAAGAGCACTGGATGGAAAGACATATCAAAATGGTGTACTTTCCATGAGGATTTCGGTCACATAACTGAGGATTGCATAGCTTTAAGGAAGGAAATAATATATTTTTTGGAAAAGGTTATCTGAAGGATCTCTTCAACAAAAGAAAGGATCAAGCTCGGGATCATGATAAGTCTCATGATTCCGAAGTTCAGGATCATACCAAGATCCCGTAGAGAGCTAGATCACCACCCCCGAACACCAAGGTAATTAACTTTATATCTGGTGGTTCTGACATCTGTGGTACGTCTTATTCTGCAGCAAAAAGACACGCAACGGAATCAAAATCAGAAAGGTAGGATAAGCCCATGAGATCAGTAACCTTGAAGAATGAGAAAGTGGTCACTTTTGGTGAAGATGACAAGGAGAACATTCAAGATCCTCACCATGATGGTTTGGTTATTACTCTATATATTGCCAATCATTTTGTACGCAGGATCCTGATTGATGGCGGTAGCTCTGTAAACATCATCCATTTGGAAACACTCAAGAGGATGGGGATCCCAGAATCCGAGATAATTGCTAAATCAACTGTTCTCGTTGGGTTTAGTGGTGAAGCTAAAAATACCGTGGGAGAAATCAAACTTCCAAAATATATTGAGGGGGTAAACTCTATGCAACGCTTTTGTGTTATGAATTCATTATCTTGCTATAACATTATTCTAGGTAGACCATGGATTCATGACATGAAGGCAGTTCCATCAACATATCATCAATGTGTGGGCTTCCCACTCCATGGGGAGTTGTCAGGATTAATAGTGATCAACAGGAGGCTAAAGATTTCTACACAACGTCGATGAAATCTACTACCAAGCTCATGCCATCATAGCAATTAAAGACACGAGCATGGGGCATCTTGGAAGCAAATGAACAGGATGTCAAAGAAGTGCCTCTAAACATTGATGATCCTGAGGAAAAAGTGTTCTTAGGATCCACAGTTCCTAAGGATCTTGAACATGATCTTGTGAAGTTCCTGAAGGACAGAAAAGCGACCTTTGCCTGGAAACCAGAAGATATGACAGGTATATCTAAAGATGTTATTACACATAAACTTGGTATTGACAATAGTTTCAGGCCAATTCAGCAAAAGCGAAGAAAGTTCACCCCGGAAAGAAATGCAATTATACAAGCGGATGTTGAAAGGTTGCTCAAGTCTATTATGATTCGGGAAGTTAAATTCCCAAGATGGTTGGCAAACGTGGTGGTGGTGCAAAAGAAGAATGGGAAATGGAGAGTATGTGTGGATTACACTGACCTCAATGAAGCATGTCCGAAGGATCCTTTCCCATTACCTCACATAGACTCAATGGTGGATGCAACTGCTGGACATGAAATCCTGACCTTTATGGATGCATCCTTAGGATTCCAGCAAATACAAATGGAACTATCTGATCAGGAAGATACGGATTTCATGACACCAACAGGTATATATTGTTATATTGCAATGACTTTTGGTCTTAGAAATGTAGGTTCAACATACCAGAGGCTTGTGAATATGATGTTCAAAGATCACTTGGGCAAGATCATGGAAGTCTACATTGATGATATGGTAGTTAAATCCAAGAGAGCTGAGGTTCATCTTCAGGATCTTCGAACTGCTTTCGATATCCTGGACCAATATAACATGAAGCTTAATCCTGCTAAATGCCATTTTGGAGTCGGGGCAGGAAAATTCTTGGGCTATATGGTGACTAAAAGAGGAATCGAGGGAACCCCGGAACAAATTAAAGCTATCCTAGATTTGAAATCCCCGGTCAACACCAAAGATATACAAAGATTGACTAGAAGGATTGCAGCTCTCAACAGACTTATTTTTTAGATCCTCGGATCGGTGTAAAGAATTCTATGATATCCTGAAGAAGAATAAGAATTCAAATGGGGGGATAAGCAGGAAGCATCATTTTTTGAATTAAAGAATTATTTGTCATTGGCTCCATTGTTGATGAAAGCAGAAGATGGAGAACCATTGTATCTGTACATGGCAGTATCCCGAAGTGCAGTGAGTACAGTGCTTGTTAAAGATCATGAAGGTCAGCAACATCCTGTGTACTATGTAAGTAAAAGCCTACTTGATGCTGAAACCAGGTATTCCCATCTCGAAAAACTTATTCTTGCATTAGTAATGGCTTCCACCAAACTTAGGCATTATTATGAAACACACCCTGTTCATAAAAGATCAAATTATCCCATAAAATCAGTGCTTAGAAAACCGGAAATGTCAGGAATAATAGCTAAATGGTCTGTGAAACTAAGTTCATTTAACTTAATATATGAACCAAGAAATGCCATAAAATCCCAAGCTTTAGCAAATTTCATAGCTGATTTCACTAGTGATATTCAAGATGAAGTAGATTTGGAAGTTCAACAATTAGATGAATTAAAAGATAAATGGATCTTATACACCGATGGAGCTTCTAATATGAAGGGAATTGGATTAGGGATAATATTAAGATCACCACATGGAAATATTATGCCTCAAGCAATTAATTGTGAATTCCAAGCTACTAATTGTTTGGGGCTAAATTTTATAGTTAGGATACAGGATCCTGAAGTCTCTAGTTATTATTGAAAATTATATCTAGGATCATGCATATGTTCAGGATAAAGCTAAGACTAAGGATCTTGAGATTCTATGTTTATATGATACAGGTAATCAGGATCTTAGATATATCCAGGATCACACTTGGATCAAGGATCCCGATTATAGATGAGTATTTAGGTATATTCAGGATCCTGAGTACTATAGAAATATCAGATTTACTCAGGATCTCACATGTGTTTAGGATCCCGGATATGTTAAGTATTTTGGGATCAGATGTTACTGATGTTTGTTTGTTAGTTTGTGTTCAGGATCTTGGATATTTAGAATCGCGGGTGATCAGGATCCATGATATATTCGGTATCCTGAATGAAACGCCACTAATCTGTATTTGACCGTTGTGTATATTGTCCAAGTCTACCAGGAGTTAAACGTGGGTCAATCATGCCTATATTTAAGGATCAAGGCTTATTCAAGTCGAGAAGAAGTCAAGAAAAATGTGTAAAAGGCTGGGTCAATATGGAAGAATGGAGGATCCCGAGAATCTCGGAGGATCCCTGATTTTAGGAATTATTTGTTATTCAGCCTTAGTATAAATATGAGGTGAAGGTGATCATTTTAGGCTATCTTCTGCACATTCTCCACACCCAATTACACCCATACTCTGCTTAAATACGTTCATACACCAACACTTAACCATTTTCTTTACTGAATCACATACAAATTCACTTAGTTTGATCATGTTCATGCTCTTTTGTTTGTAATCTTTCATTTTTACTTAATAAGATCAACAAAGGCAAGGATCGATTGATCCTTCCCGAGGTTTTATGCCGGCGATCAACCTTGATCAAGGGCTTTCCTCGTACATCCTTGTGTCGATCGCATTTATTATACGTTTTCGTCGTTTAACTTGCATTTCATTGATCTTTTGATCATAAATTCCGCATTATCCTGATTTTATCTTTAATTTATCATAAGTATACGTATTTATTTCATCTGTAATCATGTTTTTATCATAAAATTAGCATCATAATTCGGTTTCACGCATTTTTATTGATCGTAATCATATTTTTGTTGCATAACTTGCATTATCCCAAAAATACTTTGCATTTTACTTAAACTTTTGGAATAATCTTGTTTACAAACACTTGTTTTCATCATTAATCATCTCTTTAACAAGGATCAATGTTTATATAGATATAAACCACATTTTCATTCAATATTATCATTTACTCATATAGATAATCGTGTTTCTACGTAATTATCTTGGAAGTAATTACAAGCACTAAACCTCACTTTACTGATTAGATCACTTAATTGCCTAGGGTAATTTTTGACCAAAACAGTTTGGCGCCCACCATGGGGCAAGTGGTGCTTTTCATAATCAAATTCTTGTTAAAATCCTTTTTAAATCACTTTTTTCAAAGGTTTTTGTCAAAAATTTCGACACAAGGACGACATATATCTTCTATTGTGCCATCATCGACATCTGTGATGAATAATTTACCTCCTACTTCCCCTCCTTCAACATCACAACGGGGACCAGATAATATCTATAGGAGGACGGCTTCCACAGGATCTACCTTCTCAGGATCCGGGATCACAGATCAGGATCCCGTTATTATTTCTAACAGGAATATTATGGCTTTGTTTTCATAGGAGAAAGAGCAATTAGGACATGTGGAATAGAGTAATGAGGCCCTGAAGAAGGATGTTGAAAGCTTGAGCAGAAGAATCAACACTCCCCCTAATCAGGATACTACTCCTTTTCGGAACAGGATCCTAGATTTCAATACTCCAGCATTTGCAAGTATTGGAGCATATTTCATTACTATGCAAGTAACTACTAGGATCTTGGATCCTGGGCAGACTTCAAGATCCTCAATCATATCGCCTAACAGTGGTAAAATATCTTATGGTTATTCTTTTGGTACTAACAATGTGCAGGATCCTGGAATAAGCCCTATAATGACAAGGGAGTTGTAGAAACTAAAGGACATGATATCAAGTGTTCCTGGTGTTGTTCAACCTATTCCTAAAGTCTCTCCATCAGTCCACAGGATCTCGAGATTTGCACCACCGATTTGTGATGCTGAGATCCCGAAAAGATTAAAGACTCCTAGCATGAAGCTTTACGATGGAACGACGGATCCCGAGGAGCAAATCGCCTAGTATAGGGAAAGGATGGAGATCATTCCGATTCCTGCTGATCTCAGAGAAGCGTGCTTATGCAAAGGATTTGGATCAACTCTGACAGGATCCGCTTTAAAATGGTTGTTAAACGTTCCTCCCTATTCTATTACTTCGTTTGCTTATATGGTTAATTTATTTAATAATCAATTTTCTTGTAGTAGAACATTTGAAAAATTAACCATTGATTTATATAGAATTGTTCAAAGGGCTAATGAGTCTCTTCGAGATTTTGTAGGAAGATTTGGAAGAGAATCTTTGGATATACCTAACTTAGATATGGCTACTACAACACAGGCCTTTAAGATGGGGATCAATAGGGATTCTCTATTTTATGAGGATCTTGTGATGAATCCTTGCAGAAACCTTGATGAAGTCAGTAATAGAGCGCTGAGGTTCATAAGGCTAGAAGAGGACGCTTTGATCCAGAAAAGGGTGGAATTTTCATCAACATATGACATGCCCAATAGGAAATCAGAATCATCCTCGTACAGATCCAACAAGAACAAGTCTTATGCCAGAAATGAGGATCATCGGATCATTGCAATTGGATAGGATGACGAAGAATATCCTAAGCTAACTGATTATTGTTTTTCTATTGACAATACAGGTATCTTTTGTGCTATGCAGGGTCTTGGAGATAAGGCGAGATGGCCAAAAAGAAAGCATAAAGCCGTCACTTGGAAGGATAATACTAAGTGGTGCGCATATCATAAGGATTTCGGTCACGTAACTGAGGACTGCATACCCCTCAGAAAGGAAATCAACCATCTGCTCAGCAAGGGATACTTGAAGGAGCTATTTGGAAGAAAGAAGGATCACATCCGGGATCATGACAAGGCTCTGGATCCCGAAGCTCAGGATGATCATAGGATCCCACACAGAGCAAGATCACCACCGTCGGACACCAAGGATCTTGATGAATGGTGAAAGCTCGATTAATATCATCCACTTGGAGACTTTGAAAAGAATGAGCATACAAGAATCTGAGATCATCTCCAAGTCCACTGTGTTGGTAGGATTCAGTGGTGAAGCAAAGAATACAATCAGCGAGATCAAATTGCCAATTTACATCGAAGGGGTAAATTCTATCCAAAGATTTTGTGTTATAGATTGTTTATCTTGCTATAACATTATTCTAGGTAGACCTTGGATTCATGATATGAAAGTTGTGCCCTCAACATATCATCAATGTCTTAAGTTACCTACTCCTTGGAGGGTAGTCAAGATTAATAGCGATCAACGGGAAGCGAAGGATTGCTACACAACATCAATGAAATATACTACCAAGCCTCCATCATCATAGCAATCAATGGAAAAAGGCATAGGATATCTTGGCTACAATCAGATAAGGTATCAAAGAAGTGCAACTCCATTCTGAGGATCTTAAGGTTGAAAAGGATAGGACGAATGTTATTGTGTGCTGATATGTTCAAGGAAGTAAGATTCCTGATCTTGGCTAATGTGGTGGTGGAATACAAATCTAATCGGTAAATCATTACTCATAAACGTGGCGGTATCCTGAAATATAAGCGATGCTGCATAAGTTAAAGATCCTGAAAGGTCAGCAACTTCTTATCTATTACTTAAGTAAAAGTCTACTAGATGTTGATGCCAGGTACTCTTATCTTAAAAAATTTATGTTTGCATTGGTTATCTTGAAATACATTATATGCATGATAAGATTAATCACCCCGGCATTGGAAAGACCTGACAAAGAATCCTTATATTGGGAAATGTGCTATATGGAGGTTTTTTTATTATTAAATATAAAAACCAGGAATGTCACTTTGAATAACTAAATGATCTCGGAAATTAGATGTTTATAATCCCATAATGAGATTGTAGAAATATGATAAAACTTTATGTTTTGGGTAAAACTTTACTGGCGATCTTTAAAATAAAATATGGATACAATATGCTTAGTTATGTTAAGATATGATATTAAAATCACCTCAAAGGTATGACATGCAATAGGATGTTGATTGTAAATTTTAAAGTACCAATAATGAAATAGATTACGAAACATCAACTGAAGGTTTACAGTTAACTAAGGATATCAGTATAAAATATATAGGTGTATGTTAGTTACTAATCATCATTGCAAATATGCCCTAAAGATAGTTAGACTAGTTTTGTATTTGGATATGCTTTAAGATTTTGCAGGTAACTTCAGGATCTTCACCTGATGCTATATTGGTGATCTTGAGTTTGAGGATAATTGGACAAATCAGGTTTTGGTGGCAAGTCAGGATCATAGACGTAGTCAATCATTAAAATTTCTACAGAAGGATCATTATTATTGCGATATTTTGAGGATTCTGAAGCATAAGCAAAACTGAAGGATATGCACGAAGGAATCTGTGGAAACTATCCTGGGGGCATACGTGGAAATGTTCAGAACTGTTGCATCCAATTATCTATCTGTGATCATTGCCTGATTGGCTTAGATGCTGGAAAATAGGGACATGTTGATGAAGAACTTTCAAGATCCTGGAATGCAATTCACTTGAAGATCTATCATGTGTGAGTTGAGTATTTACATTCAACTTGAGAAGGTACCCCTATGATCCTTGACTTGCCATTGATTTTCACATTCCTTATTATATATATGCGTGTGTATTTTAATTATTCTATAAAGTATGCATGTATTTAATTGTTTTAATTACATTCATTATCATGGGGAAACTATACTGACTTAAGCGTTGGATGGGATGCTAGGCAAACTAACACCCACCTTTACTTAGGATCTTTTGTTTTATAGAAAATGCATTTGGATATGATCGTACAAAGACTAGGGGTTTGGCCACCCCTCCTCCGATTAAGAATCCCAGGGATTCTTCTAAGGTTTAGAGGTTTGCGGGCGCATAAACACCTCTCTAAGAATTTGGGTTTGAACACTTCACCGGGTGTGCACGACGTTTGATTATAGTGTCAAGGTTAGGGAATCGGTGATGCCTCTGGCACCTAACAACTTCATTTCCAATGATGCTATAGATCAAACTCTTCCGATTGTCGACACTGATGTGCACTAGACGTGTCGATCTAAGGTTTTTGGCATTTTCACGTCAACTAAGGTTTGTAATGTTTTCACATTACCTAAGGTTTTTGTGACACCCGCCAAATTAGGACTTGTGATTAGTGCCTAATCAATTGTTAATACATGTAATTAGTTTTGTATTAGGCTAATTAATGTATCGAAATATATACTGATGAATATATACAATTATGCGATTTGATTAAAGCGTACGCGACCCAAATCGAATGTAATTCGATTCAATTTATACGGACGTTGGCGACACAAAGCTATATGTTGCACACTGTGTCGCATGAAACAGAACCAAGAAAACACAGATTTTACTAAGTGTCGAGACCTAAAATTTTATCACTTGATTTCACCCAAATTCAAGTCCATGTGCGTTTTTCACCAAAGCAATGTAGTACAATCTCGACCCCAACCAGGGGCCAGCCCCTTGGACCCCGCCAGGGGTTGCCACCCCTGGAACCCCGCTCACTAGGGGCGCTGCCCCCGGACCTTCGTCACTTAGAGTTTGTAAATACATTTCACACCAAGTGTCAAACTTGTATAACATCAAACACGAATACGATACAACTTCTAAAACACATTGGAACATACCTTTTAAGTATAACACTTCGAAATCATAATAATAATAGTTGAGATTATTATTACAAACAATCACTAACGAGCCGTACACATTTTCAAAACTCAAGTTAATCAACCAAATCGTAGTCATTTGGACATTCTAGTTGGACGAGTAACTACAAAGGTAGTCTTTTAAGATACCTAATCAATTAAAAACCATCGCGTGTTGTGGACACCCTCAGGTTACAAGTCTTCGGACATCACTACTCGGCTAATCAACTCAAGTTTATTTAGATAAACACTTCAAGACTCAGGTGAGTCTCATGGCCCCTCTTTTACTGTTTTTACTCAGGGCTGTGATTCATTGCTTATTTTAACATGTGAACGCAAGTACAAACATTTTCATATACTACATGAGTTTTACACAACTAATCATTTCAAAGTCCTCCGTCAGCATAGTTTGGTAATACGTTGTAGCATGAATATTAGTATATGATATCATATAGGATTGACCCTCCTCGTCCGGGTTAGCATGCACTAACTGGGTAAACGGTTGTACTAATATTTGTTCAGACGAGTGTAGATTAGGCACTCGTAGGAGGCACCTCGATCATGATTCCTTAAATGTGGACCTGACACCTCGAGTTAAGCTCAGACTATGTGCTCATGGCTGTAAAACTTTTATTTTGCTTAATTGCATTTTAAGTTCAACTAAATCTTGCGGTTCGTACGATATATGAGTTGACATACAAAACTGTGAGCTCACCAGTGTTTCGCTGACCCATTTTAGCATGTATCATAGGTACTCAGCAGTAGGTTGGACTGCCATTCAAGATATCACTAGCTTGAGTCATCATGCAAAACATTCAGAGATTTAGCTGCATTATTATATTTTGTATAGATTAATTATGTATGTAAATCTCTCATTCCAGGAACTGAGCTAATGTAAACAATATTTTGATGTTAACTTCGATTTTATTAATACAAGTTGTAAAACGACGCATATAGAGTCGTTCATTATACTTTGAGCTGTGATTATTGATTAGTTGGGCCCTGACCCGATTTGCTTCCGCAATCTGAATTTGGGGGTGCGACAGTTTTGGCGTTTTCACGTCACTAAGTACGCAAGGCTTGTAATGTTTTCACATTATCTATTACGCAAGGTTTGTAATGTTTTCACATTACCAATTGGTTAGGCATTTTCATATCTCAAATGGCTTGGCCCACGAATCAAATGGTTGTAATGTTTTCACATTACCAAATGGTTTGACATTTACATGTCATTAAAATAGTTTGTTCTAAACTATCTAATGGTTGTAATGTTTTCACATTACTGAATGGTTTGACATTTACATGTCACAAAAATTGGTTTATCAAAAGCTTTCTTAAGGTTTGTAATGTTTTACACATTACCAAAATATTTTTATTGGCATAGGCCGTAAAAGATTCAAATGGTTGTAATATTATCATATTACCAAAATATTTTTCGGATTTAATCCAAATATTATGATTTTTATAATGTTCTCACATTATTCAAAAGTTTTGACATTTTCAGAAATTATTACAATACTTTTACATGACTTTAAAATTTTGACAGATTTTATGTCATTTTTAAAGTTAAACAAAAATTGTAATATTTTGGCATTATGAAGGTAACTAGAATGTTTTCATGTTATCGAAATCATATAACAATGTTGTATTTCAGGATCATTGGATTATCCCAAGAGAGGTTCTGATATCTTCTTTGGACATATCGAGATTTGTTTCAGGATCCTAAGATACAGGAATCCTGAGCCAAAGATCATGAAAATGATCATGATGTTTACAGATTATTTAAAAGATTTTGACACTACCATGTAGTCATAAAGTGTTAGTTATGTTTTCACATTACTTTGGCAATCTTTGATGTAATCATACTACAGATTTTTGATATACTTCTCAATCTAAAGTATGTTTTAGGATCCTAAGATATGGGAATCCTGAATACGAAGTTATTTCAAGTTTTCTGAGGGAATCTCCTCAGAATCCTGGAGGTATAAGTAAAGTAAGCATGAGATGGGGGAGTGATCGCCTCCCAACGGTTGGTCAAGTAATTTCTTGCTTGTCGTTGCTGACTGTCCAGTCGGGTTGCAGATCATAGGGTTTTAAAAATTTATATTTTGCAGGGAAGCCTAAGTTACACCACTACTTGTATAAGCGGTAGATATGACTCAGGTGTCGTTCTTAAACCACAACAGGCATGGGATCTTAGGAGGATTAATTATCTTTGGTAATTTATCTGAGATTTAAAACTTTTTTGAGGGGTTTTGTTTTCTATTCTACTTTAAACTAAAAACAGAAAGGTAAATGAGGAGTGTAGTCGCTGAGAGATCTATAGATTACGTGAGTGTTTGCTATGATGTCAGTATATGCTATTTAGGGGTAGTTATGAGGATTGGGGCTCTAATTATAATGAATCCTAACAATGTTGATTTGGGGTCTCTGAACGATGTTCAACATAGTACTGTATCTACGGCCTTTTCGTGGCTTCCACGCATTAGTACTTCACTAGAGGTGGTTCCAGCGCTATACCAAGTACTGAGCTGTTTTACAGTATTTCTGATGCCTCGCCCAGAGATCCCGTATCATTACTGTATATGTCCTAATGGACCATAACTCCTATCCTATTACTTATCTAACGTAGAGTGGTCCACAATCTAATAAGCTACACCGGAAGTTCTCCCAAATGTAGTACCAATTTAACCGACAACTAACCTCGAATCCTATTCCCCAGTCTTGGTCGTCTGAGACGTCCGTATCGTGGCACGAATTGTTGAATAAACAATAAAGTGAACAGGAGTTACCCCGCGGAATAAGTTGGGAAAGTCTGTCTATCGATCGGTTAAATTGTTTGACATTATTTCATACAGATCATTGTAATTATTCTAGCATGTTAAACTGTCGTATGTAATTATTCTATGTTTGAAAACCTAATCATAAACCCAATAACCGCAGTAGATAAACAGATACTAGCATGTAAACCCTAGAGCAACAATCAAACAAGAACATGCAGTAGTGTAACATGGATAAATATCATTTTATTTTAGGCAGAGTTTCTGGATAAATGTTTAAGTCACGGATGCTTCAAAAGTTCTCTCAAAAGCATCCAATATATGGGATTAATTCTAATTTATCTCTAATCCTATGCTCCGTGTCTCCAATGATATATTTCAATCAAGAGAACAGCAGCCATGCCGAGTTCATCGAATCATTCAGACACAGAGTAGTTGAGGGACCTATTTCTACAATTGGCCGGATTATATCAATAGGTTTCAAACCACAACATAAGTTGGGTAAATGAAACATTAGAGAATTAATTCATAAATTCAAACATATCTTAATTTCATACAAACAGAGTAACAACATTGTTTAAAGCATAACTACCCTAGCATAACATTTATCATAGCAAACACAGATTTGTCTAGCCTAACATAGAAATTATCATAGCATGCATTCTAAAATAATCATGACAATAGCACAACATATTTTAAAATAACAAGAAAGGATAATATAATAGAACCTGTTAGGCGTTACGACAAATCTACGCAACCGTAGTCTCGGAGCGACTCCGTACAAAGCTCGTAAGCTTGCTACTCTACTCCAACTAGCTAACTAACTACTAATATTATTATAGAGAGAGAAAGTGTATGTGGAATGAGAGATTTTAATGGATGGTGAGGGATGAGAAATGAGGAGGTGAAAGCCTCTATTTATAGGCTTCAAGTTACAATTTTACACTTAACACCCTCGCTCCCATTTTAACACTGAAATACACCCTCGAGTTATGAAATTCGACACTAAAAGGGGCATATTCGACACTAAATAGGGCATATTCGGTAGCAAATAGGGCGTATTTTGTCGCACTCCCAAATTATGATGCAGAAGCGGGTCGGTTCGGGGCGCGACTAATCAAATATCAAGCACACAAGGCATACAATGAACGACTCTATATGCGTCCTTTTACAAAATACATTGATTCTATAAAAGTTTTACACTATTATAATAAAGTTTACAAAAGCTCTTGAGCCAAATGGTAGAGATTCTATGGCAAAACTAAATTATACAAAATATAGTAATGCATGACAATCTCTTGGTGTCTGAATGCGACTCGAGCTAATGGGCATCCTGAGTGAGCAGACCTAATGCTGCTGGGAACCTGAGAATACACGCTAAAATGGTCAGCTAAAAGTTGGTGAGCTCACAGGTTTAATGATAATGTGTACTGTATGAACCGCAAGATTTAAATATGAATATTTGTAATTAAATAAATAAGTAATTGATAAATGATGTATATATTGCCATGACCACATAGTCTGAGCTTAACTGAGGTGTCAGGATCATAATTAAGTGCTTGAGCGAGGGTGCCTCTATGCGTGTGCCTAATCAACACACGTATGAACAAATGATAATGCGTCCGTTTGACCAGTTAGTGCTTGCTAACCTGGACGGGGATTGTCAGTCCCATATGGTACCATGCACTAACATTCACGCTACAAAGTATTACCAAACTATGCTTGGAGGACTTAAAAGATTAGATGATAAACTCATGCAGAATATAGCGATATTTGATACTTGCTAATAAACCAAGATCGATCTAATAAACTTATTAGATTAACACAAGCTTTGAATTATTACTGAGAAGTTGCGGAATAACACTCAATAATATTATGAAGATCAATAATAAAGTTAATAAAACAAAGTTACTATCAAAAGCTTCAATCTTATTAATAACATAAGACGAATACACTGAACTGTATTAGGGTTACAAAACCTTGAAGCTGCGTGAAAACTAAGTTAACCTAATCTAGGTTTAGGATCTCTATTTATATCCCATAGAGTCCTGCTAAACAATCTCCTATAATCATGGAAACAGTTACATTCCATAATTATTCAAACTTCATTTTTCCGCCTATTCTATATATAAACAGTGTTAACTACCACAACTATACAAACAGTGGTAATCCCTATAGAACAGTGTTAACACTTGTACAATTTACTAGACCAGTATACCAAACAGTGGTAACTAGCCTAAGCAGTGTTAACTGTTGTAAACAAACTAACAGTTGAAACTATTACTAACAGTTGTAACTCTTGTCTTCAATCTTTGATAACAGTTGTAATCTTCTGATAACAGTGGTAACCACCACTAACAGTGATAATCTTTGAAGACTTGAACTAACAGTTGTAACTTGTGAAGACAGTGGTAACCATTAACACTAACAGTGTAAATACCAGTAGTAACATTAACACTAACAGTGTTAATGCCTTGTGCATTCTTCAATCAACAGTAGTAACAGTAGAAATATCAATATCAATTCCCAACAATCTCCCCCTAAACTTAATCTGTCCCCAACAGTATTAAGTTTCTCTATATTCTTCATGTTGATCTCTTTAAAATTCTTTCAAACAATCTATCACTGATCTCTATGCCTCCTCTCATACTCTTCTTTCTTGTGAATCTGATTCAATATCATATATACCAAATTCTCTGCCAAATCATTATTGAATGAAACAAATAACTTGGCATGCTTTAAGCTTCTCAATAAACTCAGAGTCATATCATATTCCCTGTCTGTTAACATCCAAAGCATAGTAGCATCATCCAATATCACTTGATGAACATCTGGATTGCTGTGATATATCCATTGTCTTACTGTCTGAAAAGTGTTGAACTCAAATGTAAATCTATCTGGTTCAAACATCATTGAAATCCATGACCAAGTACACAACTCATAGACACTATCAAACTTCTTGGTACTTAAACCTTTCTCAGATCCAATCTCATACATCCTAACCAAATCTTCCCTTGTAAGCACCTTGATCAACGCCTTAAAAGACCTCCAAAATGATACAGAAGTATCTGCTCTTTCAATTCTGATTTTCTCACACTTAATAGGAATTGAAAATTGTTCAATAGACCAATCAATTATTCCAGGCAAGTTATCAGGTGGAAGTTGTACCTGAAGGGGTTGCACCACAATCACATCATTCAAATCAATTTTATTTCTTGGTAGATCAGGAATTGATGCATATTCCTGCCTTAATTGCTCTTTAAGCTCAACACTCAGTCTTTCCCATTCCTTTTCTTTTTCTATTTCTTTCTCAATCCTTTCTTTTTGTTTCTTTTCTCTATCTGCCTTCTTCTTAGCTTTCTGCTCTTCCTCTGCTCTCTTTGCTGCCTCAGGATTCAAAAATGTATCTCTGTCCCATATCCTCTGCAGACTTTCAAGTGACATAGCATTCAATCTAGAAGTTGGAATATTCCCTCCTCTTAACCTCACAATTAAATTTCTCCTCTGTTGTGCTCTTGTTAGAAGTCTATTCCTTTTCTTAGCAGCTTTTTCATCTCTAATCTTTCTCATCTCAGCAGCTTTCTTTCTCTTAATCTGCTCTACCAAAAACTCAATATCATCTAATTTCTGCTCTTTCAGCTGAGCTTCATCCCATTCATCTACCTGAGCTTTGGTCATTTTAACAAACTGACCTGGTCCAACTTCTACATCAATCAAATCCTCCTGAAGAGCATCAACATTGATTTCTGCATGTAATCTCTGAGCATATTCCTTATCATTAATTGTAGCTTCATAAGGCATTGATCTCTGCTTTTTCTTTGTAGGCCCTTCTTCCATAATGCCTTTACCCTTATCCTTTGGATCAATTTTGGGTAAATTTTGAGCAGGAGCAGTAGCTGCAGTAGGTTCTCTAATCTGTACAGGTGGTAAAGTTGTCCTTGTAGGAACATTGTCTGGCACTTTCTCAGCTGTAGCTTCATCATTATTCACATTCTTATGCACATTTTCATCATCATTCTCATTCCCACCAACATCCTCATTCTCATTCTCATTAATATTTTCCATCTCAATATCCTCATCCATCTGTTCAGGAACATTATCACCATCCAAATCATCAGTATGAACATTCCTTTTATCACCCTTATTAGTCCAAAATTTCTCCCCCTTTTTGAAAGCATCCTTTGGAGAATCACCTTCAACTAACACATATTCCTTACCTTCTTTCAAAACTTTCACCACAAGGGTTTCCAATTGAGTAAGTCTCTGCTCTAAATTTGCAATCATTACATCTTTTTCTCTATTCTTCCTTCTTTCCACCTTAAATTTCTCCCAAACATAATCAATCATTTTCGTTAATTCCAGGTTAGTTCTAGCCTCATCACCATCAAAATGTGACTCCCTAGGTGAATCATTGACATGTGCATCAAAATCTTCCTCATACCTGGTATGATCAGAAAATTCCCCTGTTTTCTTGGTACTAGGACCACCAAAATCATCTATATGAATAGAATCATCTTCTGGTGTTGCCTCTGCTTGGGTCTTATTAATGTTACTTCTATCCTGCTCTGTCTGTGGACTAGAAGCAGTAGAAGCAGCCCTTACAGAATGGTCACCCCACTCCTTATGGACCACATGCTGTTCATGACCACTGTCATTTGACTGAGATATCTGAGCAGCATGAACCTCAGATGCCTGTTTTGTAGCCTTTTTGGCTTTTCTATAATAGGTGGTTTTGATTTGGGTCCCTTGTTTTTCAATATTACCCCCAGTTGCTGTGGGTTGAGAAGGAATGGGTTGTTCCATCCTCTCAGCAACTGGTTCAGCTTCTGTTGGTGGTACAGATGCTGTGGTGGAGGGTGCAGGAAGCGTTGTTGGAAACAATGCTGTTACCCTCCCAGAAAACATAACACCTTTAATAGAGGTATCTCTCTTCATATTTGAAAATACTTTTGGTTTGACGGAAGAGATACTTATAATCTTATCCAAAGCAGGCAAATCAGATATTTGTTCAGTTAAAAGAATTTGCACAAACATTGGATACATTAAGAATTTCAGTTTAGGTTGGTTGATGTTTCTTAGCATACCAGCAAAAATAAAGTTGGAAAAATTAAAGCTTTGACCAGTAGCTAAGCATACCAAGGCATATGCTACATTACTGCTGAATTGTTCAAAAGATGAACGTTTTGATGATAAGCAGTGCAGTAATCTTCATCGTTTTGATGATAACATTGTTTTCTGAAAAACATACCCACCCAAGTTACCCTCATATCCCATTCGTTGTAAATTAGAGTATAAATCTTCATCAGAAATTGAAGTTATACCTTCTTCATCCTGAAGATGAAGAGAAGAATGAATGGATGCTTCAGTAATCACCACTTGGTGCCCAACAACTGTGGAAACAATCTGTGGAACACCTGCTTCTTCCGCAATCTTGGCTTTAACCCAGAACTCATTGATATATTCATGTGAAATTCTGGGTGCTACAGTTAGCGCATGGTGAATGGTAGAGTTACGCAAAAAATCAATGATTTCAACGTAATCATCGGCGATGGAAGGTTTTACCAGATAGGCAATCATGTTATGATCTTTGCCTAATGCAAGTTGAGGTGTGGTTGATGAAGAAGAAGCCATGAAGAATTTGTGTAAGATTTGCGAAAGCAGTGATTATAGGGTTTATGAAAGCAGTGTTTATGAAAGCGTAAAGAACTCGTACAAGTGTTGGGAGTATTTATACTGTTAGTTTCAATGACCTAATTTTGAAATAAAAATCCCAATTTTAACACTAACAGTGGAAACGATTTTAAAACAGTGAAAACAAAAAGAACTAACAGTATTATACATTCATGATAATAATACTAACAGTGTTACACTTAGTGAATGGAAATAACTCCTGACCAAAGGAATTATAACTCAACACTAGTGACTGCATTAGTATTACTAACAATAATAATTTATTTTTTTTACTTGCAAAAGGAAAACTGAAAGATAAACAGTGATAGTGAAAAATTTCAACTTGATAGTATAAACAGTGGAAACTGATATACTAACAGTGGTAAAAGTTACACTAACAGTGTGACAAACAGTTATAACTGAATAGTGAAAATAGTGGAAACTGTATACACTATGTTGAAAACAGTGGAAACTGTTTACACTAACAGTTATAGCTGAATAGTGAAAACAGTGGAAACTGTTTACACTAACAATGATGGTTGCTTCACTTACAGTGATAACCTACAGAGTTAGTTTAACATAAGCAGTGATAACTATAAAGCTAACATTGTAAACAAAATATATATACAGTGGTAATTGAATAATAACAGTGATAATTAGGAAAGCAAAACAGTTGTAACTAAGACTATTATCACTGTTAGTATCAATTACATCTACCAGCATCTAATCCTTAAGCATTATAGAGATGTTTTACAAAATAGTTATGAAGAAACAATTTAAGGAGATTTAATCAGACCAATACTTGTAATCAGAAATGTAAATCTGCCCACATCAAAGGCTTTGGTGAACAGATCTGCAAGTTGATTGTCAGTATGGACTTTTATAATCTGAATAAGTCATTTTTCATTACAATCTCTGATAAAATGATACCTAATCTCTATATGCTTAGTTTTAGAATGTTTAACAGGATTATTGATGATGCTGATAGCAGAAGTATTGTCAATAAATATAGGAGTGTTTAAGAAAGTTAAACCATAATCAAGCATTTGATTCTGAATCCATAAGACCTGAGCACAACAATTTGCAGCAGCTACATACTCAGCCTAAGCAGTAGATGTTGATATAGTTGTCTGTTTCTTACATTGCAATGAAATTAACCTCTCTCCTAGAAATTGACAACCTCCTGACGCGGACTTCCTGTCCATGCTAGCTCCCCCATAATCACTATCTGAATATGCTATTAAGTCAAAGGAAGAATCTTTTGGATACCAAAGGCCTAAATCAGGTTGTCCCTTTAAGTATCTAAAAATTCTCTTTACAGCATACAAATGTGACTGCTTTGGAAAAGTCTGAAATTTGGCACAGATACATACAGCAAACATAATATCTGGCCTGGAGGAAGTTAGATACATTAATGACCCTATCATAGACCTGTACAGATGTATATCCACTTCCTCCCCCTCAGGATCTGCAGCTAATGGCTTGTGTGTTTCCATAGGAGTGCTAGCCACTTTAGTTTCAGTGTAGCCAAATTTGGTGAGTATGTCTTTAACATACTTACTCTGATGAATGAAAATGCCATCTGAGCTTTGTTTGACTTGAAGCCCCAAAAAGAAATTAAGTTCCCCCATAGAACTCATTTGAAACTTCTGATGCATTAACTTCTCAAATTCCTTGCATAACCCATCATTTGTAGATCCAAAAATGATGTCATCAACATACACTTGTATCAATAAAATATCATTGTGATCCCTTTTGATGAACAATGTCTTGTCAATGGTACCTCTTTTAAAACCATTCTCCAAAAGATAAACAGATAGAGTCTCATACCAAGCTCTGGGTGCTTGGTGCAGGCCATACAGTGCCTTATCCAATCTGCAGAATCTATCTGGATATGTAGGATCTTCAAATCCAGGTGGTTGACAAACATACACCTCTTCATCAATTGTGCCATACAGAAAGGCACTCTTGGCATCCATTTGATATACTGTGAAACCTTTATATGAAGCATATGCCAAGAATAATCTTATAGCTTCTATCCTTGCAACATGAGCAAACACATCATCATAATCAATACCTTCTTCCTGAGTATATCCATGTGCCACTAGCCTGGCTTTATTCTTGATGACAATTCCCCTCTCATCCTTCTTGTTCTTGAATATCCATTTAGTACCTATAGCCTTTTTCCCTTTTGGTAAATCAACTAAAGTCCACACATTCTGTATTTTGAATTGCAGCAATTCTTCCTGCATTGCCTCGATCCAACTAGGGTGTTTAAGAGCTTCTACTGCCTTCTTAGGTTCAACTTGAGAAAGAAAACATACATATAAAGAGGTATGTATCTCTTCTTCATTGACAGTAGACTGCTGTCTAGTTTGAACAACAGAGTCAACATTCCCAATTACCTGTTCTAGAGGATGATCTTTGTGAACATGATAAGTAGATGTTGATGTCACTGGAATGTTTGCTTCTAAGTTTGTATGATTGCCTTCTTGTCCAGAACTCTCACTAGATGATATATCAGTAGATTCTTCTGTCTCAAGTCTCTGAGAGGACTGTGGTTGATCAGAGGAAAACACCTCTGGTGGATCAGGAGTCCAGATTGGAAATACAATGTATTCCAATGAGTCTTTATTCTTTTCTATGGACATTCCTGATACTTCCTCACTTGCTTCATCTGCTGTCCCTGTGTTGGTGCCTGTACTTGTACCTGCACTAGAATTTACAGTTGCATATCTAAAAGCAGAATTAAGAGCATCAATATCAAACAATGACTTTAGACCTATCTCATCAGGATTAATGGTATTCTCATTAAAAGTGATGTTCATTGATTCTTCTATTACCCTGGTCCTTTGATTGAAAACCCTATATGCCTTACTTTGGATGGAATACCCTACAAAAATACCCTCATCTACCTTGCTTTCAAACTTTCCTAAGTGATCTTTGGTATTCAGAATGGTACATGGACATCCAAATGATTTTAAGAAACTAACCAATGGTTTGTTTTTAAACAGCAATTCATAAGGGGTTTTGAAATGAGGCTTAACAACTGTTACCCTATTCTGAACATAGCAAGCTGTGCTAACTGCTTCTGCCCAGAAAGACATAGGTAATTTTGCATCAGCTAACATAGTTCTAGCAGCCTCAATTAGTGTCCTATTCCTTCTTTCAGCTACTCCATTCTATTGAGGAGTTCTAGGAGCACTAAACTCTCTCTTAATGCCTTTTTCAACACAGAATTTATCCATCTCATGATTTTTAAACTCTGTTCCATTATCACTCCTGATGATTTTAACCTTTTTATCTAATTGATTTTCCATCTTAGTTATAAATGATCTAAGTATTTCACCTGTCTCATCCTTTGTTCTAAGAAAGAAAACCCATGTAAATCTAGTATAATCATCAATTACTACAAGCCAGTAAGATCTCTTTCCCATACTTCTTATACTTGTTGGTCCAAACAAGTCCATATGTAACAAGTGTAAAGGAGTACAGCTTGTATTCACAGATTTGGACTTAAAAGAAGTTTTGTGTTGCTTTCCCTTAAGACAAGAAACACAGTGATCATCACATGAATATACCTTTTCAGGTAAACCTCTAACAAGCTTGTTTTTGACAAGTTTATTAATGGTTTTATAATTCATATGACACATCCTTCTATGCCACAAATTAGATTCATTCAGATTTTCTTTTGAAATCAGACAGTTTAAATCAGGTTGAGGTGCCATATTTGCTAAGTCACACTTATATACATTATCTTGCCTAGGAATTCTCATTAAAATCATGTTTTCTGGAATTTTGAATTCCTTTGACAAAATAAGGCATTCAGTGTCAGTAAAATGAACTTGATTCTTTTTATCTGTAATTTGACTTACACTTAGCAAATTATACCTCAATTGTTCCACAAAATAAACATTTTCAAAACTTAGCTTGGTACTCTGAACTGTTCCTTTGCCAGTAATTTTTCCTCCTTTGGGATTGCTTCCAAATGCTACATATCCACCATCAAATGATTTGAAGTTCTGTAGCTACTATCAATATGCCATAAGCTTCTTGGCTTGCCCTGCACACATTTAAACAAAAAGAAACATTAATTTCTCTTGGGAACCCAAACCAATTTTGCTTTGGGTTTCCCATATGTATCAAAGTAATCAACTTTCTTGAAGATCATTGATTTTGATACATTGTTGGATTTTGGACCTCTGGATAAATTAGATTGAAAAGGTGTCCAAATCCAACTAATTTTAGACTTAACAGTGGGTTTTGGTCTAACAGTGTTACTTGAAGGACCATAGTTATAATGCCTAACAGTGTTAAATTTGTTATAACTGTTATGTCTAGCAGTGGTAAAATATATAACACTGTTAGTATTCCTTACAGTGTTATTTACTCTACCAGTGGTAACTGTTGAATTAACAGTCCTAACAGTTTTAAAAGATTTACCACTATTTACATTATACTCTTTTGCCACTGTTTTAGCCTTATTACTGTTGGCTAAATCTGTAACTTTTGTTCCTGCAGTGGAAACCTTTGCAGCAGCCTTAGCTTGATTTGCCATATAATTCATCTTTCTGACAGCAGCAATATGATTAACTTTAGATTTAAAATTTTGTTTGTTAATCATATTAGCTGATGTCCATGGCTGTTTTACATTCTTTTGAATCGATTTTGGATTATGAAAACAGTCATGTTGAAGATGATTATTCCTGCCACATATAAGACATAACTTTTCTCTAATCACTGTTACATTATTTCCCAGTTTTTGAGTCACCATTTGATTCCAATTTCTTTGATTACCTCTGGGAATATGTTTTTGAATATGTTGTGATTTAGGGAAGTTATCCTTACATTTGCAATTATCACATTTATTCAATGCAGATGTAGTACATACAGATACAGATGATTTCATTGCATTCCTAACACTCCTTTGAAAATTTCTAGATGTGTTAGGTGTGGCTCTCACATGCTCTACTTGATGTTTAGCCTTCTCCACAAACATTTGCTTACCCTCTTCTAGTTTAGTACCCTTAAGTTCTAAAACTAGATCAGTAACACTTTAGCTGCTCTCACTTGTTGACTTAGATAAATGATTTGTCACAGTGTCCTCACTTTCAGAAGTATCATTATCCTCATCATCTTCTTTACTCCACTCATGAATTTCAACTTTATCCAAGTTCACTTCTTCTTCTAAACTCTTAACATGATCAGCCTTTTTAACATCATCCTTCATTCCTTCTTTAAGTGAATTGATATTAACATCAGTTTTAGAAGGAAAGTAGTTGTTGTTATAAGGAGGAGGTACATTACTGTATCCTAACCCAGTTTTAAGTTTATCATGAATTGATAAGTTTATGTACACTCTTAGATGCATTTTCTAAGTTACTTACATTAAGTCTTATGGTATCTCTTTCACATGTGACCTCAGCAAGTTTCTTTGTTAATAATTCTACCTTATCTTTAAGAGTATCTCTCTCCCACCTAGCAAATTCAATATCATACTTAAACTGTGTTGCATTTTCCTCATATGCTTGAATCTATTTTTCTAGATTATCTATTACTGATATTGTGTGTTTACTCTTGATTTCACATTGTTTTAATTCATCACACACTTTATGATTATGATCTCCATAATGTTTAACTGTTTGTTTGCACACAGTAGAACATAATTTGATTTGTACCTCATAAGGAATCTCTGACTGTTTGTCAGATTCAGCAGTAGCCATGAGACACTGATTCTTAACTTCATGTTCTTCTTGGTCACTCCAGTCCCAACCACATCCATCCACAGATACAAGGGCATTGGATGAAGTACCCTGGATTGGTACAGATCTTGTTTGACTCACATTTCCTCCACTTCTTTGACCATTCCCTCTATCATTCTGCTCATTCTTTGGACTTCTGCATTCCCTAGCAAAATGTCCCATTTTGTGACAGTTGAAACATTCAACTTTGCTCTTATCAAACCAACTTGCATCATTCCTCTTCTTTGCAAAGTTGTTCCTGCCAGTTCTTTGCATAAATCTTTTTGCCATTTGAGTGATTAAGGCAATTTGTAAGTCTTCATTAGTAAGTGAAGAGTTCACATTACTAGCAAAGAAAGATTCTAAGATTTGATCATTAGATTGATTTGATGATGATCCACCTCCACCAGACCCATAAGAAGAACCTTTTTGAATTGATTCTGCCTTTGTTCCAGCCATTGACATAAATGCAAAATTGTTGTTGTTACTTCCTGATCCAATCTTCTTGCTCTCCACTTCAGCTTCAAAGTTTCTCAGATCATTATATATGTCTTCCAGCTCTTTTGATTCCAGATCTGCACTTTGTCTTAACCCAACTGTATAAATTGTCCACTCATCTCCCAAAGACCTCAAAATCTTCCTGTTTAAATCATCCCTATCAATCTTCACTTGATGATTTTCCAGATCTCCTACTAACTTTGAAAACCTATCAAAGGTTTGAGTCAAAGTTTCTGACTTTGCAGAATTAAAATTCTCATATTGTTGTTTCAACAAAGACCTTTTATTCTTTTTGGTGTTATCATTACCACCAAATCTCTTCTCTATAGCTTCCATGAGAACTTTAGTATCTTGACATGCTTCAAATCGTCTCTGATATTCATTTGGAATAGATAACAATAAAGTACTTAGAGCTTTGTACTCTATAGATCTAACCTTTCTTTCTGCCTCAGATGTTGGTGGTAATCTAGCCTGTGCAACACCATCACTATTAAGAGTCACTGGAGGACCATTAACAACCACTTCCCACATCTGATAATCTGTGAGAAGCATGTATTGTCTGATTCTGTTCTTCCACAGATCAAACTCATCAGGTCTAAGCATGGGTATCTTTGTGACCTGAATTCCTTCATTGCTTTCTGCCATTGATTTAATAAAAAGATATTGAAAATAATCAATCAAACAGTGATCCTAGATCTTCTTGTATTCAAAACTTAACCAAATGCTCTGATACCACTTGATAAACCAAGATCGATCTAATAAACTTATTAGATTAACACAAGCTTTGAATTATTATTGAGAAATTGCGGAATAACACTCAATAATATTATGAAGATCAATAATAAAGTTAATAAAACAAAGTTACTATCAAAAGCTTCAATCTTATTAATAACATAAGACGAATACACTAAACTGTATTAGGGTTACAAAACCTTAAAGCTGCGTGAAAACTAAGTTAACCTAATCTAGGTTTAGGATCTCTATTTATATCCCATAGAGTCCTGCTAAACAATCTCCTATAATCATGGAAACAGTTACATTCCATAATTATTCAAACTTCATTTTTCCGCCTATTCTATATATAAACAGTGTTAACTACCACAACTATACAAACAGTGGTAATCCCTATAGAACAGTGTTAACACTTGTACAATTTACTAGACTAGTATACCAAACAGTGGTAACTAGCCTAAGAAGTGTTAACTGTTGTAAAAAAACTAACAGTTGAAACTATTACTAACAGTTGTAACTCTTGTCTTCAATCTTCGATAACAGTTGTAATCTTCTGATAACAGTGGTAACCACCACTAATAGTGATAATCTTTGAAGACTTGAACTAACAGTTGTAACTTGTGAAGACAATGGTAACCATTAACACTAACAGTGTTAATACCAGTAGTAACATTAACACTAACAGTGTTAATGCCTTGTGCATTCTTCAATCAACAGTAGTAACAGTAGAAACATCAATATCAATTCCCAACACTTGCGTTCACATGTAAAACAAAACAAGCTTGTATTCTCACCCCTAGAGTAAAAACGGTAAAATAGGGGCTATGAGACTCACCTGAGTCTAATGAGATGCTATCAAGCACAATTGATAGTTTACAAGAGAAAGTATGTCGTCTCCAATGACTGAAACCTGCTGGGCGTCCTAAACGCGCAAGGTTTTAATGATTAGATGTTAAAACCTGCCGGGCGTATTAAACGCGCAAGGTTTAATTGGTAAGATGTCTCAACAGACCATCTATGCTAGTTGTTCTATTAACTAGTTATGTCCAAATCATTTGGTTAATGTTTATGTTTGAAGATGAGAAAGTGTATACAGCTCGTTGGTGACGGTTTTTAATAATAATTTCAAACTATTATTATTATACATGATTTGTTGTACTTATAAAAGTATATGTGTTTCGTGTGTAAGTCGTATCGTATGAGTTTAGTTGTTACTCAAGTTCTTTATATCCGTTACATTTTATTTCATAGGTTACAAAATTTGGTACGGGTCCTAAAAACTGAAATATGCCATTTTCGACCCCTAGACGACCCCGAAAGGCCTAAAACCGCCTAGGCTATGGTACATAGCCTTGATCATTGGGCCGTTTTCGAGTGACCGTGTGACTTTTAGCCCAATCCGTTATAATAGATTTTTCATCGAGACGCTACCCTGAAAACGCTTGTGAAATTCTTCGGCATTTTTACAAAAATTGTTCCGTTTGAGTAATCTAGCCGTTCGGCTATAAAGCTCTAGCCGTTCGACTATGGAGCACCTAGCCATTCGGCTATGGGAGTCCAGCCGTTCGGCTATGAAGCACCTAGCCGTTCGGCTAAGGGAAACCTAGCCGTTCGGCTGATCTAATCCAGCCGTTCGGCTGATCTAATCCAGCCGTTCGGCTGATCAAGTCCAGTCGTTCGACTGATCTAATCCAGCCGTTCGGCTGATCAAGTCCAACCGTTCGGCTCATCTAGTCCAGCCGTTCGGCTCATCAAGTCCAGCCGTTCGGCTTAGGGACCAGTTTCAGGTCTGTTCGCGAAATCAGTTGGGAAAATGAGTATAGGTTCGATTTTTGGACATAATCTACTTGATAGAACACTAATACATGATGATATATGTTATTTAAACACGAAATTTAAAAGAAAAGTGAAAGATTTCTTACGAGTAAAAATGAGGAACGGATGATGGTGATGATGTTGATGGAGATGAAGATGATGATGATGCTTATTGCTGCTGCTGCTCCTCTTGTTGGTGTTGATTTTGTTGTTTTTGGTTCGGGTTCTTGAGGTGTCGAGAGAGAGCAGAGGGAGAAGAGATAGATAGATAGATAGAAAAATGAAAGAAGCAGAGGGGGTGTTTGATCGGCTTTAGCTTCATGAAGAAGCTGACCAACTTCAATTATTGGAGTTGGTTGGCTCCCATTTGCAGCACAAAATACCCGTGTTTTTGTACCCGATCGAAAAGTAGTATAATGTTTTTAATTGATAAATTTCTAAACATGAAATCGTATATACTTTTAATCGAAGTATTTATAAAAATACTTTTAGCGAGATATAAAAATATATCTTTGTTTTCAGTTTGAATGACGGATATGGTTCGAATGGTTTCGTCGCGTTTGAGTAAGATTGAATAAAACGAATATGTTTTATTTTTGTCTAATGTAAATAATAATTATTATTTCCAACAATAATACATTATTTATAAGTTTTGTCGCGAATGTTTTTACTTTGTACGATACGAATACTTTATATATTATCGAATTAATATATAATAAATACTAAGTATATTAAATAATAGTTTCATATTACTTAATATTTGTTTTCACCAACGCCCGTGTAAATGAATCGGAATTTGACCGATTTGAAAATGCACGATTAAATTTAATCGCGTACTGATATATATTCAACAATATATATATTGATACATACAATTAGCCTAATACATAGTACTAATTACATGTATTTCAAAATGATTAGGAACTAACAACTAGTCCTAATTTGACGGGTGTCACATATTTGGTAGCAAATAGGGCATATCCGGCACCAAAAAGGGGGTATACCACCCCAAAAGGGGGGCATACCACCCCTTAGAGGGGGTATACGGCCCTAAAGGGGGCGTATACGGCCCTCTAGGGGTGCTATATGGCCCCTATGGGGGTGGTGTACCCTGAGTCTTGTTCTTGTGTGATGGATCGTAAGTTTTGTGCACTGGTCGTAGTTCTTGTGATCTTCGGTTGGCTCTAACTTCTTCGTTACTTGTCAGATTCGAACGATTCTTACGCCCACGGTTTTGTATTTTCCTGAAGATCAATATGACACAAATTAGGCCAGTTTAGCATAATTACCGTTAGAATTGCGAGTGGATCGTTTTAGCTTTGATTTGTTCGTTTTGGTTCATTTTACATTTTTAGCATAAAACTTTACTTATTTGATGTTTATTAAAAGATTTGAACCAAAATGGGCTTGAAAAGGTGCACAAAAACGTGACTTTTTGCGTCAAATCCGGGAGTTCTCCCATTATTTCGAAAGACCTACAGATATGATCAGAATAAGCATATATTGGGGAAATCTCCCTAGTATTTTAAAAATCAGATTATCTCAAGTATATCCTGAGGGAATCTCCTCAGGATCCTAGTCATCGGTATATTATAAATATATATTGAGGGAATCTCCTCAATATCTTGAAGACAGAGAATATATAAATCCTTATTGGTAGCCTTGGTTTTTTTGGCTTCCTTATTCTTTGAGTATCTTGAATAAATTTTCAAGATTCTGACGTTACTTAGAAATTTTACAATTAAAGGTCTGTTCCAGGATGCTAGAATATTAGAATCCTTGGAACAGGATTATTTTGAATATATCTTGAGGGAATCTCCTCGGGATTCTGAGTGTATGGATGAAATAAACATATATTGGGGGATCTCCCTAGTATCGTGAAGAAAGAAGATAAACAAGAGATGATAACACATATCAAATGAGAAGCCAACCTCCCTGCTTCCTTTCTCTCCATCATCTTCGTCCATGGTGAGTTTTGCTCACTACCATGAACTTGTCTTTTCAGATTGTTCAAAAGAGAATCAAGAAGAGCCTCTGTATGCTCTCTCTCTCTCTCTCTCTCTCTCTCTCTCTCTTTACATTCATCATCCAAGTTTGAACATTGCTCATCATTGAAATCCATCTCACCAGATGGTATCCATTCGATTCATACCACCCTTAGTGTCGTTCAATACACTCTAACGGGTTATCCACGTAAATTACAGAGTGTAACGAATCGAACTGAGCCAATCCACACTCGGGATTAGCTTATCCTGAATAAAAGTTCCACAAGCGGAATTTGGAATGCTCAAAAAGACTAAGTGGTCAACATAAACCACTTGAACACCATCATGGCTAACCGTTTCAGGTTAACCTCATTATTGGCATAACCCAAGTATGTATCACATTGACAGGAATGGGGGCATCCCTTTAGTATCCTGAAGATAGTCGATTAGCAGAGAGTTTTGAAGAAACGCCATGATCAAGGTCATGGTAATCCATGATGCTTTGGATAAATAAAAAAGCTACGCCAAGCCATGAGTACGGTTTGGGAGTAACATAGCTTGGTCACAGGGAAAAATCAAGAAAATGGTGAAAGGAAGCTCGAAGAAACAAACCCAGAAGGTTGTACTACATGAAAATGTTTCACAGGATCTCAACCGAGCGATATTAACATCAGACTAAACCCAGAATTCAGGTATGTTTATCGGTTTTTAAAATCATTGTGGTATTTTTCATTGAAACTTGACGAAGAACAGGTAGCCTAAGTCATTATGAAGTTTGAAGTCATGCAAATGAGGTATGAAAGGGTTTATGATTATCAAAAATTCAATCAACGTGGACATGGTTACCAATGCACGGTAATATCTTGCCTTATTTATTTAATGTTTATTTTTAGAAGTTGTGTCACCATCAGGGTCCTGAAGATAACACAACTTGGGGGTAATTGTTTGGGGCTAAATTTTATAGTTAGGATACAGGATCCTGAAGTCTCTAGTTATTATTGAAAATTACATCTAGGATCATGCATATGTTCAAGATAAAGCTAAGGCTAAGGATCCTGAGATTCAATGTTTATATGATACAGGTAATCAAGATCTTGGATATATCTAGGATCATACTTGGATCAAGGATCCCGATTATAGATGAGTATTTAGGTATATTCAGGATCCTGATGTGGGTAGAATTTTCACTAACCATGCAGGATCCCTGATTAGTAACTATGCTGAGTGTTTATAAGGATCCTAGATTGTTCTTGGATAACACATGTGCGGGATATTGAATTTACAATCTGGACAAGAGAAGGTATGATCTTGACTTGCTATATTATGCAGGATCTTCAGGTATGTCTATATTATCCTCAAAGATTATGTTAAAATAGGGATAATTGTCACTCTTACTGCTGAGATTGTTATATCTTAGGATTCCGGTAGGGATATTGTCTCCTATTTCAGGATCACTAACTTATAATTATCCCGAATATAACTAAATCTGGGATAATAGAATGTCTTGGACTTAGTATTATTTTGTTAATCTTATAATATATGCTTATTATAAGGATCCCAGATATCATATATCTCGGGATCCCTTTTGCTACTAATGTTTCTGCGTGTTTATTAGGTTTTGACTAGGTCATGAGAGATGTGGGAAATAGGTTCCGATTTTCATGGATCGTATACTACTTGGAGAAATTTTGAACTACAGAGAAGGGAGTCGACACGTGCTCAATACTCAGTCAAGTGAACGTTGAGGACGCTCCACTAAATCTCGGGGATGATCCCGGATATTTCGGAATTCTTTGTTAATGATCTGTAGTATATAAACGAGGCTTGAATGATCGATTAGGCTAACTGATATTCATCACTTACATACAACTACACTCTCTGCAACTCGTTTACACTTCCACACTTAACCATTTTCACACTTAGACGATCATTCTTGCGCTCTTTAGTATTTAACTTCATTTTATTAAATACGAAAACATAAGGCAAGGATCGATTGATCCTTCCCGAGGTTTTGTGCCGGCGATCTATAATAGATCAAGGGTTTTCCTCGTACATCGCTGTGTTCTTGCACTTTTCATTCATTTACTTTATAAAATCTGCATTCTTTATCATACTTACTATATTATCCCGGAATTATCCCTGATTATACTTGTTTTTCTGCATTTGTCTGGGTTTATTGCATACAAACTCGTTATTTACAAAGTCCTTGACTACATATTTGATAAGATTCAATCTTAAGTTAACCCATATTTGCAAAGTTACAAGTTTTCACCGTAAAAGATAGTTTTCAATCAAACAATTTAGAAACCAAATTCAAGCACACAACCTCACTTTACTAATTTCTTCATTAATTTTCCTAGTGTAATTTTTTGACCAAAACAATTTGGCGCCCACTATGGGGCAAGTGGTGCTTTTTACGATAAAACTTTTGATTAAATCTTTATTAGAATCATTTTTTGCATATAATCTTTCTAAAAATGGTGACCCAAGGACAAACCACCTCTTCTGTTGTACCATCATCTTCTGCTACTAACATACCACCATATGTGCCCGTTTCTTTATCGCGGTCAAGGCCCCAGCCTGCTAATTCGAGGGCGACATCTACTACGTCCGCCTATGTGGGATCAGGTTTGAATGATAGTGATCCTGTTATGATTTCTAACCATGAAATAATGACTATGTTTTCAGAAATGAGAGAGCAAATGAACCGTATAGAATGCAACAACGCATCTTTGAGGAGAGATGTTGAAGGCATAAGATCCACAGAAAGTGTTCCTGTCACTCAATTTACTACTCCAGTTAGGAGCAGGATCTTGGATTTCGATACTCCTCATTCTGCCAACTACACTGGAGATTTCATATCCATGTTGGGGAGTGCTGGAATCCCGGGATCCACATATGCTACCAGAGTCTACACCCAGAGATCCTGAGCAAGCTTCAGGATCCCTGCCAAGGGTAACGAATGGTGGCAATTTATCTTCTAGATATTCTTTTGGATCTAACATTTTGTAGGATTCTGGAGTAAGCCCCGTTGTAGCAAGGGAGTTACAAAAGCTTAATTGATACGATATCTAGTGTCCCTGGTATAGTGCAACCAATCATGGAGGTAGCACCATCAGCACATAGGATCTCGAGATTTGCACCACCAATATGTGATGCCGAGATCCCGTAGAGATTTTAGACTCCTAACATGAAGCTGTACGATGGGACCACGGATCCTAAAGAACATATAGCACAATACAGGGAAAGAATGGAGATTATCCCGATCCCTGCGAATCTAAAGGAAGCTTGTCTATGCAAAGGATTTGGATGCACTCTCACGGGATCTGCGCTCAAATGGCTGCTTAATGTTCCTGCATATTCTATTACTTCTTTTGCTCATTTGGTTAATCTTATTAATAATCAACTTTCATGCAGTGGAACTTTCGAAAGACTAACCACTGATTTGCATAGGGTTGTCCAAAAGGATAATGAAACTCTTCGAGATTTTGTAGGAGGATTTGGCAGGGAATCCTTGGATATACCGAATCCGGATATGGCAACTGCTGTTCAGGCTTTCAAAATGGGGATAAAGAAGGATTAACCTTTCTATGAAGATCTTGTGATGAACCCGTGTCGAAGCTTAAATGAAGTTAGGAATAGAGCTTTGAGATTCATACGGCTAGAAGAGGATGCGGTGATCCAGAAAAAATTAAGTGCTTCTTCAACGTATGATAAACCCAACAGGAAAGCTAAGATACCCGTGTTCAAACCAAACAGGGGCAAACCATATTCCCGGAGTGATGATCGCAGGATCAATGTTGTGGAAGAGGATGACGAGGATTGTCCAAAACTAACTGATTATTGTTTTGCAGCTGACACCGTAGAAATCCTCTATGCGATGAGAAACATTGGAGACGGAGTCAGATGGCCAAAGAAGAATGAAAAGAGCACTGGATGGAAAGACAGATCGAAGTGGTGTGCTTTCCATGAGGATTTCGGTCACATAACTGAGGATTGCATAGCTTTGAGGGAAGAAATAAGCTATTTGCTTGGAAAAGATCATCTGAAGGAACTCTTCAACAGAAGTAAAGATCAAGCTCGGGATCATGATAAATCTCGTGATCTTGAAGGTCAGGATCATTCTAGGATCCCGCAGAGACTAGGATCACCACCTCCGAACACCAAGGTAATCAACATCGTATCTGGTGGTTATGACATCTGTGGTACATCTTACTCAATGGCAAAAAGACATGCAAAGGAATCGAATTCAGAACAGCGGGATAAGCCTATGAGATCAGTGACCTGGAAGGATGAGAAGGTGGTCACTTTCGATGAAGATGACAAGGAGAATGTTCAGGATCCTCACCATGATGGTTTGGTTATTACCCTATATATTGCAAATCATTTTGTACGCAGGATCTTGATTGATGGTGGCAGTTCTGTACACATCATCCAACTGGAGACATTCAAAAGGATGGGGATCCCGGAATCGGAAATAGTTACGAAGTCAACTGTACTCGTTGGGTTCAGTGGTGAAGCTAAAAACACTGTGGGAGAGATCAAACTTCCAATCTATATTGAGGGGGTAAACTCTATGCAATGCTTTTGTGTAATGGATTCGTTATCTTGCTATAACATTATTCTAGGTAGGCCATGGATTCATGACATGAAGGCGGTCCCATCAACATACCATCAATGCGTAAAGTTTCCCATTCCATGGGGAGTTGCCAGGATTAACAGTGATCAACAAGAGGCTAAGGATTGCTACACGATATCGATGAAACCTACTACCAAGCCCACGCCAGCAGAGCAATTAAAGACGCGAGCACGGGGCATCTTGGAAGCAACTGAACAGGATGTCAAAGAAGTGTCGCTAAACATTGATGATCCTGAAGAAAAAGTATTCTTGGGATCCACAATCCCTAAGGATCTTGAACAAGACCTTGTGAAGTTCCTGAAGGATCGAAAAGCAACCTTTGTCTGGAAACATGACAGGTATATCTAAAGATGTTATTACCCATAAACTTGGTATTGACAGAAGTTTTAGGCCAATTCAACAAAAATGAAGAAAATTCGCTCCGGAAAGGAATGCATTTATACAAGCCGATGTTGAAAGGTTGCTCAAGTCTGGTATGATTCGAGAAGTTAAACTCCCAAGATGGTTAGCGAACGTGGTAGTGGTACAAAATAAGAATGGGAAATGGAGAGTATGTGTGGACTACAATGATCTCAAAAAATCATGTTCGAAGGATCCATTCCCATTACCTCACATAGATTCGATGGTGGATGCAACTGCTGGACATGAAATCCTGACCTTTATGGATGCATCTTCAGGATTTCAGCAAATACAGATGGAACCATCTGATCAAGAAGATACAGCCTTCATGACACCAACAGGTATATATTGTTATATTGAAATGCCTTTTGATCTTAAAAATGCAGGTTCCACATACTAGAGGCTCGTGAATATGATGTTCAAGGATCACTTGGGAAAACCATGGAAGTCTACATTGATGATATGGTGGTTAAATCCAAGAGAGCTGAGGATCATCTTCAGGATCTTTGAACTGCTTTCGACATACTGGACCAATATAACATGAAGCTCAATCCTGCTAAATGCCATTTCGGAGTGGGGGCAGGAAAGTTCTTGGGCTATATGGTGACTAAAAGAGGGATCGAGGCTAGTCCAGAGCAAATTAAGGCCATTCTAGATTTGAAATCCCCGGTCAACACCAAAGATATACAAAGATTGACTGGAAGGATTGAAGGTCTCAGTAGATTCATTTCAAGGTCCTCGGATCGATGTAAAGAATTCTATGATATCCTGAAAAAGAATAAGAGATTCGAATGGGGAGATAAGCAAGAGGCAGCATTTCTGGAATTGAAGAATTATCTATCATCGGCTCCTTTGTTAATGAGGTCGGAGGATGGAGAACCATTATATCTATACACGGCAGTATCCCAAAATGCGGTGAGTGCAGTACTCGTCAAGGATCATGAAGGTCAGCAGCATCCTGTGTACTATGTAAGTAAAAGCCTACTTGATGCTGAAACCAGGTATTCTCATCTCGAAAAACTTATTCTTGCATTAGTAATGGCCTCGACTAAACTATGACATTATTTTGAAACACACCCTGTTCATGTAAGGTCAAATTATCCCATAAAATCAGTACTAAGAAAACCAGAAATGTCAGGAAGAATGGCTAAATGGTCTGTAAAATTAAGTGCATTTAATTTAATATATGAACCAAGAAATGCCATAAAATCCCAAGCTTTAGCAGATTTCATAGCCGACTTCACTAGTGATCTTCAAGAAGAAGTAAACTTAGAGGTACAACAATTAGATGAATCGAAAGATAAAAGGATTTTATAAACTAATGGAGCATCTTATACGAACGGAATTGGATTAGGGATAATACTAAGATCACCACAGGGAGACATAATGCCACAAGCAATTAATTGTGAATTTCAGGCTTCTAATAATGAAACAGAATATGAAGCATTAATTGCTGGGTTTCAACTAGCTAAAGATATAGGAGTAAAACATTTACAAGTTTACATGGATTCATTATTAGTTGTTAATCATTATAATGGTACTTATGCTGTAAAAGGCGAAAAGTTGGCTTTGTATTTGGACATTGTTAAAAGGCTTACAGGTAATTTTGAGACGTTCAGTATAGACCAGATACCAAGAGAAGCCAATTCAGAAGCGGATGCGTTGGAAAATTTGGAATCAACTCTCAGGATCCCGCCGGACGTCAGGATCTCGATTCTTCATATCTTGTCGCCAGCCATAGAGGATAAGAAAGAAGAGCAAGTGTGCGGAATTGATGATCCTAATATTGGAGATAATTCAGATACATCAGCTTCTGGGGGCAAATCGGGATCATGGATGCAACCTATCATGGAATACTTACAAAATGGCGTGATCCCAAAAGATGAACTAAATCCTAGAGTTTTCAAACTTAAGGTATCTCATTTTATTATTCAAAATGGGATATTGTATCGCAAATCTCTTGCAGGACCATTATTGTGATGCCTTGGGGATCCTGAAGCACAAGCAGTACTCAAGGATATGCATGAGGGAGACTGTGGAAATCATTCTGGGGCAGAGCATTATTTTCAAAAACGTATCGATAGGTTATTTTTGGCCAACTATGAGGAAGGATTCCATGGATTTCGCTCTCAAATGTGATGCTTATCAAAGACATGGGAACATCCATCATCAACCGGCAGAACTGATGTATCCAATTATCTCTTCATGGCCATTTATGAAGTGGGGAATGGATATTGTTGGGAAGCCACCTACTGCTCTTGGAGGAAAAGTCTTTATGCTTACAATGACACACTACCTTTCGAAATGGATTGAGGCGGAAACATATGTGCAAGTAAAGGAAAAAGATGTGATCTCGTTCATTAAAAGAAATATCCTTACTAGGTTTGGGATCCCGACAGACTTAATATGTGATAATGGATCTCAGTTTATTTGAAATAGAACAACCAAGTTTTGTGAAAGTTGGGGCATTAAGATGATAACTTCAACGCCAGTTCATCCCCAAGCTAATGGACAAGCAGGATCCAGTAATAAGATCATCATCAACAACCTTAAAAAGAGACTGGGTGCTAAGAAAGGGAGATGGGCTGAAGAGTTACCATTTGTTCTATGGGCTGACAGGACTACCGAAAAATAAGCAACCAAGCAAACTCCTTTCGCTTTAGTGTTTGGATCTGAATGTATGATCCCAACGGAAATGGTGATCCCGACGGCAAGATCCCGAATGCAGACTGAAGAAGCAGATAAGAAAGCATTGATTCAGGATCTGGACACTGTGGATGAGATTAGGGATCGTGCTAAATTCAGGAATGCAGCTTATCAGCAAAGGATTTCGAGATCCTACAACAAAAATATCAGGATAAGAAGATTTCAAGTTGGGGATCTTGTATTGAGAAAAGTGTTTCAAAACACCAAGAATCCTGCTGAAGGCAAATTTACACCAAAATGGGAAGGTCCTTATTTGATTGATTCGAATGCCGGAAAGGGGGCATATTGGTTAGCAAACATGGATGGAGAACTACTTCTGTGATCCTGGAATGCCATTCATCTAAAGCTATATCACGTGTAAGTTAAATATCTATATTTAACATAAAAGGTACTTCCGAGATCCCTGACTTTTCATTACATTTATTTCTCTTATTAATATAAGTATGTGTGCTGTTAATATATGTATATACATATGTGTGTATTTAATCTTTTTTCATTGTTTTCATATGAACCTTGTACTAACTTAAGCATCGGAGGGGTGTTAGGCAAACTAACAGCCACCTTTACCCAAGGTTTTGTATTTGTTGTAGTTGTTACATTTGGAGATCATGCTATGAGGATAAGAGGTTGGCCACCTCTTTCCCCCGATTGGGAATCCCAGGGATTCCTCTAAAATTTTTGAGAATGCTAAAAACGCATAATCACCTCTCTTTCATATGGGTTTACACACTCAAGCCAGGAGCGCATGTGTTTGATTATAGAATCAGGGTTATGGGACCGGTGATGCCTCTGGTACCCCACAATTTCATGACCATTGACCTATAGATCAAATTCTTTTTGGTTGTTGTCACTGAGTACACTAGGTGTCGAACCCATAAGATAGTAATGTTTCCACATTACACTTAACAAAAGGTTAGTAATGTTTTCACATTACCTAAAGGTTTTGGCGTATTCGCGTCACTAAATAACAAAAGGCTTATCATGTTTATACACTGAATATCGCGCAAGGTCTGTAATGTTTTCACATTACCTAAAGATATTGGTATTTTCGTACCATACAAAAGATGGATTTTCCCGAGACACATAATACCCCATGTGATGATATTACATTGCAAACACTTGATTTTATTGGTCTTATCCAATCTTAAGTCATTGGTTATAATGTGTTCACATTATTCAAAATGTTTTGTCAAAACATTCAAAAGTTTGTAAACAGTTTTATGAACTTACTTTGAGAATTTCAAAATTGATTTCTAAAGATTAGTTTTGAATATGTAAAGATAACTTGTAATTTATTCTATGGTAACATTGCAGGATTTGGCTTATTATCATCCTAATTTTCCTGAGGGAATCTCCTCAGGATCCCGAAGATCAAAGATTTATAAATCTTTCCATTATCCTATTTTCTGTTCTATCTACTGCGTATCCTGAGGGAATCTCCTTGGGATCCTGTTTATCAAGCAATGCATATGTGTTGAGAGAATCTCCTCAACATTCAAAGGCAAATAGAAGATATATATAGCAAATCCTAATATTATCAAAAGATTTCAAGATCATCAGATCCTGAAGATGAAGTTCGCCTAGTTGTTCAAAAGAAAAAAAAACTAAGTGGCCAACATAAAGCACTTTCGAACACCACCATGGTTAGCCATGCCAGGCTTACCTCAACCTGAATAATTGTTTGATTACAACACCAACCATAAAAATTAAATTGTTCAAAATTAATACTGGGCTCCGGCTATTCATATACCTTCCTCGCCCAGTTTGTCACCGTCCTCGACAGTATCTGCTGCAGCTGCCAATCCCTCCAAGACCTCCTTCACAGATGAGAAGTTGCTCATCTCGTTGACATCCTCATTGACGATTTGATCTCCTTCTGGGAGAATGGGAGCTTTGTCATTCGCAGGTTTGGTTGCCTTGGATGGCTTGCCCTTTGATGCTTTAGGAGCTTTGCCAGCAGGATCTTCGGAGTTGGAAGCAACATTGGGATCCTGATCTTTAAACTTGGCAAGCTTTATTTTCTAGGCCTCCACATCCCATAACGAGATGTCAAGTCCATGAGCAGCAGCCTCATTTGCCATTTTGATTCTAGCTTCAAAGATGACAATGGCGGCATCCCTCTTGGTTTCCTCTACCAAATTGTTCTTTGCCTCCTCTACCTTGATGTCGGTCTCAGCCAAGCTCTTGCTCAACAAAGATTTTATCTCTTTGAGCTCTTTCTTTACCTTGGCAAGCTCGACCAAATCTTTGTTATGATCTGCAGCTCTGGCCAGCCCAATTTTCTTTAAGCCATCAAGCATCTCCTCTTTCTCATGGTAGCTTTTGACCAAAGATTCGAAGGCCTAAAATGAGGTATATTTAGAATTAATAGGAAATCAATATCCTTAGGCTTCGGAATTCCAAAATACTTTTAAACAAAAACAAGATATGAAAATAAATACCTTAGAAGCCTCAGCAACGGGATCTGAAAGATCAATTAATTCTTCAGTCTTTCTCTTCTTTGAATTAGAACGGAGATTGGGAATCCTTGGCTTGGAAGACTTGCACACAGGCTTGGCTGGAGTTTTAGTGTCAATTTTGTCAAGAGAGAAATGCTTGCTGGACATGGTGGCTTCTGATTGTTGAGACCCTACACTTTCAACTGGATGTGGATGCTTGAATGTCCGATAATCCTCGGGGATTTCGAAGAGTGCTTCCAAGTTGGCTTGAGTATCCTGGATAGGGGGAGCCAAATTTGAGAAAATCGGCGCCGTGACCAAGAAAACAAGTCAGGTACAGTATTTATCCAAAAACCCTAAAGATCATTTTCTATTTCCTACCCTTTTCAACCCATACAGTAGGAATTGAATTGCCGTTCAACAAAGAATCCCTGGCAACGAAAAAGAAGCGGCTTTTCCATTTATGATCATTTTGAGTGGCGCGAGCAACAAGTGGGGAGCGCTTGGATTTACTTTGGAGAAGAAAATAATGATTTCCGTGAGTACGGAGTTTGTACAACTGGGCAATTTCAAGGATCCCTAACTTCAAGTCGTTAAAATCTATGACGTTTTGGAGGACGGAGAGAACACGCCATACCATTGGCATAGTCTGGGAATAGCATATACCAGTAATTGAAAAGAACTCATTGAACAAGGATGGAAATGGGTATTTGATTCCGATCGAGAATGGATATTCAGGGAAACATACCCATTTTTTGGAACTGAAGTCGGCTTTAGCATTGGGATCGTAAGGACGGAAAATCGTACTAGCAGGGAAGCAACCATTTAGTTTTAGCTTTTCGATATCGGTGTCGAGAAAAGAACAGGGGTCGGGGTTAGCAATTAGTTGTTGATCGACAAATTCTAGTTCGTGATATTCGCCTTCATGAATGACGGGAGCCATTTTTCGGTATAAAAATAAAGACTGGAAATTGAAAGAAAAAGAAGTTAAGAAAATACCTGTAAACAAAGGAGAAGGATGATGATATGAGATAATTAGGAAATGATAAGTATCAAAGACCTATAACTGCTCAGGTGCGGTTACCCATATGCGTAAATATCTCACCTAACCTCTTTTGTGTTGTGAAGTTGTAACGTTTTCAGGATCCCGAACAAATGATACAACTTTTGGGGCAATTATTATGGGTAGAATTTTCACTAACCATGCAGGATCCCGGATTAGTAACTATATTGAGTGTTTATAAGGATCCTAGATTGTTCTTGGATAACTCATGTGCGGGATATTGAATTTACAATCTGGACAAGAAAAGGTATGATCTTGACTTGCTATATTATGCAGGATCTTCAGGTATGTCTATATTATCCTCAAAGATTATGTTAAATTAGGGATAATTATCATTTAGTCTTACTACTGAGATTGTTATTTCTTAGAATTCCGGTAGGGATATTGTCTCCTATTTCAGGATCACAAACTTATAATTATCCTGAATATAACTAAATCTGGGATAATAGAATGTCTTGGACTTAGTATTATTTTGTTAATTTTATAATATATGCTTATTATAAGAATCCCAGATATCATATATCTCGGGATCCCTTTTGCTACTAATGTTTCCGCGTGTTTATTAGGTTTTAACTAGGTCATGAGAGACGTGGGAAGTTAGTTCCGATTTCCATGGATCGTATACTACTTGGAGAATATTTTAACTACAGAGAAGGGAGTCAATACGTGCTCAATACTCAGTCAAGTGAACGTTGAGGACGCTCCACCAAATCTTGGGGATGATCCCGGATATTTCGGAATTCTTTGTTAATGATACGTAGTATATAAATGAGGCTTGAATGAATGATTAAGCTAACTGATATTCATCACTTACACTTAATTACACTATCTGCAACTCGTTTACACTTCCACACTTGACCATTTTCGCACTTAGACGATCATTCTTGCGCTCTTTAGTATTTAACTTCGTTTTATTAAATAAGAAAACATAAGGAAAGGATCGATTGATCCTTCCCGAGGTTTTGTGCTGGCGATCTATAATAGATCAAGGGTTTTCCTCGTACATCGCTGTGTTCTTGCACTTTTCATTCATTTACTTTATTAAATTTGCATTCTTTATCATACTTACTATATTATCCTGGAATTATCCCGGATTATACTTGTTTTTCTGCATTTGTCTGGGTTTATTGCATACAAACTCATTATTTACAAAGTCCTTGACTACATATTTGATAAGATTTAATCTTAAATTAACCCATATTGACAAAGTTACAAGTTTTCACCGTAAAAGATAGTTTTCAATCAAATAATTTAGAAACCAAATTCAAGCACACAACCTCACTTTACTAATTTGTTCATTAAATTTCATAGTGTAATTTTTTGACCAAAACACTGAGTACGATAGTACTATAGAAATATCAGATATACTCAGGATCTCACATATGTTTAGGATCCCGGATATGTTAAGTATTTTGGGATCAGATGTTACTAATGTTTGTTTGTTAGTTCGTGTTCAGGATCTTGGATATTTAGGATCCCGGGTGATCAGGATCTAGGATATATTCGGTATCCTGAGTGAAAAGCCACTAATATGTATTTGACCGTTGTGTATATTGACCGAGTCTACTAGGAGTTAAACGTGGGTCAATCATGCCTATATTTAAGGATCAAGGCTTATTAAAGTCAAGAAGAAGTCAAGAAAATTGTGTAAAAGGCTGGGTCAATATGGAAGATTGGAGGATCCCGAGAATCTCGGAGGATCCCTGATTTTTAGGAATTATTTGTTATTCAGCCTTAGTATAAATATGAGGCGAAGGTGATCATTTTAGGCTATCTTCTGCACATTCTCCACACCCAATTACACCCATACTCTGCTCAAATACGTTCATACACCAACACTTAACCATTTTCTTTACCGAATCACATTTTTGTTGCATAACTTAGTTTGACAATCTTCGTGCTCTTTAGTTTGTAATCTTTCATTTTTACTTAATAAGATCAACAAAGGCAAGGATCGATTGATCCTTTCCGAGGTTTTATGCCGGCATCATAATTCGGTTTCACGCATTTTTATTGATCGTAATCATATTTTTGTTGCATAACTTGCATTATCCCGAAAATACTTTGCATTTTCCTTAAACTTTTGGAATAATCTTGTTTACAAACACTTGTTTTCATCATTAATCATCTCTTTAACAAGGATCAACGTTTATATAGATATAAACCACATTTTTCATTCAATATTATCATTTACTCATATAGATAATCGTGTTTCTACGTAATTATCTTGGAAGTAATTACAAGCACTAAACCTCACTTTACCGATTTGATCACTTAATTTCCTAGGGTATTTTTTGACCAAAACACTAATAATGAAGCAGAATATGAAGCATTAATTGCCGGATTACAACTAGCTAAAGATATAGGAGTAAAACACTTACAAGTTTACATGGACTCTTTATTAGTTGTTAATCATTATAATGGTACTTATGCTGTCAAAGGCGAAAAGTTGGCTTTGTATTTGGGTGTTGTTAAAAAGCTTGCAGGTAATTTTGAGACGTTCAGTATAGAGCAAATACCAAAGAAGCAAATTCAGAAGCAGATGCATTGGCAAATTTGGGATCAACTCTCAGGATCCCGCCTGACGTCAGGATCTCGATTGCTCATATCTTGTCACCGGCTATACAAGATAAGAAAGAAAAGAAAGTATGCGGAATTGATGATCCTGATATTGGAGATAATTCAGATACATCAGCTTCTGTGGGCAAATCGGGATCATGGATGCAACCAATTACGGAATACTTACGAAATGACGTGATCCCAAAGGATGAACCAAATCCTAGAATTTTCAAGCTTCAGGTATCTCGTTTTATTATTCAAATTGGGATATTGTATCGTAAATCTCTTGCAGGACCATTATTACGATGTCTTGAGGATCCTGAACCATAAGCAGTACTTAAGGATATACATGAGGGAGACTGTGGAAATCATTCTTGGGGCAGAGCACTATTTTCAAAAACTTTAAGAACAAGTTACTTTTGGCCCACTATGAGGAAGGATTTCATGGATTTCGCTCACAAAGGTGATGCTTGTCAAAGATATGGGAGCATCCATCATCAACCGGCAGAACCAATGTATCCAATTATCTCTTATTGGCCATTTATGAAGTGGGGAATGAATATTGTTGGAAAGCTACCTACTGCTCCTGAAGGAAAAGTCTTTATGCTTGCAATGACATATTACTTTTCGAAGTGGATTGAATGTTGGTGCATTTTGTGTGTCAGTCAGTTGGTCAAACGTTTGTAATCGTTAAAGTCAATTAGTCTGCGTATGTATAATGTTTAGTGTGTATATGCGAGTCTGTAAACGAATAGTGAAATAGAAAATATACACAAATTAGTGTTTATGCGACACTAAGCAAGTGTCGCATATAGCGACACTTGGCTAGTGTCGCTATAGGGTTTGGACAGCCTATAAATAGAGAGTTATGGTTCAGTTTTAGGGTTGGTCATTAGAGAAAGAGAGTGTGAGGCGTTTTGTGTGTGAGAGAGAGAGAGGAGAAAAAGCTTGTAACGTTTATACTCAATTGTGAATACAAAGAAAACGTTATAGAAATATTGTGTTTGTTTATTCGTTCAATAATCGCTAACCAAACGGATTCCGCACGTTTGGTTGATTAAACGATCCGTTAGATCAGGTACAGGGAACCTACATTGAAGTTGAGGCATTTGTGCAAGTAAAGGAAAAGGATGTGACCTCGTTCATCAAAAGAAATATCCTGACCAGGTTCGGGATCCCGGCAGAGATAATATGTGATAATGGATCTCAGTTTATTAGAAATAGAACAACCAAGTTTTATGAGAGCTGGGGCATCAAGATGATAACTTCAACACCAGTTCATCCCCAAGCTAATGGACCAGCGGAATCCAGTAACAAGATCATCATCAACAACCTTAAAAAGAGATTGGTTGCCAAGAAAGGGAGATGGGCTGAGGAGTTACCTTTTGTTCTATGGGCTAATAGGACTACTGAAAAATAAGCGACCAAACAAACTCCTTTTGCTCTGGTGTTTGGATCTGAAGCTATGATCCCGACAGAAATGGTGATCCCAACGGCAAGATCCTAAACGGAGACTGAAGAAGCAAATAAGAAAGCATTGACTCAGGATCCAGACACTGTGGATGAGATTAGGGATCGTGCTAAATTCAGGATCGCGGCTTATCTGCAAAGGATTTTGAGATCTTACAATAAAAATATCAGGATAAGAAGATTTCAAATTGGGGATTTAGTATTAAGAAGGGTGTTTCAAAACACTAAAAATCCTGCTGAGGGCAAGTTAGCACCGAAATGGGAAGGTCCTTATTTGATTGATTCGGATGCTAGAAAGGGGGCATACTGGTTAGCAAACATGGACATAGAATTACTCCCGAGATCTTAGAATGCTCTTCATCTAAAGCTATATCATTCATAAGTTAAATATTTACATTTAACATAAAAGGTATTCCTGTGATCCCTGACTTTCCATTATATTCATTTCCCCTGTCAATATAGATATATATATATATATATATATATATATGTGCGTGTTTAATCTTTTTTCATTATTCTCATATGAACCTCATACTAACTTAAGCATCAAAGGGGTGTTAGGCAAACTAACACCCACCTTTACCCAAGATATTGTATTTGTTGTAGATGATATATTTCAAGATCATGCAAAGAGGATAAGAGGTTGGCCACCTCTCTCCCCCGATTAGGAATCCCAGGGATTCCTCTAAAAGTTTAGAGGATGCTGACGCATAATCACCTCTCTTTCATATGGGTTGCCACACCCAAGCCAGGAGCGCATGTGTTTGATTATAGAATCAGGGTTATGGGACCGGTGATGCCTCTGGTACCCCACAATTTCATGACCATTGACCTATAGATCAAATTCTTTTTGGTTGTTGTCACTGAGTGCACTAGGTGTCAACCCCTTAAGATAGTAATGTTTTCACATTACACTTAGCAAAAGGTTTGTAATGTTTTCACATTACCTAAAGGTTTTGGCGAATTCACGTCACTAAAGTACATAAGGCTTATCTTGTTTTTACAATGAATATCGTGCAAGGTTTGTAATGTTTTCACATTACCTAAGGATATTGGTATCTTTATACCATACAACATGATAAACCAAGATCTATCTAATAAACTATTAGATAATCACAGTTTTGAATGAATACTAAGAAGTTTGCGGAATAACACTTAGTAATACAATGAAGATCAATATGAATAATAATAACAGAATTATAAAAAGCTCCAATCTTATTAATAATATAAGACGAATACACTGATTTGTATTAGGGTTACAAAACCTTGAAGCTGCGCAAAAACTCATAACCTAATCTAGGTTAAGGATCTCTATTTATAACACATAGAGTCCTGCTAAACAATCTCCTATAATTATGGAATTCAAATTTATCCCATAAATATCTCTAACAGACTTCTATATACTAACAGTGGGAATGACTTACTTTGTACCAACAGTGGTAGTAAGTTTCCTTTACATACATGTATACTAACAGTGACACTGCTTAACTACACTAGCAGTGGCTAGATCTTTACTTCTTCTGGCAGTGGCTAGCACTCCTTCTTCTGGCAGTGGCTAGTACTCCTTCTAGCAGTGGTACTGCTGCTTCAATAACAGTGGCTAGCAGTAAAACAGACAGTGGCTAGCCTTCAACACTTGTCAAGTTTAGCTCAGATCCCAACAATCTCCCCCTAAACTTAATCAATCCTGTATTGAAATAAGTTTCTTCATTCAGCTTCAAACTTTCATAGGAGAGTTTTACCCTTTCTTGCTGGTTTGATCTCTTTTGTGAAATTGATTCATCATCCAGTAAATAATTTCTTTTCCTTTTTCAGTTTTCACAGCAACTTGCAATTTCTTTTCCATTATTTGCCTCAACAGAACTATGCTCAGAATGTATTCTCTTTCTTCCAACATATACACATATTTACCATTCTTAAGAGAAATACAATGCACTCCTGCTCTAGCAAAATATCTCCAGTATGCAACCAACTCAGCACATAAAAATATATCTCCATACTTCTCAGGCTCAAACATCATCTGTATCCATTCCCACACATACTTTTCAAGACTAGATTTAACATTCTTCAAGTCCTTTTCTAACCCAATTCTGTACATATCATATACATCAAATCTTTGCACTCTCTTCAGAATATCATGCATTGACCTGTGAAAGCTTACAACACCATTTTTCCTTTCAATTCTGATTTCATAGGCCATTTCTTTGGTTGCTATCAACACTCCTTCCCACTTGATGATTTCTGAAAATTCTTCATCATTTAAGTTGATATTTTCTGATCTATCAGGCTTTATCACAAACATTTTATCCAATATCTCCTCATCTCTATCCAAATCACAAACAGCATCATCCAACTCCTGAAGTCTAACAAATGATCTTCTAGCACCTTCAATTTTCAATTTCAATTCCCTTTCTGCCTCCAACTCCTCATCAATCTGATCATATCTTTCTTGCAATCTCCTTTGAATCTCAGCCTCATCTTTTCTCTTCTTTTCTAACCTTTCCCTTGCTGCAGGATTGACATGAGGATTATTATCATACAAGTTTTGCAATTGTTCCAGTGACATACTCCTCAATCTCATTGTAGGAATCCTACCTCCTCTAAGCTTACAAACCAAATCATTTTTCATTTCAGACTTTGTTGGTTTCTTAGCTTTCCTCTTAACAGCCTCTTTTTCCTTCTTCTCTTTCTTCTCCCTTTCAATTTTTTTATTTAAAGCCATCTGCAGAGGATCACCCTTTTTCTTTGCTTCAAAAGCATGATATACAGTATCATCATTTAATCCTTTTGCTTTCATCTCTGCATATACTCTACTGGCTTCTCTAGTCATCTTAACAATTTGCCCATTCTCAAGCAACACATCCACTTCATCTATCTCAGATTCTTTCATCTTTTCTGGCATAGATTTTTTAGATTCATCAACTCTCTGTTCAGCTTCAACTCTGTCCTGTTCATTCAATTCTACCTGCAACCTCATAGCATACTCCATGTCATGCTCAACATTTTGTTGCACCTTCTTCACCTTTGACTTTTCCACTAATTTACCCTTACCTTTGTCTTTTGGATTAATCTTTGGAAGATTAGACTTAGACTTAGGTAATGTATTTGGTTCTCTTATTGTGAAGGGAACTTCAATTTGTCTAGCAGTAGGAGTGGAAGTTGTTCTAGCAGTAGGAGTGGAAGTTGTTCTAGCAGTAGGAGTCTTTTGAGTAACAGTGGTAGGTGTAGCAGTTGTAGCAGTGGTAGCCACTTTAACAGTGGGACTACTTGACTTTGACTGTCTTGTCTCTGCCATCCTTTTAGCTTTTATGCTGAAAACAGGAATGGATTTCTTCCTACCATATGTACGTTTAGCATCTAATTTTGACTTAGACTCCCCCTTAAACTCTGTATCACCACCATCTGTCTCCATTGGTTGTACTACCTCTTCACCATCATCTGTTTCAACCATCACCTCTGTCTCACCATCAACAACCTCATCTGTCTTATGCATAACACTTTCAACAATCTCAGTCTGCTCTTCATCTACCATAACTTCAGTGTTAGCATCAAACATAAAATCAGTATCACCCATACCTTCATCATCAAACCTCTCCTCTGCACTCTTCTCCCCCTTGGTGAAAGTGTTTTTCAATAAATCTTCCAACACCCCAAATCGTGCTTTCAATCCATCATTAAAAACATTCTCCATTAACAAAGCTTCTAACACACTAAGGCGTACCTTTAACTGATCAATTTCTTTCCCTTGTTCAACAATTGTAGCCTCCTGCTCTGCAATTTTAGCATTCTGAGCTTTATTCACCCTTTTTTCCTTCACTAACTTTTCCCACAACAAATCCACTGCCTTTGTCAGTTGTACATTCGTCAATTCTATGTGAGGACTAGTCTCATCATCATTAGAGTGTGACCTCCTAGATGAATCATTGACAAAAACATCTTCTGTCTCATGCCTAGCATGATCATCAGAAGTTCCCTTTGTATTGGTACTGGGACCTTCACCTGCTTCATCACCCATAGGTTCAGCATTAGAAGTTGCCTCTGGTTGGGTCTTATTTATGTTACCACTGCCCTCCTCTGTCAGTGGACTAGAAGGAGTAGTGGCAGCCCTTCCAGAATGACCACCCATCTCCTGTGGGGTCACTTGCTGTGGTACAATTGATGACTGAGACAAGTGAGCAGCAGGAACCTCACTTGCCTGTTTTCTTTGCTTTTTCTTTGGCTTTAGTTGGGTAGGTTGTTTGGTCCCTTGCTTTCTTTTAGTACCCCCAATTGATGTGTGTTCAGACCTAGTTGGTACTACTGGCCTGTCATCAATTGGTTCAGATGTAGTTGGTGGTACTACATCTGTGGTGGAAGGAGCAGGAAGCATTGCAAAAAACAATGCTGTTTCCTTCCCAGAAAACTTCTTATTAGTATTGTTACTCATTTCTGTAAAAGTTCTAGCAGAAAGAGTACTAACACCAATAATAAGTTCTTGTGCAACCAAATCAGAAATTTGTTTATTTAAAACAAGTTGCACAAATCTAGGATACATAATGAACATATCCTTTTTCCCTTTAGTTATATTTCTAATCATGCCTTCAAAAATGTATTTAGAAAAATTAAACTTTTGACCCGTAGCTAAACACACAAGTGCATAAGCTATTTGGGACCCAAATTCATTAAAAGCAGTTCGTTTGGATGACAGACAGTGGAGAAGTGTATGTATTAAAAATTTCCATTGAGGACTAAAGAGTGATTTAAAAAATGTAAAACGTGTGTAATCACCCTCATACCCCATTAACCTAAAATTATCATACAAATCTCTGTCATCAATAGAAGATATACCTGAAGCATCATCAAGAAGTAAGACTTCTCGAATAGAGTCCTCAGATACCACCACTTGAGTTCCTTGAACCCTAGAAAGCAGTTGACGTTTTCCCTCAATCACTTCCAATCTGGAATTTTTCCAAAATTCGTTCAAATGACCTCTAGAAACCCTTGGAGAGACAGTAAGAGCGTGAAATATATAACTCGACCGCAGAAAATCCACAATTTGTGTGAATTTTTGCGCCGATGAGGGTTTCATCAAAAAGGCGATCATATTGTGTTCATCATACACACCCAAAGTTAGATCAGATGAAATAGAGGCCATGATTGTGAAATTGAGCGTAATGGAAGCGAATGTTTGTTTTGCAAAGAAATTTCAGAGGTTATTTGTGAAAATATGAAAGCGTAATGAAAAAGTGAAGTGCTCTCAGTTTATATACTGTTAATCATAAGAACAGAGGCATGACCTAGAAAAATGAACTAGCAGTGGCAACGCTCTATATAACTAACAGTGGAAAGGTATAACACAACCTTAACAGTGGCAAACAGAATTTAGTACACACTCCAATTTACTTAGAAAGCTAACAGCATCTAGTAGTACTAGCAGTGGCAACCGACCAGGGTAACCAAAACTTAGTACTAGCAGTACCAAGCACTTGGCTTTCTAAGCATACTAAACAGTAGAAACTGTGTACACTAACAGTGGTAGTTATTTAACTGACAGTGTTAACCTACAGTTGTAGTCATAAGCAGTGATAACTACATATACAGTGGTAATTGAATAATAACAGTGATAATGAATAAGACAAAATAGTCGTAACTAATTTGATTATCACTGTTAGTCTCAATTACATCTATCAGCATCTAATACTTAAACATGATAGAGATGTATCAAAATAGTTATGAAAAGACAGTTTAAAAAGATTTAATCATGCCAATACTGGTAATCAGGAAAGTAAATCTGCTCACATCAAATGCTTTGGTGAACAAATCTGCAAGTTGATTGTCAGTATGAACTTTTATAATCTGAATAAGTCGTTTTTCATTACAATCTCTGATAAAATGATACCTAATCTCTATATGCTTAGTTTTAGAATGTTTAACAGGATTATTAATGATGCTGATAGCAGAAGTATTATCAATAAAAATAGGAGTGTTTAAGAAAGTTAAACCATAATCAAGCATCTGATTCTGAATCCATAAGACTTGAGCACAGCAGCTTGCAGCAGCTACATACTCTGCTTCAGCAGTAGATGTTGATACAGTTGTCTGTTTCTTACATTGCCATGAGATTAACCTTTCTCCTAGAAATTGACATCCTCCTGATGTTGACTTTCTGTCCATACTAGCTCCCCCATAGTCACTATCTGAATATGCTTTTAGATCAAAAGGTGAATCTTTTGGATACCAAAGACCTAGATCAGGTTGTCCTTTTAAGTATCTAAAGATTCTTTTGACAGCATACAGATGTGATTGTTTTGGACAGGTTTGAAATCTTGCACAGATACAAACAGCAAACATTATATCTGGCCTAGAAGAAGTTAAATACATCAATGATCCAATCATTGATATGTACAAATGTACATCAACTTCCTCCCCCTCAGGGTCTGCAGATAGTGGTTTGTGTGTTTCCATTGGTGTACTAGCCATTTTTGAATCACAGTATCCAAATTTAGTAAGTATGTCTTTGACATATTTACTTTGATTTATGAAAGTACCATCTGAACTCTGCTTAACTTGAAGCCCCAAAAAGAAAGTGAGTTCCCCCATTGAACTCATCTGGAATTTTTGATGCATTAAAGTTTCAAATTCCTTGCACATACCATCATTTGTAGAACCAAAAATGATGTCATCTACATAAACTTGCACCAGTAAAATATCATTTTGATTCCTTTTGGTGAACAGAGTCTTATCAATAGTGCCTCTTTTGAACCCATTCTCTAAGAGATACACAGATAAAGTCTCATACCAAGCCCTGGGGGCTTGATGCAACCCATATAGTGCCTTATCCAATCTGCAAACTCTATCTGGATAATTAGGATCTTCAAATCCAGGGGGTTGACACACATACACTTCATCATCAATCATGCCATACAGAAAAGCACTTTTGACATCCATTTGATATACTGTGAAGCCTTTGAATGTAGCATATGCTAGAAATAATCTAATGGCTTCTATCCTGGCAACAGGAGCAAAGACATCATCATAATCAATTCCTTCTTCCTGTGTATAACCTTGTGCCACCAGTCTTGCCTTATTTTTTATAACAATCCCTCTTTCATCCTTCTTGTTCTTGAAGATCCATTTGGTACCAATTGCCCTTTTTCCCTTTGGCAGATCGACTAGAGTCCACACATTCTGTATCTTAAACTGTAACAACTCCTCTTGCATTGCCTCAATCCAACTCGGGTGTTTGAGAGCTTCTACAACCTTTTTAGGTTCCACTTGAGAAAGAAAACACACATATAGAGATGTATGTAATTCTTCTTCAGTGACAGCAGTTTGCTGTCTTGTTTGTACACCACTGTTAACATCTCCAATCACCTGTTCCAAAGGATGATTTTTGTTCACATGAAGATTAGATGTTGATGTCTCTGGAATGGTGGGCTCCAAGTTGGTAAAATTACCATCCTGCCCAGAACTTTCATTGGAAGGTGTTTCAATTTGCACTTCTATCTCAATAGGCTGAGATGACATTGGAAGATCAGAAGATAACACCTCTGATGGATCTGGAGTCCAGTTTGGAAAGATAATGTACTCCAATGACTCTTTATTCTGATCTGAAGACATATCAGATATATCCTCATAAATTCCATCTGCTTTGCTTGATGTGATACCTGTGCATGTACCTGTACTAGGATTGACAGTTGTATATCTAAAAGCATTGTTGAGAGCATCAATGTCAAACAAAGACTTAGGACCTATTCCATCAGGATTAATGGTATTTTCATTAAAAGTGACATTCATTGATTCTTCTATGACTCTGGTCCTTTGATTGAACACTCTATATGCTTTACTCTGAATAGAATATCCTACAAATACACCCTCATCTGCTTTGCTTTCAAACTTTCCTTGGTGATTTTTGGTATTCAAGATAGTACAAGGACATCCAAATGATTTTAAGAAACTAACCAGTGGTTTGTTCTTAAACAACAGCTCATATGGGGTTTTGAAATAAGGCTTAACAACTGTTACCCTATTCTGAACATAACAAGCTGTGCTAACTGCTTTTGCCCAAAAGGACATAGGAAGTTTTGCATCAGCTAGCATAGATCTAGCAGCTTCTATTAGTGTCCTATTCCTTCTTTCAGCTACTCCATTCTGTTGAGGAGTCCTAGGAGCACTAAATTCTCTCTTAATGCCTTTCTCATCACAGAATTTATCCATCTCATAATTTTTAAACTCTGTTCCATTATCACTCCTGATGATTTTAACCTTTTTATCTAATTGGTTCTCAATCTTAGTTATAAATGATCTAAGTATGTCACCTGTCTCATCTTTTGTTCTAAGAAAGAAAACCCATGTAAATCTGGTATAATCATCAATTACAACAAGGCAATAAGATCTTTTTCCTATACTACTTATACTTGTTGGTCCAAATAAATCCATATGCAATAAGTATAAAGGAGTACAGTTTAAAATTCACAGCTTTGGACTTAAAAGAAGTTTTGTGTTGCTTCCCTTTTAAACAAGAAACACAATGATCATCACATGAATAGACCTTCTCAGGTAAACCCCTAACAAGCTTGTTTTTGACAAGTTTATTAATGGTTTTGTAATTCATATGACACATCCTTCTATGCCACAAAGTAGACTCATTTAAATTAGCTTTAGAAATCAAGCAGTTTAAATCAGGTTGAGGTGCCATGTTTGCTAAGTCACACTTATAGACATTATCTTGCCTAGGAATTCTCATTAAAATTATATGTTCTGGAATTTTGAACTCCTTAGACAGAATAAGACATTCAGTGTCAGTAAAATGAACAGGGTTCTTTTTATCTGTGATTTGACTCATACTTAGCAAATTGTACCGCAACTGTTCCACATAATAAACATTGTCAAAGCTTATCTTGGCACTTTGAACAACTCCTTTGCCTGTGATCCTTCCACCTTTTGGATTACTTCCAAATGCTACATATCCACCATCAAATGATTTGAAATTCTGTAGCTTTTCCTTATCTCCAGTCATGTGCCTTGAACAACCACTGTCGATATGCCATAAACTTCTTGGCTTGCCCTGCACACAAACAAACACAAAGAGAATTAATTTCTCTTGGGAACCCAAACCAATCTGGCTTTGGGTTTCCCTGATGCATCAAGGTAATCAACTTTCTTGAAGATTATTGATTTTGATGCATTGTTAGATTTAGAACATCTGGGAACATTAGATTGAAAAGATGTCCAAATCCAACTAATTTTAGACTTAACAGTGGATTTTGGTCTAACAGTGTTAACTGAAGGTCCAAAGTTATGTCTAACAGTGTTAAACCTGTTATAACTGTTATTATGTCTAACAGTGGTAAAATAATTAACACTGTTAGTATTCCTTACAGTGTTATTTACTCTACCAGTGGAAACTGTTGAATTAACAGTGTTAACAGTTTTAAAAGGTTTACCACTGTTTGCTTTAACTCCTTTTTCCACTGTTTTAGTCTTTAAACTGTTGGCTAAATCTTTAGCTTTTGTTCCTGCAGTGGAAACTTTTGCAGCAGCCATAGCTTGATTTGCCCTATAATTCATCTTTCTAGCAGCATTTGTATGATTAACATTAGATTTAAAATTTTGTTTGTTAATCATATTAGCTGCTGTCCATGGCCTTTTCATATTCTTTTGATAAGTCTTTGGATTATGAAAACACTCATGTTGAAGATGATTATTTCTGCCACATATAAGGCATAACTTTTCTTTAATCATAGTAACATTATTTCCCAGTTTTTGAGTCACCATTTGATTCCAATTCCTTTGGTTACCTCTGGGAATATGTTTTTGAAAGTTTTGGAATTTAGAAAAGCTATCCTTACACTTGCACTTTTCACATGTATTCACAGCAGTTGTTTGATTCACAGAAACAGTTGTTTTCACAGCATTCCTAATCTTCCTTTGAAGATTCCTAGGTGTGTTATGTGTAATTTTCTCATATTTTTCATAATGTTCTTCCTTCTCTTCAAACATTTTCTTACCCTCTTCTAGTTTATTAACTTTTAGTTCTTTAACTAGACCAGTAATACTATTGCTGCTTTCACAAGATGATTTATCAGATTTATTGATTTCATTAACATTACATTCTTCATCATCTTCCTCAGTCCACTCATGAATTTCTACTTCATTAATGTTCTCATCTTCTTTTAAACTGTTAACTGGATCAACCTTTTTAACATCATCATTTAATCCTTCTTTAAGTGAATTTAAATCAATTTCAGTTTTAGAAGGAAAATAGTTGTTGTTATAAGGAGGAGGTACATTATTGTATCCTAACCCAGTTTTGAGTTTATCATGAATCTGAGAATTGATAAGTTTATTTACACTTTTAGATGCATGTTCTAAGTTACTCACATTAAGTCTTATGCTATCCCTTTCACATGTAACCTCTGCAAGTTTCTTAGTTAATAATTCTACTTTATCTTTAAAAGTGTCTCTTTCCCACCTAGCATACTCAATATCATATTTAAACTGTGTTGCATTATCTTCAAATGCCTGAATCTGTTTTTCAAGATTTTCTATTACAGAGATTGTGTGTCTACTTTTGATTTCACACTGTTTTAGCTCATCACACACTTTCTGGTTATGATCTCTATAATGTTTCACAGTTTGTTTACACACAGCTGAGCACAATTTTATTTGTACCTCATAAGGAACTTCAGATTGCTTGTCAGATTCTGCTGTTGCCATGAATCATTGATTCTTCACTTCATGTTCTTCCTGATCACTCCAATCCCATCCACATCCATCAACAGATACCAGTGCATTTGATGAGGTATCTTGGATAGGCACATTCTTAGTCTGACCAACATTTCCTCCACTTCTTTGAACAGTTCCTCTCTCATTCTGATCAATCTTAGGACTTCTGCACTCCCTAGCAAAATGTCCCATCTTGTGACAGTTGAAGCATTCAACTTTGCTTTTATCAAACCAGCTTGAATCACTCCTTTTCTGTGCAAAGTTATTTCTACCAGTTCTTTGCATAAACCTTTTTGCTCTTTGAGTAATTATAGCAATTTGTAGCTTGATATCCATTTCTTCTAGATCTTCTCCTTCAAACTGATCTAGATCTTCATTAGTAAGTGATGAATTCACATTACTAGCAAAGAAAGATTCTAAGATTTGATCATTAGAATGAGTAGTACTAGATCCACTTCCTCTAGTACCATAGGATGACCCTTTCTGACTTGATTCAACTTTTAATCCAGAACCTGCCATTGACATAAAAGCTGAATTATTGTTGTTGCTCCCATAACCTACCTTCTTGATCTCTACCTCAGCTTCAAAATTCCTCAGATCATTGTAGATATCTTCTAATTCCTTTGCTTCCAGATCTGCACTCTGCCTTAAACCAACAGTATACATGGTCCATTCATCACCCAAGGACCTCAAAAACTTCCTGTTCAAATCATCTTTATCAATTTTTACTTGATGATTTTCCAGATCTCCCACAAGCTTTGAAAACCTATCAAAGGTTTGAGTCAGAGTTTCTGACTTTACAGAATTAAAGTTCTCATATTGCTGTTTCAACAGAGATCTTTTGTTCTTTTTGGTGTTATCATTACCACCAAATCTCTTCTCTATTGCTTCCATTAAAACTTTAGCATCTTGACATGCTTCAAAACGCCTTTGATATTCATTTGGAATAGATAACAATAGAGTACTCAAAGCTTTGTATTCTATAGATCTGACTTTTCTTTCTGCCTCAGATGTTGGTGGAGATCTTGGCAGCGGAACACCATCACTGTTTAAGGTCACTGGAGGACCATTAACCACAACTTCCCACATCTGATAATCTGTGAGAAGCATATATTGTCTGATTCTGTTTTTCCACAGATCAAACTCATCAGGTCTAAGCATTGGGATCTTTGTGACCTGGATTCCTTCACTACCTTCTGCCATTATTATTATTTAATGATTATAAAAATGATCAATAAAACAGTAGAACTGAGATCTTCCTGGATTCAAAACTAAACCTGCTCTGATACCACTTGATAAACCAAGATCTATCTAATAAACTATTAGATAATCACAGTTTTGAATGATTACTAAGAAGTTTGCGGAATAACACTTAGTAATACAATGAAGATCAATATGAATAATAATAACAGAATTATAAAAAGCTCCAATCTTATTAATAATATAAGACGAATACACTGATTTGTATTAGGGTTACAAAACCTTGAAGCTGCGCAAAAACTCATAACCTAATCTAGGTTAAGGATCTCTATTTATAACACATAGAGTCCTGCTAAACAATCTCCTATAATTATGGAATTCAAATTTATCCCATAAATATCTCTAACAGACTTCTATATACTAACAGTGGGAATGACTTACTTTGTACCAACAGTGGTAGTAAGTTTCCTTTACATACATGTATACTAACAGTGACACTGCTTAACTACACTAGCAGTGGCTAGATCTTTACTTCTTCTGGCAGTGGCTAGCACTCCTTCTTCTGGCAGTGGCTAGTACTCCTTCTAGCAGTGGTACTGCTGCTTCAATAACAGTGGCTAGCAGTAAAACAGACAGTGGCTAGCCTTCAACACTTGTCAAGTTTAGCTCAGATCCCAACACAACAGATGGATTATCCCGAGACACGGATTACCCTATGAGCTAATGTGATGCCATTACATTGCAAAAACATGATTTTATTGGCCTTATCCAATCTTAAGTCTATTGGTTATAATGTTTTCACATTATTCAAAAAGTTTTATCGAAATATCCGAAAGTTTGTAAAATGTTTCATAAACTTGTTTTAAGGATTTCAAAAATGATTTCAAAGATTTGTTTTAAACACATGATAAATGTGACTTTTCATAAGAATAAACAATTGTTCTATGATTTCATTGCAAGATATGACTTATCCCTATATCATTATTATCATTATTTTAAAGCATGCTTCAAGATCTTGAAATCCTGATTGAACAGAGTTATCCAGAGGGAATCTCCTCAGGATCACAGAGTTATGAAATGAGCTTTGTTAAAAGGCAAAGTTTCCATTATCTATAATCATTCTAGATATATTCTCAGGGAATTTCCTCAGGATCCTAGAGTTACGAAATGAGCTTTGTTAAACGGCAAAGTTTCCATTATCTATAATCATTCTGGATATATTCTGAGGGAATCTCCTAAGGATCCCAAAGTCTAAGGATTTATAATGGAAAAATCTTTCCATCTAATGCATATCGCGAGGGAATCTCCTCAAGATCCTGATCACTTCTTTTTGGGGTGGAACTTCTGGATCAATGTCGGATAGAGTGAAATGAACTGAAAATTCAGAGTAAGATTGAAAACTAGGAGGATATGGTGATAGTATAGAAGAAGAGAGTTACCTGACATCGTTGGATTCTCGTACGTTTCCTCGGTTATTTTTGAATGATGATCTCTTGTGCAACTCGAGCGAGATTAAAAAGGTGTTTAAAGCGAAAATGGTGGCAAAAGAAAGGGGACAAATATATGAGAGATGAAGAAGTTACTTGAAGATATGACAATGATTTGATTGAATCATTAGGATTAATACTTTGGCATGCTTATCGATAAACAAAAATATCTCACCTAACATTGCATTTGAAATTAAATCGGCTGAAGTTATATCGTTTTCGAGATCCTGAACAAATGATACAACTTCGGGGGCAATTGTTGTGGGTTGAATTTTCACTAACCATTCAGGATCCCGGATCATCTATTATACTGATAACTTGTAAGGACCCTAGATTGCTTGTTGATGATTTACACGCAGGATGCTGAGCTTACAATCAGGATAAGGAAAGGTATGATCCTGACTTGCTATATTAAGCAGGATCCTCAGGTATGACTATATTATCCTTAAGATTATGTTGAAACAGGGATAATAGTTGTGTAGCCTTACTGTTGAGATTATTATATTACAGGGTCCCAATAGGGATATTGTTTTATCTTTCAGGATCACCAACTTATAGTTATCCCGAATCTGACTAAGTCTGGGATAATAGAATGCATTGGACTTAATACTATCTTATTTATCTTATAATATATGGTTATTATAAGGATCCCAGATATCATATATCTCGGGATCCCTTTGCTACTAATATTTCCACATGTTTAATGTATTTTGACTAGGTCATACGAGACGTGTGGAGTTAGTTCCGATTTCCTTGAATCGTATACTACTTGAAGAATATTTGAACTACAGAGAAAGGAGTCAACACGTGCTCAATACTCAGTCATATGAACGTTGCTACGCTCCACCAAATCTCGGGGATGATCCTGGATATTTCGGGATTATAGTTTTAAGCTCTGTAGTATATAAACGAGGCTTGAATGATCGAATAGGTTAACTAATACTCATTACTTACACTGAAATACACTCTGTGCAACTCGTTAACACCCATACACTTCATCATTTTCAGACTTAGACGATCATTCTCGTGCTCTTTAGTTTGTAAACCTTTTTCATTTAATAAGATAAACATAAGGCAAGGATCGATTGATCCTTCCCGAGGTTTTGTGCCGGCGATCTATCATTGATCAAGGGTGTTTTGGTCAAAAACTACACTAAGCAATTAAGTGATCAAATTTAGAAAAGTGAGGTTGGGTGCTATAAAATACTTTCAAGATAATTACGCTTTTACACGATTATCTGTATGAGTAAACAATAATTTTAAATAGAAAATTACGCCTTGAATCCTTTGATTCGTGGATCCTTGTTGAAAACGTATTTGATAATGAAAACAAATGTTTGTAAATAGGATTATTCCAAAAGTTTAAGTAAAATGCAAAGTATTTTCAGGATAATGAAAGTTATGTGATAAAAATATGATTACGATCAACAAAAATGCATAAAACAGAATGATAATGCAATAATTATGATTAGAAACAAAATAAGTATGTGTATTTGTGATAAATGTAAGATAAAATCAGGATAATGCAGGTTTTATGATCAACATATCAACAACATGCAAATTAAACGATGAAAATATAAAGTGAATGCAATCGACACAAGGATATATGAGGAAAGCCCTTGATCAAGGTTGATCGCCGGCACAAAACCTCAGGAAGGATCAAATGATCCTTTCCTTTGTTAATCTTATTAAAATAAAAGTAATTGATTATAAACTAAGAGCGCAAGGATGATCGGCTATGTGATTATCTAAGAAATTGACTATGTGTTGGTGAATGGGTTCAAGAGCAGAGTATAAGTGTTTTTGCAGGTGAAATAATGATTCCCCGTCCTCCTAATCGATCATCCATGCCTCATTTAAATACTAAGAGCGTATAACAATATTTTCGAGGATCTCGGGATCCTCCGATGAAAGATGAAGACCATCAACATCTCTTTTGACTTTATTTAACACGTGAAGTGGACTTCGTCTCCATAGAATCGTATCAAAGCTTCCTCATTTAATCCGGAGCATATCTTATTAACGCGTTCCATATATGACCTGGTCAATACTTAGAGAAAATAAACACGTTAAACAACGCATGATCCTGAACTAATATAGGTCCAGGATCCTAAACTATGCACACTCCAGAATAAAACATAGGATCCTCACTTTAAGGATCTCCTTTATCCAGTATCCTGCATAATTATGTTAGATAATTATACCTTGAATAGGATCTTGCAAGATAAATAATAAGCAAAATTTCCAGGATCCTTAAATATGACTGCGATCCTGAATGCAGACTCATAAACTATCATTAACCTGACTTATAAATAAAATATGTAAATGCTTTTCATACCTGTGTGACGACATCATGATGCTAGTAAGGATCCTGCAGTGTTAGATAAAATTCTACCCATAACAATTGCCCCCGAAGTTATAATCTTTTTCAGGATCCTTAAACGTTATAACTTCTCAAGATAACTGCTCAAATAATGTTAGGTAAGATATTTTACGCGTATCAGAGATCATGCCTAAATACTAATGATAACCTCTAGACTCTTATCACATCAAACCGCCATTAAATTCTCACATAAGTCCTTTCATCTCTCATCCTCCTTCTTCGCTATTTTACTTTATAATTACTCCTTAATTTCATTCTCATACCAAATTCCTACCGAGAATAATCTGAGCAATCAAAAGAAAACTCAACCATGTCAGGTAATTTTCTTTTTTCACTATCTATAATTTTATTTTTCTTTCCGTTCTTAATTCTTCAATAACCTTTCAGTGCACTTCACCTTATCCGACATTGATCTAGAGATTCATCCTCGAAAAGAAGTAAACAAGATTGGTGATTCAAGGTTCAAGCCTTTTTCCACACATTTTCTTTCCAAAAAGAGGAAAGTTGAGGACATATATGATCTCGAGACTCCTGCTTCTAACCTTCTGATGGTAAGATCTTTTACTTCCAATTTCTTGTTTGAACAAATTTTTTTAACATCGACCATTACTAGGCCGCAGACATCATGATAGACAGATACTCAGAAAAAGTCGAAGCAGTCGACAATCTGATTTCTAGCTAGAAGAAGAATGCCCTCAAGCTGGAGAAAGCCAAACGTAAGATTGATGTCCTTAAAGCTTAGCTTGCTGCAAAATCCGGTCATACCAACGAGGAGGGATCATATATGAACAATACCCTGATGAAAGAGGCGAAGAGAGATGCCACTATTGCTGTATTGGAATTCAAAATCCACATGGCTACGGAAGCTGCTGAAAACGGACTAGATGCCAGCCTGTGGAATGTCAAGGGATGGAAGGACAAGTTGGAAAAAATGAAAGATGATTATCCCTCAAAGCCTTTTTTCATTGGTCTCGGAGGATCCAAAGCTCCAAAAAGAAATGCATACAAGACACCTAAGATAGAGATCACTGACGCCCTAATGAAAGGCGAAGCGTCCAATTCCAAAGATGACGGAGACATGATGGTAGCCGATGATCCAATTAATAGCGAAGAATCCTCAGGCGAGGATGGCATTTGACTAGCCGGAGCCTGATTTTTATTTTGATGCATGTTTACTTGCTAAGGGCTGTGATTGTAATAAACAATTATTTGGGGTGAGGTTGATCTGGCATGGTCAACCATGGTTGTGTCGAAGATGGTTTATGTTGGCCATAAGACAATTTAAATTTCCTGCACTTCTTTTGAACTCTGATCTTAGGATTGAATAATCCTTAGATCTTTTGCTTGTTAATAATATTAGGATATTATCTATATCTTATGTCTTAAGGATACTGAGGAGATTCCCTCAGTATACATATATCTGCTTGATAGTTGTTTAGAAATAGGATCCTGAGGATATTCTGTCGCACCCCTAAATTCGGGTTACGGAAGCAAATCGGGTCGGGGCGCGACTAATCAATAATCACAGCACAAAGATATAATGAACGATTCTATATGCGCTATTTTACAACTTGTATTAATAAAATCAAAGTTTACATCAAAATATAGTTTACATTAGCTCAGTTCCTGGATTGAGAGATTTACATACATGATTAATCTATACAAAATATAATAATGCAGCTAAATCTCTGAATGTTTTGCATGATGACTCGAGCTAATGATATCCTGAATGGCAGTCCAACCTACTGCTGAGTACCTGTGATACATGCTAAAATGGGTCAGCGAAACGCTGGTGAGCTCACAGGTTTGTATGTCAATACATATTGTATGAACCGCAATATTTTATTGAATTTAAATTGCAATTAAGCAAAATAAAAGTTTTACATCCTTGAGCACATAGTCTAAGCTTAACTCGAGGTGTCAGGTCCACATTTAAGGAATCCTGATCGAGGTGCCTCCCACGAGTGCCTAATCTACACTCGTCTGAACAAATATTAGTACATCCGTTTACCCAGTTAGTGCATGCTACCCCAGACGAGGAGGGTCAATCCTATATGGTACCATATACTAATATTCACCCTACAACAAAACTATGTTGAGGAGGGCTTTAAAAGATTAGAGAGATAACTCATGTAGTAATCGTTTGTTTTCATACTTGCGTTCATATAGTTAAAATAAAACGAGCAGTATATCACACCCCTGAGTAAAACAGTAAAATAGGGGCTATGAGACTCACCTGAGTCTGGAGAGTTGAACTAATTAAACTTGAGTTGATTAGCCGAGAATCGATGTCCAAAGACTTGTAACCTGAGGGTGTCCACGACACGTGATGGTTATAAATGTGAGAAGGTATCTATAAAAAGTACCTTTGTAGTTGCTCTTTCAACTAGAATGTCCAAATTACTACGATTTGGTTGACTTGGTTATGTTTTGAAAACGTGTACGGCCCGTTGGTGATTTGTTTGTAATAATAATCCCACATTATTAGTTTGATTTTCGAAAGGTGTTATACTTAGAAAGTTTTTGTAAACTTTAAGTGACGGGGGTCCGGGGGCAGCGCCCCTGGTTAGTGGGGTCCCAGGGGTGGCAACCCCTGGCGGGGTCGAAGGGGCTGGCCCCTGGTTGGGGTCGAGATATTGCTTTGGTGAAAAACGCACCTGGACTTGAATTTGGGTGGAATCAAGTGATGAAGTTTTAGGTCTCGACACTTAGTAAAATCTAGTTTTCTAGGTTCTGTTATCTGCGACATTATGCGTAGTGTCGCAGGCCGTGACTGCGACATTGAACATGGCGTCGTTAAGTGAGACATTTGCAATTTAATGCGACGTTGAGTCTGATGTCGCTATATGCGACGTTGTTGGTCTTTGCGACGTAGGGGTCGATGTCGCTATGTGCGATGTTTGCAATTTAATGCGACATTGAGGTTGATGTCGCACCATGCGACATTGTGCCGGGGGGGGGGGGGGGGGTTGTGTCACACCCCCTAATTCGGGTTGCGGAAGCGAATCGGGTCAGGGCGTGACTAATCAATAACCAAAGCACAAGATATATAGTAAACGACTCTAAATGAGACGTTTTAGAATACACATTACAATACAGTGCATTACATGAGTTTTCAAAAGTAATAAGTCATATAGATACATCATTAGTGAGTTCGCAAATTGATTCTAAAGATTTTAGTTACATAATCATAGTACAAAAGATAATGCCAGTAAAATCCTCATAAGTGTATGCATGTGACTCGTACTAGCTTAGCATATAAGTAGATCGAGTTGGGCATCCCTACTCAAGTTGCGTACCTGAGAATGGATCACTAAAAAGTTCAACCAAAAGGTTGGTGAATCTCACAGGTTTATAGTAAGTTACAATTTTGAACACATCAAGTAGTAAAATTAAGTAATGATTGCACGTATGCAATAGTTTCGATATACATTGCCATGAGTACCATAGTTGAAGCTTAACAGTGTAGTGTGAATAGTACATTCAAGTACAATATCATGTACCCCCGTGAGTGCTATCCGAACACTCATACGTAACAAATACTAATATGCCTGTTTCTACGGTGAAATCCGTGGTAGCGCTACTACCCCAGGCAGGGATTGTCAGTCCAAAATGGATCCATTTACTAAAACTTGCGCTTAAGTCGATAACTAACAACTATGATTAAAGGGACTTCATTGGATTAAGTAAAACCCATGCAATCGATATAGCAGTAAATCAGTAAGTAAATCAAGTAAGTAAGTACATGTGTTCGAGTAAAACAAGCAATGCATCTCCCCCAAAATAGTAAAACAGTAAAAAGGGGCCGTCAGACTCACCTGAGTCTAGTAGTATCAAGCAGTAAATCAAGCGATGAGGTTCTCCGAACCAGTAACCTCTAGCGTCCTAGAACGCGTAAGGTTAAGTAAGTAAGTGGATATCATTAAGATTATCCATGCTAGTTGTTCACTCAACTAGTTAATGTCCATTAGTCTGTTATTTGTAATTGTTCGTATTTGTAGTCTGTCGTTGTGTAAATATGGCCCGTTTTTGTTTAAGTGTTCGTTTTTGTTGACTAGGTCAAACGTGTTCGGTTTGACCCGAAACTTTTAGGGAAGTCTTAAATATGTTAAATAAACTTTAGAAAATTATCGTTACGTTTTATGGTTGACCCGAAGTGTCGGTTTTGTAAAATGACTAAAACAGTCCCTAAGTTTAATAGTTCCAGATTTTTACTCAGTTTCGACTCGCGATTTCACCCGTTTCTATTCCGATTCAAGCCTGACCAAAAATCACACATGTTCTCATAGATGTCTAGTTCTTTTATACACTTTATGGTACTTTTATATGTTCGTTTACTATTTTAAACAAAAATGGAAATGAAAAGTGCTCAGGTTGAGTCTAAGAACGAGCTCAATCCATAGATCGGTTCCTACACAAAATTCCGTGGGGATCTGGTCAAAGTGGTAAACATAAAAGTTGTAGCCAACATCTTAACGGTCATTTTTCGTTTAGACTTCATAAGTTGATTCTTCCTAGAACTCAAGATATGGTCTCGAGAAGGAGATGGAATTTACTGTTTGCCGGAACAGTAACGCGCACTTTAACGGAAATATTATTTTAAAGTACCAAACGATGTCGAAATGTTACGAATTTGGTGTCGTTGGAAAGATAACATCTTTTACCTAATTTTAGGCTTAAGAAACGCTCTATTTTATGGAGAAATGATTTCGAAATTTTCAGTTGAATTCGTGTGTATATTCTGCCCAGAAAACTGTGGTAACTTAAGTGTTACAAAAATGATTTTCGATTTACTCTTTGGACATGAACTTGTTAAGTGGATACTAGAACATGAAAATATATGTGTTAAAAGCATAATACAAGAGAGGTGAAAATTATTACCAAGAAATTGATGAAGAGAGGAAGAGGTGAAGTCGAATGCTCGTTTTGATGCGTTTTCTTGAATTTCCGACTTGGCGGTCGATGGTGGCTCTATGGTGGATTATGGTGGGGATATGAAGGTGTCTTGGGGCTGTGGTGGTGGTGGGAATTTCGTGAGAAAGTAGGGAGGAGAGACTAGAGAGATTGTAGAGAGAGAAGGGATGGTGATGAATGAGGAAACAAGGATGCATGTTTTGTGGTTTTAAGTCAAAAAGAAAGAAAAGCAAGATCCACATTTTTAGGGGGTGGGTTTGTTGCTATTTTCAGCTTATCACATGTGGGTCCCACCCTCATGTGATGTTTAAATCTTGTTCCCAAAGTTACGTTCTGTGCGGTGTTCGTTTCCCCGATCGTTTCGACGTATTGTTAACCGTACTAAGTTTTATATAACACGTTTCGTTCTCGGTTTGAAACACGATATTTTTAGTAAAGGTTTTACTCAAGTAACCTCTTTTAAGTTACTATAATAATATTCGAGTTTTCGTTTGGTCGTCGGTTGCGAATCGTGTGTTTATTCGAATTGTGTAAAGTTTTTAAACGTTATGATTATATGCGTGTAATCGTGTTATTTTTACTTGAAGTATTTTATCAAAATATTTAATAATAAGTTATAAAAATATAACTTTGATTTATTTCATCGGTTGGGCGCGTTTCGCACGTTTTGATAGCGTTCGGTTACGTTTTAAGCAAAACGTACGTGTTCGTTATATTATAAACATAATATAAAGTAATTATCAATGTTATTAAATAATTTCATATTATTTAATAATAGTTTCACCAACGTCCGTATTTGAATTCCTGCGTGATTTGTTTATATGCAATTTTTGAATAATTGTTTTGTGTTATATATACATATCATCATATATATAATACTTGTACGCTTTGGTATTTTAAGTATATAATACTTGAAATAAAAGTTAAAATTTGGACCAAATTTTAGGTCATTTTTGACCGGGTGTCACATTCTCCCCTTGTTAGGAGAATTTCGTCCCGAAATTTATTCGTAATAATTATTAGTGTGTCAAAGTAATAGTCTGTGCATATTCTAAGAAAGTTTGTGAGTCTACTAAGAGTGATATAACCTCAATCCAGTGTTACCTTCCTCCCTTGTTAAGCTAATGCCCTACTAGCCATTAAAGGAATAGAGAAAGTGTGTTGTAATGTAATCAACCATTATGTCGGTAGGACAAGGTCAGTCGGTCAGTCAGTCACTAAGGTGTAGCTACGCTTTGTACTAGTAACTTAGAGTAATGTAGTAAATCCCACTGTGTTCATACAGTCTGTAGCAATCAGTAGTGTAGTAGTATAAGCTAAACTCCATCAGTTTCCAAGAAATCAAGTTTTCATATAAAGACATACCCACAGTATTGGTTGGGTCAAACTTAGTTTCATTGGTGTTGTTCGCAAGATCTTCAGTTGTCAGTAGTGGACAGTTAATTTTGTAGTGTCCAGTAGGTCCACACTTAAAGCAAACTTTCAAGGTTTTAGAGCCTCTGCTCATAGGAGGGAATTTGCAGTCAGCAACTTGATGTCCAAATAGTTTGCATTGGCTGCAGGGCTCGACGCATGACCCCTTATGATGTCGGTTGCGTAGGGAGGAGAGACTAGAGAGATTGTAGAGAGAGAAGGGATGGTGATGAATGAGGAAACAAGGATGCATGTTTTGTGGTATTAAGTCAAAAAGAAAGAAAAGCAAGATCCACATTTTTAGGGGGTGGGTTTGTTGCTATTTTCAGCTGATCACATGTGGGTCCCACCCTCATGTGATGTTTAAATCTTGTTCCCAAAGTTACGTTCTGTGCGGTGTTCGTTTTCCTGATCGTTTCGACGTATTGTTAACCGTACTAAGTTTTATATAACACGTTTCATTCTCGGTTTTAAACACCATATTTTTAGTAAAGGTTTTACTCAAGTAACCTCTTTTAAGTTACTATAATAATATTCGAGTTTTCGTTTGGTCGTCGGTTGCGAATCGTGTGTTTATTCGAATTGTGTAAAGTTTTTAAACGTTATGATTATATGCGTGTAATCGCGTTATTTTTACTTGAAGTATTTTATCAAAATATTTAATAATATGTTATAAAAATATAACTTTGATTTATTTCATCGGTTGGGCGCGTTTCGCACGTTTTCATAGCGTTCGGTTACGTTTTAAGCAAAACGTACGTGTTCGTTATATTATAAACATAATATAAAGTAATTATCAATGTTATTAAATAATTTCATATTATTTAATAATAGTTTCACCAACGTCGAATAATTGTTTTGTGTTATATATACATATCATCATATATATAATACTTGTACGCTTTGGTATTTTAAGTATATAATACTTGAAATAAAAGTTTAAATTTGGACCAAATTTTGGGTCATTTTTGACCGGGTGTCACATTCTCCCCTTGTTCGGAGAATTTCGTCCCGAAATTTATTCGTAATAATTATTAGTGTGTCAAAGTAATAGTCTGTGCGTATTCTAAGAAAGTGTGTGAGTCTACTAAGAGTGATATAACCTCAATCCAGTGTTACCTTCCTCCCCTTGTTAAGCTAATGCCCTACTGGCCATTAAAGGAATAGCGAAAGTGTGTTGTAATGTAATCAACCATTTTGTCGGTAGGACAAGGTCAGTCGGTTAGTCAGTCACTAAGGTGTAGCTACGCTTTGTACTAGTAACTTAGAGTAATGTAGTAAATCCCACTGTGTTCATACAGTCTGTAGCAATCAGTAGTGTAGTAGTATAAGCTAAACTCCACCAGTTTCCAAGAAATCAAGTTTTCATATAAAGACATACCCACAGTATTGGTTGGGTCAAGCTTAGTTTCATTGGTGTTGTTCGCAAGATCTTCAGTTGTCAGTAGTGGACAGTTAATTTTGTAGTGTCCAGTAGGTCCACACTTAAAGCAAACTTTCAAGGTTTTAGAGCCTCTGCTCATAGGAGGGAATTTGCAGTCAGCAACTTGATGTCCAAATAGTTTGCATTGGCTGCAGGGCTCGACGCATGACCCCTTATGATGTCGGTTGCGTAGGGAGGAGAGACTAGAGAGATTGTAGAGAGAGAAGGGATGGTGATGAATGAGGAAACAAGGATGCATGTTTTGTGGTTTTAAGTCAAAAAGAAAGAAAAGCAAGATCCACATTTTTAGGGGGTGGGTTTGTTGCTATTTTCAGCTGATCACATGTGGGTCCCACCCTCATGTGATGTTTAAATCTTGTTCCCAAAGTTACGTTCTGTGCGGTGTTCGTTTCCCCGATCGTTTCGACGTATTGTTAACCGTACTAAGTTTTATATAACACGTTTCGTTCTCGGTTTGAAACACGATATTTTTAGTAAAGGTTTTACTCAAGTAACCTCTTTTAAGTTACTATAATAATATTCGAGTTTTCGTTTGGTCGTCGGTTGCGAATCGTGTGTTTATTCTAATTGTGTAAAGTTTTTAAACGTTATGATTATATGCGTGTAATCGCGTTATTTTTACTTGAAGTATTTTATCAAAATATTTAATAATAAGTTATAAAAATATAACTTTGATTTATTTCATCGGTTGGGCGCGTTTCGCACGTTTTCATAGCGTTCGGTTACGTTTTATGCAAAACGTACGTGTTCGTTATATTATAAACATAATATAAAGTAATTATCAATGTTATTAAATAATTTCATATTATTTAATAATAGTTTCACCAACGTCCGTATTTGAATTCCTGCGTGATTTGTTTATATGCGATTTTTGAATAATTGTTTTGTGTTATATATACATATCATCATATATATAATACTTGTACGCTTTGGTATTTTAAGTATATAATACTTGAAATAAAAGTTTAAATTTGGACCAAATTTTGGGTCATTTTTGACCGGGTGTCACATTCTCCCCTTGTTCGGAGAATTTCGTCCCGAAATTTATTCGTAATAATTATTAGTGTGTCAAAGTAATAGTCTGTGCATATTCTACGAAAGTGTGTGAGTCTACTAAGAGTGATATAACCTCAATCCAGTGTTACCTTCCTCCCCTTGTTAAGCTAATGCCCTACTGGCCATTAAAGGAATAGAGAAAGTGTGTTGTAATGTAATCAACCATTTTGTCGGTAGGAAAAGGTCAGTCGGTCAGTCAGTCACTAAGGTGTAGCTACGCTTTGTACTAGTAACTTAGAGTAATGTAGTAAATCCCACTGCGTTCATACAGTCTGTAGCAATCAGTAGTGTAGTAGTATAAGCTAAACTCCATCAGTTTCCAAGAAATCAAGTTTTCATATAAAGACATACCCACAGTATTGGTTGGGTCAAGCTTAGTTTCATTGGTGTTGTTCGCAAGATCTTCAGTTGTCAGTAGTGGACAGTTAATTTTGTAGTGTCCAGTAGGTCCACACTTAAAGCAAACTTTCAAGGTTTTAGAGCCTCTGCTCATAGGAGGGAATTTGCAGTCAGCAACTTGATGTCCAAATAGTTTGCATTGGCTGCAGGGCTCGACGCATGACCCCTTATGATGTCGGTTGCGTAGGGAGGAGAGACTAGAGAGATTGTAGAGAGAGAAGGGATGGTGATGAATGAGGAAACAAGGATGCATGTTTTGTGGTTTTAAGTCAAAAAGAAAGAAAAGCACAATCCACATTTTTAGGGGGTGGGTTTGTTGCTATTTTCAGCTGATCACATGTGGGTCCCACCCTCATGTGATGTTTAAATCTTGTTCCCAAAGTTACGTTCTGTGCGGTGTTCGTTTCTCCGATCGTTTCGACGTATTGTTAACCGTACTAAGTTTTATATAACACGTTTCGTTCTCGGTTTGAAACATGATATTTTTAGTAAAGGTTTTACTCAAGTATCCTCTTTTAAGTTACTATAATAATATTCGAGTTTTCGTTTGGTCGTCGGTTGCGAATCGTGTGTTTATTCGAATTGTGTAAAGTTTTTAAACGTTATGATTATATGCGTGTAATCGCGTTATTTTTACTTGAAGTATTTTATCAAAATACTTAATAATAAGTTATAAAAATATAACTTTGATTTATTTCATCGGTTGGGCGCGTTTCGCACGTTTTCATAGCGTTCGGTTACGTTTTAAGCAAAACGTACGTGTTCGTTATATTATAAACATAATATAAAGTAATTATCAATGTTATTAAATAATTTCATATTATTTAATAATAGTTTCACCAACGTCGAATAATTGTTTTGTGATATATATACATATCATCATATATATAATACTTGTACGCTTTGGTATTTTAAGTATATAATACTTGAAATAAAAGTTTAAATTTGGACCAAATTTTGGGTCATTTTTGACCGGGTGTCACATTCTCCCCTTGTTCGGAGAATTTCGTCCCGAAATTTATTCGTAATAATTATTAGTGTGTCAAAGTAATAGTCTGTGCGTATTCTACGAAAGTGTGTGAGTCTACTAAGAGTGATATAACCTCAATCCAGTGTTACCTTCCTCCCCTTGTTAAGCTAATGCCGTACTGGCCATTAAAGGAATAGAGAAAGTGTGTTGTAATGTAATCAACCATTTTGTCGGTAGGAAAAGGTCAGTCGGTCAGTCAGTCACTAAGGTGTAGCTACGCTTTGTACTAGTAACTTAGAGTAATGTAGTAAATCCCACTGTGTTCATACAGTCTGTAGCAATCAGTAGTGTAGTAGTATAAGCTAAACTCCATCAGTTTCCAAGAAATCAAGTTTTCATATAAAGACATACCCACAGTATTGGTTGGGTCAAGCTTAGTTTCATTGGTGTTGTTCGCAAGATCTTCAGTTGTCAGTAGTGGACAGTTAATTTTGTAGTGTCCAGTAGGTCCACACTTAAAGCAAACTTTCAAGGTTTTAGAGCCTCTGCTCATAGGAAGGAATATGTAGTCAGCAACTTGATGTCCAAATAGTTTGCATTGGCTGCAGGGCTCGACGCATGACCCCTTATGATGTCGGTTGCGTAGGGAGGAGAGACTAGAGAGATTGTAGAGAGAGAAGGGATGGTGATGAATGAGGAAACAAGGATGCATGTTTTGTGGTTTTAAGTCAAAAAGAAAGAAAAGCAAGATCCACATTTTTAGGGGGTGGGTTTGTTGCTATTTTCAGCTGATCACATGTGGGTCCCACCCTCATGTGATGTTTAAATCTTGTTCCCAAAGTTATGTTCTGTGCGGTGTTCGTTTCTCCGATCGTTTCGACGTATTGTTAACCGTACTAAGTTTTATATAACACGTTTCGTTCTCGGTTTGAAACACGATATTTTTAGTAAAGGTTTTACTCAAGTAACCTCTTTTAAGTTACTATAATAATATTCGAGTTTTCGTTTGGTCGTCGGTTGCGAATCGTGTGTTTATTCGAATTGTGTAAAGTTTTTAAACGTTATGATTATATGCGTGTAATCGCGTTATTTTTACTTGAAGTATTTTATTAAAATACTTAATAATAAGTTATAAAAATATAACTTTGATTTATTTCATCGGTTGGGCGCGTTTCGCACGTTTTCATAGCGTTCGGTTACGTTTTAAGCAAAACGTACGTGTTCGTTATATTATAAACATAATATAAAGTAATTATCAATGTTATTAAATAATTTCATATTATTTAATAATAGTTTCACCAACGTCGAATAATTGTTTTGTGTTATATATACATATCATCATATATATAATACTTGTACGCTTTGGTATTTTAAGTATATAATACTTGAAATAAAAGTTTAAATTTGGACCAAATTTTGGGTCATTTTTGACCGGGTGTCACATTCTCCCCTTGTCAGCAGAATTTCATCCCGAAATTTATTCGTAATAATTATTAGTGTGTCAAAGTAATAGTCTGTGCGTATTCTAAGAAAGTGTGTGAGTCTACTAAGAGTGATATAACCTCAATCCAGTGTTACCTTCCTCCCCTTGTTAAGCTAATGCCCTACTGGCCATTAAAGGAATAGCGAAAGTGTGTTGTAATGTAATCAACCATTTTGTCGGTAGGACAAGGTCAGTCGGTCAGTCAGTCACTAAGGTGTAGCTACGCTTTGTACTAGTAACTTAGAGTAATGTAGTAAATCCCACTGTGTTCATACAGTCTGTAGCAATCAGTAGTGTAGTAGTATAAGCTAAACTCCATCAGTTTCCAAGAAATCAAGTTTTAATATAAAGACATACCCACAGTATTGGTTGGGTCAAGCTTAGTTTCATTGGTGTTGTTCGCAAGATCTTCAGTTGTCAGTAGTGGACAGTTAATTTTGTAGTGTCCAGTAGGTCCACACTTAAAGCAAACTTTCAAGGTTTTAGAGCCTCTGCTCATAGGAAGGAATTTGCAGTCAGCAACTTGATGTCCAAATAGTTTGCATTGGCTGCAGGGCTCGACGCATGACCCCTTATGATGTCGGTTGCGTAGGGAGGAGAGACTAGAGAGATTGTAGAGAGAGAAGGGATGGTGATGAATGAGGAAACAAGGATGCATGTTTTGTGGTTTTAAGTCAAAAAGAAAGAAAAGCAAGATCCACATTTTTAGGGGGTGGGTTTGTTGCTATTTTCAGCTGATCACATGTGGGTCCCACCCTCATGTGATGTTTAAATCTTGTTCCCAAAGTTACGTTCTATGCGGTGTTCGTTTCTCCGATCGTTTTGACGTATTGTTAACCGTACTAAGTTTTATATAACACGTTTCGTTCTCGGTTTGAAACACGATATTTTTAGTAAAGGTTTTACTCAAGTAACCTCTTTAAGTTACCATAATAATATTCGAGTTTTCGTTTGGTCGTCGGTTGCGAATCGTGTGTTTATTCGAATTGTGTAAAGTTTTTAAACGCTATGATTATATGCGTGTAATCGTGTTATTTTTACTTGAAGTATTTTATCAAAATATTTAATAATAAGTTATAAAAATATAACTTTGATTTATTTCATTGGTTGGGCGCGTTTCACACGTTTTCATAGCGTTCGGTTACGTTTTAAGCAAAACGTACGTGTTCGTTATATTATAAACATAATATAAAGTAATTATCAATGTTATTAAATAATTTCATATTATTTAATAATAGTTTCACCAACGTCGAATAATTGTTTTGTGTTATATATACATATCATCATATATATAATACTTGTACGCTTTGGTATTTTAAGTATATAATACTTGAAATAAAAGTTTAAATTTGGACCAAATTTTGGGTCATTTTTGACCGGGTGTCACATTCTCCCCTTGTCAGCAGAATTTCATCCCGAAATTTATTCGTAATAATTATTAGTGTGTCAAAGTAATAGTCTGTGCGTATTCTAAGAAAGTGTGTGAGTCTACTAAGAGTGATATAACCTCAATCCAGTGTTACCTTCCTCCCCTTGTTAAGCTAATGCCCTACTGGCCATTAAAGGAATAGCGAAAGTGTGTTGTAATGTAATCAACCATTTTGTCGGTAGGACAAGGTTAGTCGGTCAGTCAGTCACTAAGGTGTAGCTACGCTTTGTACTAGTAACTTAGAGTAATGTAGTAAATCCCACTGTGTTCATACAGTCTGTAGCAATCAGTAGTGTAGTAGTATAAGCTAAACTCCATCAGTTTCCAAGAAATCAAGTTTTCATATAAAGACATACCCACAGTATTGGTTGGGTCAAGCTTAGTTTCATTGGTGTTGTTCGCAAGATCTTCAGTTGTCAGTAGTGGACAGTTAATTTTGTAGTGTCCAGTAGGTCCACACTTAAAGCAAACTTTCAAGGTTTTAGAGCCTCTGCTCATAGGAAGGAATTTGCAGTCAGCAACTTAATGTCCAAATAGTTTGCATTGGCTGCAGGGCTCGACGCATGACCCCTTATGATGTCGGTTGCGTAGGGAGGAGAGACTAGAGAGATTGTAGAGAGAGAAGGGATGGTGATGAATGAGGAAACAAGGATGCATGTTTTGTGGTTTTAAGTCAAAAAGAAAGAAAAGCAAGATCCACATTTTTAGGGGGTGGGTTTGTTGCTATTTTCAGCTGATCACATGTGGGTCCCACCCTCATGTGATGTTTAAATCTTGTTCCCAAAGTTACGTTCTGTGCGGTGTTCGTTTCTCCGATCGTTTCGACGTATTGTTAACCGTACTAAGTTTTATATAACACGTTTCGTTCTCGGTTTGAAACACGATATTTTTAGTAAAGGTTTTACTCAAGTAACCTCTTTTAAGTTACTATAATAATATTCAAGTTTTCGTTTGGTCGTCGGTTGCGAATCGTGTGTTTATTCGAATTGTGTAA